>JAGPOW010000261.1:36862062-36875723 GCA_030014935.1 Caiman crocodilus | reverse complement strand
CGGACAGTAAAGAAATTCTTCCTTATGTCCAGCCTGAAACGGTCTTGTAGTAGTTTATGACCATTCGACCTAGTCGTCATCCCTTGGGGTGCTCTGGTGGACAAACATTCCCCCAGATACTGGTGGTCACTCCTGATAAACTTATAGGTGGCCGTCAGATCACCCCTGAGCCTGCACTTTTCCAGGCTAAAAAGCCCCAGGGCTTTCAGCCTGTCATTGTAGGGTCTGCTTCCCTGACCTCCGATCATGCGCATGGCTCTTCTCTGGACTCTCTCCTTCTAGCAATCAAAGTTCTGATGAGCTCTAAGCTTGCTTCTTATTTGCTTCAAGATAGCCAGGGTATAAGCCAGTGAACTACCTTACCAGCCCCGGCACAAAAGAACATATTTCAGCCAGAGGAGTCCAGTCTCTTGTCTTTGAAGAGTTGCTTTTATTTCTTCAAATAACTGTTTCTTATAACCATGTCCTTTCCCAGAATCTTCTATTTCCTGCAGTTTTCACCTGCTTTCCTAACCCCATCCCCACTGGGTTGTACTTAAGGTAGCCATGGATTCTGTTTTATAATGGACTGCCCTGTTTTTAAACCCTTTGTCCCCTGCCTGTTTCTGAATGAAAAACAGACTGCAAAGTTTTCTTTTTAAATTCATTGGTGGATATATATGTCAGTCATTTTTCCTCATGATTCTATTGGCTGTGCCTAGAGGTAGGGCCTGGTACAGCCAGGAGGAGCAGGGTTCCAAGCCAGCCAGGGAGGGAGGGAGGGAAGTGAAGATCTCAGGGGCTGGTTGGTCTCCGCCTGAGCAAGGAGCTGTGGCTGCCATGTACATGCAGGTGCAGCAAGAGCCAAGGCACTGCTGAGTGCCTGAGCTCCCTAACCCTGGGCTGGGCATGCTCAGGTGGGTCCAGGCCCCAGGCACAGCTAAGCTGCCAAGGGAGGAAAGTTGGTCTGCGCATAAACACATCCATGTGCTGCCTTAGCACAAGGTAATGGCTTTGAGAACAGGCAGGTAGAGCACTGCATTTGTATGTCCTGGAACACCAGTGGGACTGGGAGGACACTCTTGTCCCTGTCTTCACACCCCTTGGTGATGCATAAGGGGTGCACACAGGTGCATGAACACCCCCTGAGATTAGCGGTGCACCCCCTGACAGAAGTGCCACCAACACTGCCACCCCCATCTTGCTGCTGACACTGCCAGAGGCATCTAAGGGTGGTTGCCGATTGCCACTGGCCACCACTGAGTTCGTGCTTGCCCCCCCCCCGCCACCAACACCACCATGGCTGCCTGCGGGAGCTCCCCCCTTGCTGCCTCTATGGCCACCACTGCCTGCGGGCAGTTGTCATGCCCCCCCAGCCTCTGGGGGCACGTGTTGTTAATGTCTGCACCCACAAAGCAGGTCAGTGAGTCCCCAAGGTGTCCAGCTGTGCAGGGAGGGGGAGCTTTGGGCAGAGGGCTTCAAGGCTTCTAAGTGGCTGGGCCAGTTCATTAAGCTATAATTCTCCTCCAGAAAAGGCATTACAGATTAGGATCAGGGACAAGTTCTTTGGATACACAGTAGGTTTACCATATTTCCAGTTTCAAAAAAGAGGTTACCTGTTGGGGGGATATAATTATAGGGGGACAGTGATATGCCATTGCCCCTTACTCCCAAGCCACAGCTCCCCCACCCTCAGCCCTGCTGCTGCCTGTCACTACTGACCTGTAGACCCCTGGCCCTGTCAGTGTCCCTCACTGTAGACCCACAGTACTCCACCCCCCTGGGCCAAGCTGGTGCCCCACACTCCCAACCTACAGCCCCCCCATCACTACTGGTACCCCTCACTCCTGATCCACTGCCCCCTGGCACTGCCAGTGCACTCCCAACCCACAGTCCCCTGCCTCCCCAGTGCCCCTCATTCCTTAACCACAGATCCCCCCAGCCCTGCCAGTGCCCCTCACTCCTAACCCAGAGCCCTCTATTCCCTCAGTTTCTCTCAGCTGCCCCACCCCTGTGGGGATCAGCCTGGCTATGTAGCTCCCCACTGCCCCTGAAGGGACCACCTGTCCCCTTCTCCTTCCTCTTCCACACCCTGCTGCATCCCAGTGACCAGACAGCTTCCCCCAGTGCTGGCAGGCACCTGCCCCCCGCACCCCACATAGCCCCCTGGACAGCCCTCAACCTTTGGCCCTCCAACCCCCATAGGCTTACCTGAATCCAGCTGCCAGGGCTGCTCCTACCCCTCTGCCTGGCTGCATGCTGGCCACATGCATGTTCATTCACACATGAATGTAGCACCCTCTGCCTTCAACTGTCCTCCCCCCTGTTCCCCCAACCCCAAGCAGCTCCATGCTAGGGCAAGTCAGGAAATGCCAGGAAAAACTTTGATGGTGAGCAGAGCAATATCCTGGACATTTGTTCATATTTTATAGAACCACCTGGATGGAGATTGGAGGACCCAAAAAGAGACATGTTTGGGAAAACCCAGATGTATGGTAACCCTTAAACACAGAGAATTGTAAACTGACACAATGTACTCAGGATGATGCTGGAAGGTGTGAAAAGGATTTTCTGATATTTTATGAAACAGCAAAGAAGTATTTGAGTGACAGGTGTGACTTCTCTGGAGGCAGTTTTCACAATCAAGTGTCCAAGTTAGCTCTTGCAAACCCTGTAAAATTTGAAGAACTTTCTGAAGCTGTTCAAGCTTGCAGTATAAAAGAACTGGACATGGATGAGCTGTTTGAAGAATATGGCATTGTAGAAAGCTTAACATCTTCTCCTGAGTTACAGGATCGCCAGACCAATGAAGAGAGGTACCTTAACATTTTCAACAAGGCACAGGGAAACTTGAGAATCCTGAAGAAAATAAGCTCTTATTTCTTTTCAATATTATGCAGAAACAATCATACAGAGAGGATTTTCTCTATGATGACCACAGCTTGGAGAAATGAAAGGAATAGGACAGAAGTAAACAGTATAAAAGGACAGCTCTACATATGCGTAAATTTGACTGGGAAATGTAAGGACAGGTATTCCAAGTTCTTCAAGAACTTCTGAAAGAGGCCCAGGATAGGCAGAGGTACAAATGTTTTTAAGGTATTGCCTACTATGTTGAGTTGTGTTTGAACGTCTGTTTAAATTAGTTATAACAGTCTTAGTTAATAATACATTTTAGTATGTATGTTTAATTATCTATTTTTAATGCTATGGTTTTGCTTTCTCATTGTATTTTACTTAGTTTATATTTCATTGTTTTTGTTGATTTTATTGGTGTGGTATGAAAATTAATAAATATAATAAATAAGTTATAATAATTACTTTTATTAATTTGGTTCTCATGGACAAAATTGCTACCATCTGCATTCAATGTTATTAAAAGTGAAAACCCAAAAAGAATTAATATTTTATTATATTATTATTATTAACTATAAACTAAGGCTGGTGCCATTTTCCCGGGTTTTTTTGTGGACGCCCTGCCTCTTGCTGCTGATTGGCTAAGAGGCTTGGTAGCACCACCTGTTGCTACTGATTGGCAAGGGAGGAGGCCCACCCACTGCTGATTTGCCATGGGGGCCTGTGGTCCCACCCTTCATCAAGGGGATGTCCTGTATTCGGAGGATGTATCAGTGGCCAGCCTAGTTGTACTTTCAGACCTATCTGGAGTTAAGGAAAGCCTTTCATTTCCCTAATCCACTCACTAGAAATACACACTCCTTAGACCATTTATCTGGGAGCTACAAAAGAATTAAAGGTTAGGTCCACAAAATGTCATAAAGCACTTAGCTGCCCAAGAGTAGCTACTGCTCTGTGCTGGGCATCCTGGTTCCCTGTACAATTCATCAGGTGAATTAGGCACCTAAGAAAGGGATACACAAAAGCCAGACTGCTGAGTGGGGAGCTGCCTAAGCTAGCCAATAAGAGATGCTGAAGAGGGGCAAATGATGGCTAGAAAATAATATTTAGATGTTTGTTTTTTGGCAATTGGCTTGTAAGTAAAGTAGATATGCATTAGAAAATTGGCCCAGGGCAACAGCAAAGGTTAACTGATTTCTAAAAGCCTATTTGTGACAGTTTCTTCAAGGTTCACTGTGTATGACACAGACACACAGCTTGGGAAACTGGAGACGTACCACACTGTTCCATAACAGAGATAAGGGACTCTGCCACATTGGCCAGGTCATAGTGCCCAGCTGCAGAGCCCTTAGGATTCCTAGTTTTGGTAAAAGGACTAAATTAGGAGGGTACCAGAAAAGCCCAAATTAGGATGTGTGCATGTGGTGGGTTTGTGAAACAAAGTAAAGTATTGACAGGACAAAACATGGACAGTATTACAACCACAGAGAAACCAATCAATGATGCCCAGACATGAAGAATCAAAGGGAGAGAAAGGATACAAAAGGAGGGATTTCAGACCAGCAAAGGATCCCTGAAATGGGAACCCAAGGCACCATGGGCAGGGATCATACCACCAGTCCATCTCACCTACTCCACTGGTTGGGGGGGAACTCAGCCTCTAAACTCCAAGCTGCTAACATCTGCCATTCAAAAGAAAACCTCAAAGTGAAGCTTGTATACTGGCCAGAAGTGCCTTGACTCTGAATCCTGGGACTGGTAGTTATAGAACTGTTTGTATTATTCTTATCTGCTATCACTGTATGTCAGTAAAACTATCCTATTATCAAATGGAGAGGTCATGGTCGGTCTGAGGGTTTGGGGTCCGCCTAGAACAAGGTATCTGGGTTTTAAATCCATGGCCAACAGCAAGGAGAGTGCTATATGAATGATCCACCTTTAAGACTTGGCTCCCTTATTCTGGACTGCAGAAAAGCATTTGAATCCTAGGCTCTGAATCACCTCCTGGAGTTTGCTGCTTATTCTAGCCTTTCCTCATAAAGCACAGCCAGAAAAGGAGGAAATAAGTGGTGTCCATTTATCCAATACTCAGTGGTTATAGCACTCACCATGGAGCTAAGAATCTGAAATTTAATTCCCTCCTTCTGTTTGAGGGGCTATGAAGCTGTCTTTCCCAGAGAAATATACAAACCACCATACTACAGCTACCACTCTGTGGTGAAGCTCTTTCAATCCCCGCTTCTGAGCTATTCCACTCTGCATAAAATAATTAAACTCCCTGGGGCCTAGAAAAGAAAAGGAAGTGAGTGACAATCTGTAGTGTATTGGCAAGGGCGCTTGCCTGAAAAGAGATAGTTTCATGTTCCACTTCTTTCTTCCCTGTTTCTGTAATTTATCCAATGACTATTTAATGAACATGTAGAATCAGTCCTGGAATCAGGGACTCAGACTAGGACTTCCCTTTCAGGTGAGTGGCCTCACCAGTAATGTACAGAGTCATGTTCATGCTTGCTTTCTCTCTCTAGCTGAATTAACCTTTAATTATTCCAAGAGAAATAAAACAGCTTTTAAAGAAGAGACAGAGTCCCCATCACCACCCCAGAATAACCTGTAGCTAAGTAATTTGAGCATTTTCCTGAGAGGTGAGAGGAGTAGGTTTAAAACCCTCAGGCTGAGGAAAGAATTGGACCTGGGAGAATGTGATAACCACAAGACTATTAAATAAAAGCCCCCGCTCCTCCCCGGCCAGATTTTAAAAGAAAGCAGAAGGCCCTGCTCAGTTCTTTGACAGAAAGGTACAGCTGTTTATCAGAGGGTCCAGACTGTGGATCCCTTGCACCACAGAGAAGCTTCTAAGCCTGTGAAAGAGGCAGGATTTCAGACATGCCCTTGTCCTCTGTTTCCTATTGACTAGCTCTAGGCAGCATCCTGCTCAATATACTGACTTTTGGGCACCTCAATCACCATTGGATCTATGCCCTAGGATTGGTACCCCTAGGCAGCACCTGAGCAGGGGCTTTAATTATCTAAGTTCTAGACTTCAGCACCCACCTAACAAAGTAAATAGGCAGCACTTGGGTTTCAAAGAAGTTTTGCACCTGTAGCCCTAGGCTGTTTGCCCAGAAAGCTATTTACTGGCTCATCTGAAGACTGGGTGATCTTTAAGCTAACACCTGAACTTTAGCACCAGTTGGAAAACAGCAGACTTGCCACAGCTGTGAGCTAATTTTCAGCTGCCTCAATAAGTCAACCACACTGTTCTAGCTCTGAATTACAGGTTTGTCTAAGCTTATTTACTTGTTCCTTGTCCCTATCTCTCCCTGCTTGACTAGAGCCTGAAGGCCAAAGGTAACTTGTATTAAGTAGAACACATTTAAGTCAGCCTCATTTTTAATAAGGAGATGACCCCAGCATTAGTGCTCTATCCTGGTCTTAGCAGAGAAGACTCCAAAGCCTCCTAGGAGCCTATTTAATCATCAGCATCAAAATTCAGAGTTTGCAAACACACCCCAAAAGAAACCTTGGTTACACCAATCAGGCCACTTGGCATTTCTTAACACCAAGGAAATTTGTTTTTGTAACTTCTTTCACTACAGTCTCTAACCCTAGGCACATAAATACCAATCAACCTGCAGGGAATAGTTAGCTTAAAACAATTACTAGGAGATTTCTTTCTAGTCTCAGGAGTGCTAGCAACTGTAATACTTATCATCTGTCATTCACCATATCCTTAACCTTATTAGAGGCAGCCAGAGAGTACAGAAACCCACAAAGGCCATTCAGTATTTTTTCAATAGCTGTTGTCTTTGTTTGTGTTTATGGTGACCTGTGTTGCTGCCAGAGGCTTTCTAAAACACTATAGGCTTCACTGGTGCAAGTACCGGCTAATGTTGAGCATTGTAACAGCAATATATTGTTTCACAGGTGCAATGGCACTCTAAAAGCACTTCCTGCTCATCTCCCCAGGGGGCAGAGCTTTCTTTACTTTCCAGCCCTGGTATCATTACAACAGATGTGGCTACAACACATCCTGTGATATTGGGACCTGCACAGGCACTCCTTTAATACAAGCCCTACTCCAGCGCCCCTGTACAGAATCATAGGGCTGGTCCAAGAACAATTATTTTAATAGTATTTGCAGTTATAATTGTTCAAACAGAGAGTAATTTTATCTTTTAACGTGAAATCGTAGACAATATGGCCCCCTGCTGTACGATACTCCATTCCCTCATAAGTCTGTTCCCAGAACACATTGTTACTTATGAACACGAACAAGAAGGGCAAGATTTTTCTGACGCATCCTAGATCCAGTCAACATAGCAGAGAAGCATCTGTGATCTGCTTATGGCTTTGTGACCTTCTAGCTTCAAAGTAGATTAGAGCAGCCTAGCAATGTAATTTATACCAGTTGAACAAAATTTAGTTAAAGTACCCCCACCACCATTTTTCAGTGCAGGGATGCTGATACACGGTGATTCTAGAGTCTGCTGGAGCTTGGTAATTACCACAGATGCTCAATTAATCGAGTCTGCTCCAATGCAATGTAATTATAGCATGTCAGAACAGCCTCCCTACATGTGCATAGGAGCCCCTTGTTCTCAAGACAAACCTATATAATACTTTCAGATGAAGGGTCTGGGAACAAAACAAAAAAGACTACTAGATGCAAAAGGTCATGAACTTAAGACAGACAATGGTTTTGTATGTCATTACAATTACCTGCTTCCGCTGCTAACCTCTCTATATTCCACAGGAAATAAAGGCCCTCTTCCCCTTTGAATAGTATTATCCTTTTAAACAAGTATGTTTGTCTGTTTCAACTGCCTTTGCTTATTTTGTAGCTATGTATGATAGATTTTTATTCAGGTTTACTTCCTGCTTTCTTTTAAGTGGCCATTTTTATTTATATAATGGAGTTAAAAGTAATGGTATTTAGTTGAGTCTAGGAAAGGGTATTTTGTGCCCAAAAGCTTGTGCCCAGAAAACATTCTCCCAACTACATAATTGGTTCAATAAAAAATACTGCGTAACAAATCTTGCTTCTCCCACGTTCCCTAGACCATTACATCTAGAGCAGGGGTGGGCAAAATGAAACCTGGGGGCTGGATGCAGCCCACCAGGCCATTCTATCTGGCCCAGGGGACCCCTAAAAAATTTAGAAAATTAATATTTATCTGCCCCTAGCTGCCTGTCATGCAGCCCTCAACAGCTTGCCCCAAAACTGAGTAAGCGGCCCTCTGCCCAAAATAATTGCCTGCCCCTGATCTAGAGTAACATTGCAACACTCATGATTTGTAGCAGCCTTCTAGCAAGGATAAGACCACGCAAGGAACTACTATAGATGTTCAGCTACCCATTTCTCTCAGGAAATATTTCGCTGTCATGACTATATATATAGTGTGAACACACACACACACATATATGCACACATACTGTGCTTAGTAGTACACTATTTTCCAAAAATCATTCCTCCAAAATTGGAGGGGAAGGAGAGGACAGGGGGCATGTCTTAAGCAGGGAAGCTAATATCTGCACCTGGGTAAAAGCATGGGGACACTGTAATAGCTGCCAGGGGCTCCGCTCTTCTTCCAGCCATGGAGGAGAGGTGAAATGCAATCAGAGTCAGAGCTACAATTTTAACCCTTTCACAGTCACTGCTGAACTGACAGGAGCTAAGCATCCAGGCTGTACAATAATACTGAAGAGTATACTCTGTGGTCAGCAGTCGGCCACAACTCTGAAGGAAAAAACAGGGTTTTTCCCCACCATTATGCCTTCCCAAAACACACAGCATGTCTTATCAGGGGGACATGTGGTACGTGAGAAAATATACGTATATTGTGTCCATTGCTATGATCTCTATGCACCATTGGTAGTGAAACAACAGGAATTAGATATCCACACCATTTCTACTATTCAACTATAGTGATACAAAACAATTCCTTGAGAACTATATTATGTTGGTTTCATGAAAGCAAAGGAAAGGTATTCAGCTAACTATTCATCAGTCTCAGTAGTCTCAGTACTCCGCTACAAACCCACAGGTTCATCGCCCAAGGGTTGCCCTAATTATTCAAGGGCTTAACATTCCATAATTCATATGTGCACAAGTCACACAGCAGCTTGAAAGGAGATCTGTTGGGTAATTACATTCATTGTTTATCCTCTTCCACCAGGCTGCAGAAGCAATGGCATAGAGTTGGATATGCCAAAATTATTACCAACTGATATGGCTGGACTCCCAGAATAACAACAGTTCCTATACAGAGTCAAATATAGAAAAAAATAGGAGTATAGAAGTATGCCCTTATCCATTTGCTTTTTTCTTCTGTTCCTTGGGTTGAATTCCAGCACCAGCAATCATATTACTAGCTAAGTATACTGTTAGTGTGGAATAAAGTAGAAGATGCTAAATAGACATTCACAGGTTAGATACTCTGGGTACCCAGGCCTGCGTCCAGCCAGTGGCTAACTCAGCCCAGCTAAGCTGAGTTTGCTTCCCCAGCGCTGTGTTCGATCGGGCTGGGGAAGGGAACTCAGCCCAATCGCACAGCCCCCACAGCCCTCTTGGGGTTGCAGGCCCCCAGTCTGCCTGCCAGATGAGATGAGAGAGGATGTTTTGTTTCAAGCTTCCCCATTATAGCCTCTGGGCCAAATGTCAAAACAGCCTCAAAACAGCGTCACTGTTTCGACAAAACGAAATGAACAGCGGTTTCGAATCAAAACAAAATTCAAAACAAAACGCTGTTCCATCAAAACATCAAAACTCAAGCTGAACCAGAATGGTGCCATTTCACACAGCCCTAGAAACTAATAGTAAATGCAAGTATTGTCCCGCTGCGGAGCTTTTTTGTGTGCAGCAACACATAGGTAGACGCTGACCCGGCTGGCTGTCACACAAGGGTGCTTCAGTGCAGAGGCTGTCGCTGATTAGCCCCACACTGGAGCACCCTCATGCCCCAGCCAGGGCATTAGCCCCCATCCTCATGTCCAGCCAGCCTCTCCATAGCACATTGGGCTGGGTTGGAGCAGCCCCAGGCTGGCAGGCTAACTGATCTGGCTCAACATGCTGTGGTCCCAGGCACACATTCAAACTGTGCACTTGGGAGTAATAAATTCCAATACAATATGCGCTGGAGTTTATTGCTTCAAATTAATTGCATGTGTAGATGCACCCCCTGTCAGACACAGCAGCTTCTTATCTGTTCTCTTCCTTTAACTTTTTTATTTGCTCCAGTGAGGCCATCCTATCTCCTTATTCTCCTTTCTTTCACTCCCAGTTCCCTCCTATACTCTCTTCTTTACCTCTGCTGTCTTTTGGCTCTGTTCCCCTCACAATACAGACCAGCCTTAGGGTATAACTACACTTCAGACTGTGGTGTAATATAGAAATATTTGCTTACTTTAAACAAGCTAGGTAACGTAGCAGATGCAATCACCTGTAGCAGCATGGGATCACATGGCCTAATTTATGTTGCTGCTAAATACCATCTGTTTGCCACTTTAAAGGCCCTTTATGGTCCATCACCACTTTTGTCTCTCATTCAGGACTGAGATGTAATCCCAACCCAGACCGGCTCACGATGCCAGCCTTCCTCACCTACTTCTTGTTCTCAAAGAAACTGCCTCATTATCCTCCTTGAGAACACTCCTTAAACGTATTTTGCTTTGATGCCTACCAAAAGAAAACCCTTTGATAACCCTGACAAGTCATGGATCTGCTTAGGCTGACAGTTTCATTGTTCCCTGATACTAGTTTCCACTTGTCTGTCTTCATCTGTCATCACTTGTCTTAAATTGTAAGCTCCCTGAGGCAAGGGCCTTTTTTATTGTTCAGTGTATGTTAAGCACCTAGCATACTGGAGTTCTTCTCCATGAATAAGCTCCTAGACACTGAAGGAATACAAGTTATTAATAGTAATAAAGGCTCAGTGAGAGATGGGGCCCATAGAGAATTATATACACATCTTATAACAAATTCTGGAATTTCTCCCCATGCAATGAAGCATTTCAGGGTATTTCAGAACCCCAGCATGGAATGAAGCCATTGGCACAGCAGTCAAGGAACCCACTGCTGAAAGGGTAGAGCTGTCTCCTGCAATCATGTGAGAACATATGTTAAAAGAAGTTTACCAACTTTTCCAGAGAGCCCCTCCAGTGAAGGCTTTATTGTGGGGGAATGGGCCAGCTGGCTCCTAAGAAAGCCACTTCCATTACTAAATGAGGAGAAAGAAAAATCAATGAGCTTCTGAGCTGTTTCTTAAAGTCGGCCCCTAAATAGAAAGAAAATGAAAAAAAGAAGCAGCAGATGGCAGGATTTCCAGAGTTGTCAGCAAAAGAACAGATTCTGCGATTTGCCTTTCTGGGATCACCCCTGGTATCTGCTATCGGTGGAAGAAGGACTCCATAGAATATTTCCCCTTCTCAGTGCAAACACTGAAAATATTCATGTTAACTTCCAGAGACTGCCACCTTCCCTCAGGGCTCCATTTTTCACCACCACAGATGTTATATATTTGTAAAGTACCAAGTACAATGGAGACCTGGCTTTTAGGTGTTACCTCAGCACAAATAATAAAAACTAAGGGGCAAGATAAATGCAATGGTTACTGATCTCCGAACTCTCTCTTCAGATGCCTCAAAAATACTCACGCCCAAAGGTCCTGCTGTGGTATAGGAGGGATGAGATTTCCATTGGAGATTATTTTTAACCATGTGACTTTCTGAAAACCAGCTGCAGCTTAAACCTTTTTTTTTTTTTTTGGAGTGGGGGGGTCAAAATCTATTTAGGACACTCTTACTTCTTGATGTACAAAGATAAGAAAATCTTCAGCAGCCACATGTAGGTACTTAAGTGGAAAAATAAACACATTAGTCCAGATGATCCACATTCTAGGCTGTAAGGGAATGAGCTAATGAGTATTACGAAATTGCATGCAATGAAAAGCACAGGGAAAAGTCACCAGGTGCAGTCAGGTGCAGTTATATTGACAGCAGTGAAACTGGGCTTGTTTACATCAGGCATGAATTTTGTCCCTCTGGGTTAATAAAGAACAAATCACACCAGACAAACTTGATCTTTTCTTTCTGATTGAATTACAAAACTAATGGGCGAAAGGAATACAGGACCAGCTATAGAGCAGTATCTGAGAAAAGCTTCTGGTACAAAATACGCCTTAAAAAACAAATGCAAGTTGGCTTGGATAGGAGCACTGTCTCACAGATTGAATGCAGGATGATGGTCCATAAACAGAGAGTAAGGAATGATAAACAGCAGCATAAAGAGTTGGTGGGGGAGGATCTCAAAAGGGGGCTGTTGAGATCTGCTTCATGTCTGGTTTTATTTAATATAATTATTAACAATCTCGGAGAGAATAGTAAACAGCCTGTGAATTCTTAGTTTAATAGATTATACTGATCTGGGAGGTGTTGCAAAAAGCAATGAGAAGAGACATGCTACAAAGAGAGGTTAGAAAGTACAATGAGATTTCAATTGGATGAATACAGGATTGCACTGTAGAAGAGGAAGAATACTTTGAAATACAGACATTGGGTGTTAGAGAGACATTGCCCTAGCAATGCTGGTGGTCAACAAACTGGATTTGAGCTCATTGAGAAAGGTACATCCCAAACAAGATGTTCGAGGGACTGATTTATGAGGAACTAAGCAGAAAAGAAGGAGTGTTGCCAGCAGATCAAGGGATGTAGTTATTCCCCTCCATTCTGCACTGGTGAGGCCATAGCTAGAGTACTATGTCCAGGTTTGGGCACCCCTGCTACAGAAAGGATGTGCACAAATTGGAAAGAGTCTTGCAGAGGGCAAAGAAAATGGTTAGGGGGCTGGGGCACATAACTTATGAAGAGAGGCTGTGGGAACTGGGCTTATGTAGTCTGCAGAAGAGAAGACTGAGATGGGATTTAATAGCAGCCTTCAACTACCTGAAGTGGGGTTCTAAAGAGGATGGAGCTGGACTGTTCTCAGTGATGACAGAACAAGGAAATCATCTAGCCTGACCCCCTGCCACAGGCAGGAATGAATGCTGGGTTCACAAGACCCCAGACAGGTGATCATCCAACCTCCTCTTGAATTTGCCCAGGGAAGGGGCGAGGACCACTTCCCTGGGAAGTTGGTTCCAGACTTTGGTCACCCTAAGTGTCAAATATTGCCTCCTGATCTCTAATCTAAATCTATTCTCCATCAGCTTACCATTACCATTGTTCCTTGTCACCCCAGATGGTGCTGGGGAGAAAAGGGCTCTGCCTATTTGCTGATGATGATCTCCTGAGGTCTCCTACTTTTTTGTGACTCTATGATTCTAAGAACAGCTGAACACAATAGCAACTAAGTGTGGATATTGAATGTTTCTTAAAGTTAAGGAGCATTAACTTCTCTGTAGCTGAGGAACCACCTCTAGGTACCTTCAGGTGTTTGAAAGGTATGAAAGCCCAAAGATGAAAGAATGTTTTATGATGAAGTAAACAGCACAAAGAAACAAAGACAATATCAGAAATAGGGTGAGTTTGATCAGACTGTAGATTATTCACCCAAGGAACTGATGGAAGCTTCATTGCCCAGTATCATGCCACTAAGTCAGGTAAGTCGGACGAGCAAACGTGGTGGTAGCTTGGGGGATACACATGAGAAGGGGGAGGCGGCAGTGCGTAGCCTTAAATGCTTCTATACAAATGCATGCAGCATGGGAGGTAAGCAGGAGGAGCTGACTCTTCTGGTGGCTGTGGAAGACCCGGACTTGGTTGGGCTCACGGAAACCTGGTGGGACCCAACCCATGACTGGGCCGTAGGCATCGATGGCTATGCCCTTTTC
>JAGPOW010000261.1:36849141-36861962 GCA_030014935.1 Caiman crocodilus | reverse complement strand
CCTAGGGAAGTTGTTCTTGCTCCTACCTTGGGCGTCTTTAAGAGTAGATTAGATAGGTACTTGGCTGAGGTCCTGTGACCCCAGCACTCGTTCCTGCCAATGGCGGGGGGTCAGACTAGATGGCCTGCTCTAGGCCCCTTCTGACCCTAGGTACTATGATACTATGATATGATTTAAAACTAAATTGAACAAAATATGTGAGAGCATGTACTGTAGTACAGGAGAATAGAAAGAATCATCGATGGAGCCTTTTTCACTGCTTATTACTCTGATTAATCAAGCACAGGTGACTGGTGGGGGGGGCGGGAGGGCACATGCTCCTCCCGAGATTGGCCCCTGACTCAGCCTTGCTCAGGACAGGGCAGGTTTTTTTGATGCGTGGGCCAGCGGTGTGTTGGGGAGGAGGGCACTAAGCCATAGCACAGGAGTATAGGAGTGGATATGGGGCTTTTGGCCTGCCTACAAATTGTGTCCCCACAGACTCAGGAGGCATCAGTCACACCTGTAATCAAGAACTTCCTCTCACTGTGAGGACTGTCATCTTTCTACCATTGGCAGTTCTTGTGTACATGCCAGAGCTTTGGCAGTACTAGAGAGCTGTACCACCTTAAATGTAGTTAAACATCATTTCCCTACTGTGTGTGTAGTTAAATACTTATAAAGATGCACCCTCCCCACACCAAATCTGCTGCTAGCTTCCTTATTTCTGGGCTGGGCCCCACACAGGCTGATTTGCCCTGGGCCCACACCTTGCTTGGATTATCTCTGAAGATGCCTTATGTTGACATGACTTCTCTTGCATATTATAGGAATAAACTACACTAGCAAAAGACACTTTATATTTGTGTAGAGCTTGTACTGATATAACTATGTCAATAACAAAATCATACTCCTAACCAAAGTAGTTGCAGAAGTACAAAGGTAGTATATAGACCAGGCATGAATTGCCCTAGCTTAAGCCTGGATAGAAACACAAAGTGCTAGATTCATAAATAGGTTAAGATGTCTTGTCACTCAGTGAAGACCACAGTTCTGAGCTGGACACTTAAGAAAGGAATACACAAAAGCCAAGATATTGAGCAGGAAGAAGCCTAAGCTGACTAGTAGGAAATACCAAGGACAGAAATATGCTCTTCCTCTTCAAAGAAAGTTAGGTGCCCCTCTCCAATTTGGATCCACAGCTACAATCTCCCTCTCTTGAAGCTAATTACCAAAATCAGCCCTTTCTCACATAGCATGGAGGAGATGCCACTCTCCTTTTACCTAGCAGCTGTGTGCAGGGCAGTGCACTCACCTGAGCTGTGGGAGATCTGAATGCAAGTTCCTGCCACGAAGGACTTGAACCCACATCTTCCACCTCCTGAGAGAGTGCCCTAACCATCAGGTTTCACATGATTCTGGGCTGGGACTGTCTCATTCTCACCTATTTAAGGTGTTTCAGTTTGCCTAGATTACTAAATATTCACTGGACAGGGGGTGGGGAAGGAAATGAGAATGATTCTCTAGCCAACTAGTTATGGAGGATGTAGACTAGGGCTCCATTCCCTTCTTCAGTGACTAATTAATGTAGAATACTGAAGTACTCATCCTATACCCATGCTTTAACCACTAAGATATTGGGTAAGAAGAGGCAACAGCTCTAGTTGTTTGGTTAGGGCTAGATCTGATAGAAACCTTGTTTTGTGAATTCCAACAGGACTTTGGTGTGAGTAAGGCATTGAGCTGCTCAGTCAAGACTTAGATGGTTCCAGGCATGCCCAGAAGCAAACATTTATGCACTTAGGGCATGTTACTGATAAGTATTCATGCACCCAATGGAATTTAGGCACCCTCAGAGTTAGTTAACAACTGAGTGGGAATCCAAATCTTTTCCTTAGCTATCTCCAAGCAGCTAGGTTTTTTACATCCATTTGATTGTATAACTCTAGTGCCTTATAAAGGCTTCAACTACAGACATGGGATCCCGTCCATTGTACACTTTTCATTCAGAGCACAAAATGCCTTGTATCAGTGTCACTCTACTTGGAAATTATCTTATAAAATTATTTGTCAACTTCTATGTTCCCACAAATGCTGTACTACATTGTAAAATGAGTCCTCATGCACCAGGAAGAAAGAAAGGAGAAGACATGTTTGGAGCTGTATTTTCAAACCTGGGGCACTGGATCTGGTTTAACAGCTGCCTGGAGTAAACAAGGAGAAAAAGAAGGCAAGGAGCATTCAGTTTGATTTGGTTATCATATAAATCCTATAGCTTATAACAAGCTGCATTTTTACATTTTTGGAAATACTATATAAGGGTACGATCACATTAATAAAATAGTTATACTGTTCTGTCAAGTGTGAAAAAACTGAAAGAGGTAAAAAAAAAAATCAGACTTTAACCTTGGGACAGTTTCACCATATAGGTTGCCTTTACACATGCTCAGGAGTGGAGTGGGTGTTTCAGTTAAAGCCATTCCCAGAGAGCCACTCCAATTTAAATGCTACATCATCACCTGTATTAAGTCCCTGCACTTTTAAAATGGTCACAGGATGCTTTAACTAAAGCTCAGTTAACTAAAGCCTAATACATGACGCTGCAGTGATGTTAGAGCATTCTAATTAGAATAGGGAGCAGGCCTAATTAATCAAGTCTTCTCCAACATATTCTAATTAGAATGTATCAGAGCACATGTATAGGCAACCACAGCAAAGAGGCTTTTAAAAATTCTGAGTGCTGTTATAAGTGTACCTGCCTTCTCACCATCCTCAAGGTACAGTAAATGAGCCTGTATCACAAGAATGGAATATGCTGAGGAGGTGAAAGGGACAATTAGATATTTTGGGATCTGTGCCTTGATAGGAATCCTCCATGCCTTCCTCCCAACATGATGCAAAACGAGTGTGCTCATATTTGACTCCTGAATTAAACTATATAGTCCCAACTCTGATGCCTTACAGGGTTTATTCCTGATTTACACCTGTAAATCAGCTTTATACCATGAGAAGATTTGTGTTCATTGAATAGTACCAAATGTTTTATATTTTAACATAGTTTGATCACCTCATAAAATAATTATATTACCTGAACTGTATACACAAAATGCCAAATTAACTTCTCATTATATCAGCCTAAATTAGAATCATCTCCAGTAAAGACAAAAGAAGGACAGAGATGTTACATAAGTAGAGAATTGGAGCCAAAGAACTTTTGAATATCTAATGCCTTTTTCCTTAAAGACACAGATAGATCTTTCTGTTATGAAGCAATACAATACATGATTGAGGGAAATAATCTAATTCCCTAAAAATGAAATGCAACCAAGCTTGGAAGCAGCATGCCTTGGGTGTAGGAGCAATAGTCAGAGAATCAATCAAGCAAAATAAACGATATTATTATTAATATCACTCAGAAGCTATTTGAAAGCAGACAAGCTAAAAGGATGTGTTTAAACATGCCAAATATATTTGGAATAGTTCTCACACATCTTACCTTGCCTTAGATACATATGGATTGTTTTGTATTTAGGGCAAACTAACTCACAACATAAATGAAACACAGAATGGAGCAGTACAGAAAAGAAAGTGCATCTTTCCTGATCTATTATCTCATACAGTCACAATTACTTACTTGGAATTACACAACAAAGAATTTAAGGGAGGTTTTTTCAACTCGTGTGTGTGTGTGTGTGTGTGTGTGTGTGTGTTGTTGTGGCGTACCTTGCTGCCCCGCTCCTAGAGAGAGGAAGCTGCTGGGGAAAGCCCCAGCAGTGTGATAACAAGCCCAGCTGCGAGTTGCTAGGGCAACTAACAGTGGTCAGCTGACCCTAAGGGGCAGGGCCTGGCTAGTCTAAAGCCCAGAGCCAGGCTGGCAGCTCTCTGCCAGCAGCTGGAGGGGCAGGAGCTCCAGGAGACAGAATGTGAGGTCAGCTCACCAAAGCTCCCAAGGCTGGAGCTATGATGCTGAGGCAAAGTTATAGCCAGGTGGTTTATGTTGGTATGGCTGTGTGCCTTATGTTTAAGTTATAGCCAGAGGCTTGTGTTTTGTTTTTGTTAGCGATTGTATTACACCAGTGGTTTGGGTGAGACTATAAGGGGTTGGAGGAGGCCTTGTGGGAGGCCCACAGTAGCATGGAGATCCCGGTGCCAGTAAGGCATGATCTAGTGCCAGAGAGGGCGCAGCAGTATGGGGTGTGGAGACCCCAGCCCAGAGAGGGGCATTGGAAGAGCCCAGGCATGGGCAGGGTTAGCCCCAGACAGGGGGCAGTATTTTAAGGAGCCTGAGAGAGGCAACGCTATTGAGGAGTGGGAGTGGGGGGCAGCATTTTTGAGAAGCCCAGGGTGAGTGTAACGAGCCTGGCAATAGGCTAGTGCAACGATAGACCTCAGCCAGGGGCAGGGTGCTACGGTGGGCCCAGAGAAAAGGGGTTAGCAGCACAGCACCTCCAGAGAAGGGCAAGTGCTGTGGTGGTCCCCGGTCAAAGGGGATAGCAGCATGGTATGCCCAGCAGTAGAGAGGGTAGCCGTGTGGTGGGCCAAAGAGACTGGTGGCTCATTAGGCAGTCCCAGAGCGGACTCAATTATTTTAGAGAAGGCCCAGTATAGGGCGCAGAGGGTCCTAGGAAAAGGGGGCTGCATTAGAAAGAAAGCCCAAGGGAAGGATGGTATTTTAGGGAAAGCCCAGAGTGGGCGAGCATACAAAGAAGGCCTGAGGGTGGGCTAGAATACAGAGGAGACAAACCAGCGTCCAGTACATCTGTGAGGCTTGGGGCGTGGCATTAGGGGTTGGTCAGAGCCACACGTAGCCCATGAGGCTAGGGTGCCTGGGGAGCACCCAGTAGACAGGAAGAACCCCTAGAGTCAGGAAGATCATGGGGACAGGAGGTCCCGAGCAGCTGTGCCCAAGGAGGTATAAGGCAGCCTCCCAACTATATTTAAGACCAAGACGTGGCAGGCGAGAATTTGAGGGTATCTTGGGCTGGCCTTGATGCGGTGAGAGGGACCTCAGGGAGATCACGGCCCTCCCTGCAGGCGCTGCCGTGACATACATGTATATGTATATATGTTCATAGACAAAATTTCGAGCTGGTGCAACTCATAAGGCAGTCTTTGGGCCAAATCCAATGCTGATGTAACTAACACCAGTGAACCAGTTTAGAGTGAAAAATCAATTTAACATTCACCATTGTATATGGTGAATACATGTTTCAATTTTGGAGGGAAAAGGCACTTTCATTGCTCTGTTCTGTTTTATCTAGGTTCTCATAACATGTCAATCATTGAAGTATCTGACAGTAATGTAAATAGATATGGTTACCAGCACCAGCCCCAGGTACTAACTTGGAGAGGATGCCAGAATGCCATCCCCTGGGGAGTCCATATGCAGCAGCAACCAGACTTGAGCTGACTGAGGACCTTGAGTCCCCAGGGCAGGTAAGATTGATTTGCCCCAACCTGTCTCCACTCTCAACTGTATAGCAACTTATCACACCCACACATGCATGCACATACGCATGCTGCTCTCCCACAGAGCTTTGCCCACACAATACTTGCTAGTTAGATCTCTGGTATTTGAGTGAATTCCAGGAGCCCATTAAGTAAGATAATTGATGTTTGTCATGCCTTTGTCCTTTCGTTCTCTCCACAGGGAGAAAAGAATATTATTTACTGTTGAAATTTTTAAATATGCGCACACATCTGTTGCTACACATTTATGTTACAGAAGGCACGGTTAAAGAAATGCACCTTACACATAACAATAACTGGGGTGATATTTAACTAGCACAAGTGACAGTAGGAGTGAGGAAGTGATGACATAGACACATAGACACCACAATTTGTAATGCCTTTTCCCTTGAAGACACAGATAGATAGAAAGACACAGACACAGCTAGTACAAGCCTCACTTAGGACCCTACACTGAAGTCCATGACACCATTTCCCCTGCTATTGTTACCCAGGCCAACTAAACTAAAGCTAGAGAAGGTAAACCTGCCCTTGCTGCAGCTGCACCTTTATTTTTCCTCTTGAAGCAGAAAGTGGTGAGTTTTGTGAAGTTTCTTAGTTCCTGTGGGAGTTCACTCCATGGCTGGCCCCCAAGAAAGCTGTCTTCTGCACAGATAAACTTGATTCTCAGATGTGCAGGGTTGCATCTCTGAAACACATACAAGTCCACCTGAATTAAGCCAGAAAGTTTAATACAATGAACTGAATCTGCAGATCAGCGCTAGAGTTTTCTTGGCTTGGTTGTTTGGCTAAAGTGCAATGAGAATGCCTATCTACAAGAGTTTCCTGTTACTAAAGGAATCACTGAGGAATGCTTAATTCTTAGCAGAACTGGAGCTCTTGTTCTACACAATCCAGATTTCATTTGGTGATATAAATAAATAAACTATGAAATGTTCAGAGAAGACAAATCACCAGTCCATCAAAATGCCTGATAAATTAGCTCAACAGACTGAACTACAGACATGTTCAATGAATCATCATCACCAAGAGTAAATAAATTCAGATTAAGCAAAACTTGATTGAATCATGCTGAAGTCTGGAACTGTTAACAAAATGGATCAGGCTGAAATCTTACATTAGGAACACATAATCTTATAAGATTTATGATTGTTATTGCTCACCACATGTGTTTCTAGGTTGGTGTTTGCTGTGTTAAGAACTGGATGCTCTGAGTTCATAAAGGTTTGCCTGTTATAACATTTTAATCTCCTTAAAATATATGCTCTTTGCTTCCTCCCCACCCCATTTGATTCTGCTCTACTGAAAGTTTAAAGCAAACTTCCTGGCATAGACAACTGCATTTGTATTCAGGTGGGCTGAGAGAATCAATTGACTCCATAGCGTAATCCACTTGATTTCTGGTCTTCACTTCATACGTGTTATCAACCCTTGATATTCCCCTAAACAAGCTAGCTTTTCCTCTACAATTATAATGATAATGTTTCTCGCCCTAAGGTGTCCAATAAAGGTGTGCCACTACATAGGAACCTGTACTGGGTGGCTATGTTCCTAGAGGATTCAAACCTACAATAAATCAGAGACAGAAATGAGACGGAGAGGACAGGGGACCAGTTACAGCCTAGTCACCTCCCCTGTGATCAGAGGTTGCAAAAGGTGGGGGGAACTATTTGGGAAGGGTGTTGAAGAGTAGGGTTTCCCAGAGGCCATGTGGGAATGGACAGTGGGTCACAGGCACCAAGGGGGCTTTTGTGGATAGGGAAACTTGTGGGGTAGAGGGTGTGGGGTGAGGAGAGACTAGGGTTCTGGGTGGATGAAGAGGTGTGAGAGGCAAATGGGGTTTAGAGCTGAGGAGGGTAATGGGGTCTGTAAGGATGACATAGCATGCGAGAGGCGTGACATTGGGAATGGGAGGGATTGTGTGTGAGAAGATGCCAGGAACTATGAGAGATTGCAGTCAGAGGGGCCAGGAAGAGCTCAGTAGGGTGTGAAGGGGATGGCGAAGGGTCAGGGGAACTGAGGCACGATGAATCCAGAACACCCTGCATAGACTCAACTTCATGTGGCAGTGGGCCAGTGGGGTAGGATTCAGTGAGGCAGGGAGGGGGCAGATCAGGATTCAGTGAGGCATGAGGGGGTGGTTGGGGAACTGGATGTTGAGTACAGCTGGACCCGAGGGCCCTGGCACCCCTCGGGAAGAGGGCTGTCACCTAAAATTAGCAAAATGTTCTACATGTCCATCATCTTACCCCCCCATGGCAAAAATAGAAGTTGGTGCTTATGTCTGGGGGTTTATGGATGGGAGTGTAGGGATCAGTTTTGTTTGTAACAAGGCTGGCTACCAGCTGCCCTCCCCTGGCACCAGATGCCTGCTGCATCTTGGATCTGAAAGTCAGTCCCCCAAATATTCCCTTTATATTTGTCTAGTTAAGAACTCTGTAACAAATTTTGCAGCAGTCAAAATGTAAAAATATTGGACATTTAATCCAGTCACTACTTTAGTGCAAAGAACCTACCCTAGATTTGTACAATGGCAATAAATTCATATGACTGTAGGATTTAACTTTTGGTACTTGTTAATGGGCAGTCAAAGGAAAAAGAATATGTTTTAAACTATAAATCAGGAAAGATAAAAATCAGTTATTATTACTGTTATCATTATTATTGAATATTTATACTGTGGTAGCATCCTGAGGTCACTTACATATGATAAATGTCATATAAATTTAAAGATAAACATATTCCTTTCACAAACAATACCACTCTGTAAATTACTGGAAGCTAGATTTGCACAGATGGGTCAGTATTATTATCCTGGTGGGAAAATTGAGGCATGGAGAAGTTTTGACATTTCATAACACAATGAATCAATAGTAGAACTGGAAACAGAACCTAAATACACATTCTTCCTTGCATGTAAACTGCATTTTACTGACTATAAGCCAGAATCCAGGTTGATCACTTAAAAATGTGCTTAAGACAGTATTTTATAATGAAATCTGAATGATTTCACATAGCTAACAAACACCTTGCTGTTATACCAAAGAAAACAACCTACAAATTATGCCGGTAGGATATATATATCAGTGCTGACTCTAAATTTGTTACCTGGAAATCCAGGTATCAAAAATACCCAAAACCCACATAAAAAAAGCAAGGTAAGGCATGGCTCCAGACCATGCCCTGAGATAACCCAGAGGTGGGTCCTCCAGAGAGATGCTGGTATCCAATGGTGTTTCTGTTGTCCCAGCATATGCCCTCAGCATACAGGCAAACAGAAGTGGGCAGGGCTACAGCGTGACCAGGCCCCAAGCCCTGTCCCAGGTAAGCAGGGACTGGGGGTGGGGAGGGCTGTGTGGCTTCTGCCTGGCCAGTGAGCACCAATTTTGGGGGAGGCACGTGCCCCCCCATGCATTACCTATGAGTCCTGGTCCTGCCCAAAGGCAAGCTAGTGGGCTGGGTCATGCTGGGTTGGGCCCATTCTCCCTGCACAGACCATGGGTCAGGCAGCACTGCAGCAGGCACAGTCAGGCTAGTACCACAGGGAGTGGAGAGACAGGACAGTGGCACCTGCTGAGACCTGCTGCTGTGCTGCCTGACATGCTGCTGAGACCTGCTGGCAGGAGCTGGGGCTGCAGGGGCAGCTGTCTCCACATCCTGGTTAATGAAGGGGTCAGGAGGAGCTCTAATTTTTCTTGATAAGAAAGCCAAGCAAACATGAAATCCTATCCTGTCTATTTGTATTATCCAGTTTACCATGGGCCTTAAGGCCCACCCATTAACTAGTAGTGTCTGCTGTATGGGGCCAATGGCTGAATGACACAACTAAATTCTTGGGACAAGGCACAAAACAGGATAGGAGTGATGTGAGGGTCAAAGAGTCAAAACATGAAAATGAGTGCTCCTAAGAGGGACACTGAGCAGAGCTTCCTGGGCCATGCCCACCATCCTTAAAGGCATCCAAGGAGCCTGTGGATGCTGCCCAGTGGTGCTCCACTCAGACACATATGTGGACCAGAGAGAGGAAAGCAGCCCCCACAGCCCTGGGTACCTTCCCTGCCAGAATCTCCTCCCTTGTCATGTACAGGGCCTGTTTAGCCAGGGCCAGGAGGAGGTTGACCAGGAGGTCCCGGAACTGGGTAGAGACACGGATGGGATGTCCAAAAATAAAAAGGTGGGGGCTAAAGTTCTGGAGGTAAAGATGGAGGGGCTGCAGCCTGGCACACTCAAGCATCATGTGTACCAGAGTCTCCCTCTGCCTGCAGAAGGGGCAGGAGACCAAAGTGTGGTAAATCTCACCATCTACATGCCTATGGTGATGGTTCAATGGAGGAACCTCCAGCTGAGGTTCCCAGCTCATGGGATGAGGGTGGAGTACAGGCTCAGCCACTGGGGCACCCCAGCTACACCCTTGCAGAACAGGTCCTGCAGCTTTGTCCTGCAGAAGCTCCTGAGAGCCAATAGCCTTTACGTACTTACCAGGGTAGCTTTTTATACTGCTGGGACCAGCACAGGTCAGGATTTTATACTGCTAGGGACAGCACAGATGCTGGCACCAGGTTCTAGCTCCCCCCCGCCCCCCCCTGGCTGCAGATCTGGAAGGAGCTGGGCAGGGTCATTTTGCCCCAAGTGGCACAACTGGCCCCACACCAAAGTGCATGTTCAGGCATATACACTGAAGCAAAAGTCCCTAGCACAAATTTGTGCAGTTCCAATTAGAGCTGCTGCAAGTGCATGTGTGGATGTGTCCTGAGGTTACAAATAGAGCTACAGCTTGATTGTTTCTCTAACGCAAACTGGGAGGGATGTCAGTTCTTAGACTGAAAACTATTGTACAGTTTATTAAGCAAGTGCATCATGGCCCTTAGCCTTGCAAGTGCGCTCCTCAGTAGACAGAGGAAGGGCAATATTATTTAAACATTTCTAAGGGCCTTGCTACATTTACCAATTAAAGCTAGATAGAAACAAGCTATATAGTTGTTACACATTTTCAAGCACTAACTTTGTAGCTGGGTAGTCATTTTTATCATTACTTTCCACATGTGGCCAGTCTAAATTTATTCTGCAATTCACCAGTAAATTGTGTGAGAAGCAGCAGGAGCCCCATAATCATGCCTCCTGCCGTGCACGTGTGGTGCAATTGTATGGATCCTACATCGATTCTATCATGCCCTACCTGAATGTCTAGAGGGGCACTAAAAGAACTGTTCTTCATTTTTCCTGGTGATAATTGCTTCTTACTTTGTCTTGCTTTTTACTTCCAGATTGCTGAGCTGAGCAAAATGGACTTGATTTTTCTTTCTAAAAAAGATTTTCAACATGAAATAATAGAATAAACAGGATGGCAAAATAAAAGTTTTATAGAGTAAAAATCTTCCCGCTCCTGTATTTTGATGGAATGTTGCATTTATACCTCTGACTTGCCAGTTATATTTCAACTGTCTTTTCAAGTATATTCAATACAAACAGATTTTACAGTGCATAGTATGGGTAGCCTGTATGACTAAACAGACAAAAATAATGCAAGAGTAATTTTATACTGGAACCCTGCCCTAAGCTATATGAAATGTTGGTAATTATTGTGTGTATGAAATATTTGCCCCATATCTATACAGATATGGGACAAATATATGCATATAAATATATCATTTGACTTAGTGGTTACACCCAGAGACTGGTAGTAGATAAGTAGGTATTGACCTAGAAGGATGTGGGTAGTGGGTCCGCAGGATTCAGTACTTGGACTTGTACTCATCACTGATGAAGATATTGAGTTGGATGTGGTTTGGAAGTGTACTCTGTCTGAGTTTGTGGATGATACTAAATTGTGGGGTGAAGTGCACACTCCAGAGGGTAGGGAATGACTGCAGGTAGTCCTAGATAGGTTAGAAAGGTTGACAGTAGACAATAGGATGCAGTACAACAAGGATAAGTAAAGAGTGCTGCACCTATGGTGCAAAAATATCCAGCACACCTACTGGCTGGGAAGTGACCCTCTCAGCAGCACAGAAGCAGAAAGGGATCTGAGTCCTAGTGGACTCCAAGATGAACACGAGTCATCCATGTGACAAAATCATCAGCAAAGCTAACCGCATTTTATCGTGCATCAGTAGATGCATGACAAATAGAACCAAGGAGGTGATACTTCACATCTATGCAGCATTGGTCAGACCACAGTTAGAGTACTGCATCCAGCTTTGGGTGCCTTACTTCAAGAAGGATGTTGATAGACTTGAGAGGGTCCAGAGAAGAGCCACTCATACGGTTAGGGGCTTACAGGACAAGCCCTATGTATGCGGAGAGACTGAGGGACATGGACCTCTTTAGGCTCTGCAAGAGAAAGCTGAGAGGTAATCTTGTGGTCACCTACAAATTCATTAGGGGGATGTGGCAAGGGATCGGAGATGCTCTGTTCACCAGGGCATCTCTTGGTACAAGAAACAATAGTCACAAACTGACCCAGAGCAGATTTAAGCTAGATATCAGAAAAAACTTCTTCACAGTAAGGGTAGCCAAAATTTGGAATGGGCTTCCAAGGGAGGTGGTGTTCTCCCCTACCTTGGAGGTCTTTAAGAGAAGGCTGGAAAGGCATCTGTCTGGGGTTCCGACCCCAACACTCTTTCCTGCCTATGAAGGGGGTCGGACTCGATGAACTGTTGAGTTCCCTTCCTACCCTAGTATCTATGAATCATGGCTTGAGTTTGTACTATGAAATGATGCCATCCATTGTCTCTTGTAGAAAAATAAGTCAGATTAATAGAAGAATTATGCAAAGGGAAACCTGGATGATTGTGGTGTCCCACCCATCTGAGAAGAGTGTGATTTGCTCGTAGGCTTATATTAGCTGTAGGAAGCTCTCAGTACATTTCTTTCCACCTACACAGGCACCATGCAAAGTTTCTGTGGTTCCATCCTGAGGGGCACGGAGCATCCCATCTGCCATCCTGACCCCTTGGGCCAAGAGGTCTGCTGCCTGCCTGGAGCGCGGGTTCGGGATGTCATGGAGAGCATCCGGAAGATGGTGAGGCCCACAGACTACTATCCGCTCGTGGTAGTCCACATGGGGACCTACGACGCTTCGAGAGGCCAGCCGGAGGACATCATGGAGGATTTCAAGACCCTTGGATGGCAGCTCAAGTCAGTTGGAGCACAGGTGGTGTTTTCCTCCATTCTACTGGTGTGGCAACAGGGAAAGTGGCACGAGGCGTGTATTGAGGCTGTAAACCAGCGCCTTCGGGGTTGGTGCTATGATGTGGGCTTTGGTTTTTTTGATTACAGCCCACATTTCTCTACGCAGAGCATGCTGGCGGAGGATGGACTTCACCTATCACCCATGGGTAAGCGTTTCCTTTCTTCCAGGTTGGCTGATCTTG
>JAGPOW010000261.1:36832304-36846287 GCA_030014935.1 Caiman crocodilus | reverse complement strand
ACCCTGGACATCTGACTCCCTTCCCCTCTGGGTCCTCAGCGCTTCCCCAACGATCCTCCTTAACCTGTTGAAGTCAGCCCTCCTAAAGTCTAGGGCTGTTGTTTTGGTTTTGGGTTTGGGTTTTTTTGGGTGTGGGGAGGGTGGTCTGTTGGCTTTGCTATAACTCACCTTCAAACAACAGAAACCAAGACAGTAGCATGGGCAACTGGTGCCACCTTGGTTAGGGGGGGCACATGGACCCCCCAGCAACCAGTCAGTGACCAGTCAGCGACAGGAGGGGGGGGTCCCCTGCAGCCATCTCGCTGACCAGGGGAGCCACCCCACATAGTCCGGCAGCCGATTGCACTGACCGGGAAGCAGCTGCAGTGCTTCTGGAAGTGGCCGTGGCACTTCCCCCTTCCCAGCTAGCACTCACAGTGGGGGCACCGGTGTTCCCACCTGCCCTCCCTGCCCGTCGCCTAAGTGGGGAGTATGGTCTGTCAAGGAGCTAAGCACTACTCTAAGGGGGTGCATGTGCACACCCTTGCACCCTCTATGCATTTTAAGAAAAGAGACAACAGAAAAAAAATATAGCAAACAGATGAAGAAGGTACAAAGAAACAAAGATGCTAATAAGAAGCTGAACAGTGATCACAACATACAAGCTGGCTAGCCACTGGAACACCGAATGACCTCAATCTGTGCTATAACGACACCAGTGAGGTCCAGGCTGGCCACAAGTTTGTTACAATATGTTAATAAATTCTCCATGCTTAACTTACTTAGACTAGGAGGCTTCTCTCTCCCTTTCTACATGTATTTTTCATGATCAAAATCAATTTTCACCTAGGATTGAAATAGATTAAAGTTAAGAAATGGTTTGTCATGTTCACAAGTTTTAATTAAAACATATCTAAATAAAGATTAATATGCCTGTTTGTGTTTGACTTGATTCTTGTATTTAGATAGAGATGCTTGTGTCACAGACAGACAAAGAAGAGAAACTAACACAATTATTCTTCTTGGAGTAAAGGGTGAGAATTAGCTTTAGGTGATTTTTTTTCTCACTTAGAACAACTACCAGTATCTGTATCTCCTGTGCCTAAGGACAGCTATGTGTCCAGCAAGAAATGAAACAAAGAACTCTGCACCATCAAAACCTCGGGCAGACTCCCGTCTGGTGCAAATCACTCTAGGATATACCAGAGGGGAATCTGTCCAGGGACTCAATGCTTTAGCTGGACTTTCCTATAGTAATATTTTCCAGATAGATGAAAGTATAAGTGTAAGATAAATAGGCCATGGCATGTCCCAGTTTTGAGTAAAGTGTTGTCACATACTTTAGGTTTATTTGTTTGCAGCACTGAATGGATGAAAAAAAATTAAATAATGACCATAACCTGGTCATAGGCCAAACTCAGAACTTCTTACCAGTCTTTATTTAGGTAAATCCCTATTTTGCCTTTGCCTGTACTGAGAAAGAAAGAGAGTGCATGTCTTCCCTGTGTAGTTAACCTGGGTGATGGGCACTTGGATTAGCCTAGCCCAGGTCCTAGCATACCGGAATAAAACCATACCTACATTACTGTGTCCACACTTTCTGAACTGGCCCATGTGGTGTTATAGGCCTATACTATTGTTTTTTGAGCTGAGATGTCTCCCAGTCAACACTGTGTGAATGTATCTGTCTTTTGTGGGTAAACTGAAGAAAGCACATCAGACAAAGTTCAGCACTGAAGTGATTTTGCCAATATACTCACTTCAAAGCAGGC
The DNA here is from genome assembly GCA_030014935.1 of Caiman crocodilus. Lineage (NCBI taxonomy): Eukaryota > Metazoa > Chordata > Crocodylia > Alligatoridae > Caiman > Caiman crocodilus. The sequence continues at coordinate 36,844,536 of JAGPOW010000261.1, read as the reverse complement.
AGCTCCAGCTTAAGATAAACCAAAGCCTAAACTATCATTTAAACCCCAAGTTCTACTCTGTACCCTCAACTTCATAAACTGCTCTGGCCTTAAAGTATTTCCAAACCCTGGCCAGAGGATTTTCTGTGTGGATAGCTGAGACTCAACCTGGATTAGGAGCTCATATTAACTTAAGTGAAAATACAACCAGTGTTAGCCAAACCACAGGACAAAAAGCAGGATTGTGCATGACATGAGCAAGCATTAATATTGTCACCCATCCAGTTTTCACCCAGACAGTCCAGAAATTTAGGATCTTTGTCTGGAGCACCTAACCCAGATACCCAAAGTACACGAATTGGACATTCATGAAGTTCTTGCACTTTGCCTCCAGGCTGCTCCCCTCATCCCCAACATTGGTTCAGCACCTCAGACAGCATGCTGAACACTGGTTCACGAATCCGCTCCACTGTCAACCATGCTACTCCACTTCATCACGTCCAACAAAGCCACTGCCTCACTGCAAACAGGTGCACCTATGTAGGAATTGCTCCCAGTCTTGCCACACAGATGAGAGTTGCCCCCTGGGAGCCATCTCCAAGTGTCTGGTCCACCCCAACCAATAATTTTCTCTATAACTGGAGTTGCCAAGGCCACTCAAACTGAACATGGTCTAAGAGAGTTGTTCACAACCTTTCTAGACCCAATGCCAACTCTTAGCTTTCATTCATTTTTTGACTACAGAAAAATGATAGAGCAATTCTTCTGTTGCAAGGAACTCAGAAAGACTCCAGCACATCAGAGTGTTTTCAACACTGTAAATTCCTATTTGAAATCTCTGGGTTTATCTTGTAAAACATGCTTGCATATCTAACAGTGCTAACATTGTACAGCACCTTGAAAGGATCTCAAGACATCCAGGCTTCCCCAGCACCCTGGTTAAGAATCATTGGCCTAGGACTTGTCCCCAGCCTTTAAATTACTGTCCCTTAACAGCCCTGCTCTATGGATTAGGCATTTGGGAATGGATTCAGCAAATGGTGGCAATCACAGGGAGAAATTGGCATCCTACCATGGCACACAAGATGCACCAGCTGCTTTGGCATCTTCTGTGAGAGTTCAGTATGGCCAAAGAGGACATTGTTACCAGGAAATCTTATGGTTTGGTCCTGCATTCTATAGCATCTGCTAGCCATCAGCATTAGAGGAGCACACTGAACACCAGTAAAACAAGGAATCTGAAGTGTGCCTTTTCCCAACGCTCCAAATGCCCGCTAAAACATAGCATCATTCCCATGACAGACACGATTGCCTCTGCTCCTGTGTGCTACTGCTAGAGCTCTTTGACATTCAGGGCCAAATCTCTGCAGCCTTTGTTCAAAGGAGACAAAGGAGACAAAGGCGCACACTCTGCTACTTCTACACAAGTAAAACTCCACAATAAAGAACTGTAAATATAGGAGAAGCAGAGAAGCAGATCTCTGTTAAGCCTAAAGAGACTCTTCCCTATTGTATTTAGATAATCTGGGAGAGGGTTTATTGCAACTGTATCAGGTAGGTTTGGTCCTAAAAAAAAATTATGGGAAAGATGTAGCCATGAAGCCGGTGCTTCTCTGACTTCTAGATTAAAATGCCAAGTGCTTGAGTCTGTATTTGTTGGGAAAGAGGAAGACAGTTTTGGTAAAACAATACAATACAAAACAAAACACTTTAATGTTAATAATTGACAAGTCTTTAGGTAAATTTACTGCTTGTGAAAGATAGCAGTTGAATAGCCATGTAAAGTGAAATCCCAAAACAAATAATGCCGTGACAAGTCAACAGTCATCTTCCTTTCTAGCTCTTTTCCATGCCCTTCCAAGGCCACTAAGAACCTAATATAGGTTTTTAAAAGCTCTATGTCTCCTTGCACTATAGACAATCTGCCACTGCTCTACTACTGATAGCATATAGGTGGCTCTAGTAAATACAGTGATAAATCAAAACTAAAAGGCAATATTAAACAAATGGAAAAAAAGAAAATAGATAATAAGCAATATAAATTAAAAGTTGTGAAGTACAGCAGATTGACAATGGAAACTATAGGAATCTGTGGCTGGCAGGGCTTATGGCAAGAAAGAGTTTTTAAGTATATTAGGGACAAAATAAATCCTAGTAATGATATAAACCCATTGCTAAATGGAGGTGGTAAAATAGTTAATAATGATGCAGAAAAGACAGATGTGTTCAATACATATTCCTGTTCTATATCTGAAAAGAAGCAAGATTATATCTTTTTATCAGATGTGGCTATAAAATAACATTCCTGACTATTACTGACAAAGGAGGATTTTAAGTCTCAGCTACTAAGAATAAAATGTTCTATCAGCCTGCTCTACACTGTTGGTGATACAATTAATGTGACCCCACCCCCCTCTCAAATTATCATAGAGGAAAAGACACTAGAAGTAGCTGAGAATTTCCCTTACCTCAGTAGCCATCTCTCTCAGAAAGTATGCACTGATAAGGAGATCCAGCACAGGGTCTGGCGTGCAAGTGCCTCCTCTGGGAAATTGCTTCAAAACTGACTTGGCTGGACTGGACATTGTGTGTGGATGCGCGACTCCCAACTTCCAAAATGAGTGTTCTATTCCCAGCTTAGTTGTGACCTGATATCTCATGGCAATCACAAGAATCTTTCGAGAATACGTTAAGGCATACCTCAAGAAAACACACATCAACATCAAGAGCTGGGAGGAGCTAGCTGCTAATCAATTCCGATGGTGCTCAATCTCAAACAAGCAGCAGCCCATTATCAGGTAAAGTGTCTAGTCCTCAAAGCAGAAAAGAGAGAGCAGAGGAAGGAAAAGGAGATGAATCCCAGCATGCAACCTACTTTCCCCTGTGAAAAGATATGCAAATTTGGTAGCAGCTCTGTGGTTCAAGGACTGGATTCTTAAGTCAGATCAAGACCCACTAGAGATCAGCTTCAAATAAAGGAATTGCCATGGACAACTAAGAAAAATTGGCTAAAGATATAAGCCAAGATGCCTTACACCCAAGAGTACTGAAGAAGCAAGCTAAGGACATTAGAAAATTAATATTTATCTGCTCTTCACTGCCTGTCAAAGATGACAGGAGCTAGGAGCAGTAGGACCCAGGAGAAGCTAGTAGGACCCAGGACAAAGGCCAGCCCAGCTCTGTCCCACCCCCAGCCTCCTCCTACCCCACCATCCCCAACCAGAAGCCTCTGCCTGCACTCTCTTTCAATGATTCCCTGCATGCCTGCTCCAGCACCAAGTGGCCCGAGACTGTATCCCAGGAGAACAGGGCCTGTACTGGTACCCCAGAGCCAGGAATGGGAGGGGTGTGGATGTGTGTGTGTGTGTGCATGCAGTGAGGTAGGGGGAGAAAGAGAAATAGAGAGAGAAAGAGTGAGTGAGTGAGTGAGTGAGTGAGTGAGTGAGTGAGTGAGAGGGAGGGAGGGAAAGCGAGAATGTGTGTATATGTACGTGTGTTAGTAGGGTGAGTCTCACAAGCACATCCCACCATACACACGTACCCACACCCCCAATTGCACTCTCACATATGCAGACACCCCCACCTCCTCACACACCCCAGCCACCCTCCACCCACACACCATCCTCCACAAACTTCATACTCATCTACACACCACATATCCACACACAGCCACATGCTCCCTCATCTTACACCCCACACACCTATTCATCCCGACAAAACCCCCACCCACGTACCCACACACCCACAGCCTCCCACATACCTATATCCACCCCCTCGTGCCCCCAAAGTATACAAGAGTAAGATTTCATTTTAAGCTATTGTGCAATCACCTCTGTGTACACTATGCAAACACATGTAAATCAGGACAAAAATATTTTTTTAAATCAAATTAATAAATGTTGTAGATGTTTAATTTTTAGAATATAATTTGGTATTTTTCTGAGTTATGGTTCTGAGATGGCAAAACCCTTTGCTGAAAGGAGTATTTCTGGGGGCAAGGGGAGGGACTTCTGGTGGCAAAGGTTGGGGATTAGGGGGGAGGACTTCCAGTCCCAAGATGGCAACCAGGGGGAGGGGCACCTGTCAAGGGGCTAGGCTACCCATGCAGCCCTTGACAGCTTGCCAAAGCTCGGTAAGCAGCTCTCCACCTGAAATAATTGCCCACCCCTGACATAAACACATTAAATGAGAGCTGTCATCCAAAAAGTGGTTGTCAATGGAGAATATTCCTTTTAGGGGAAGGGGCAGTATTAGGCTGCATGTTATTCAACATTTTTTCAATTATATGAAAGTAAATATGAAATCTACTGTGATACAATTTACAGATTTAATGAGGGCAGGGCAGCCCTTCAGAACTATCTGTGTTGTTTGGTAACCTAAGCCAGTTCAAACAAAATGTTTTAGGACAGTCAAATAGAGAGTTATACAGGCAGAAACAAGGAATGCTGGGCATACCTGCAGCATGAGGACATACACTATTGAAAGCTTTGACTTGAAAGAGCATTTAGGAATCCAAGTGGATGAACAACTCCCACTATATCACTGTGCCTAGAAGAGCTAATGCATTCTTGGATGATTAGGCAGAGTAGTGAATGGGAGTAGAGGAGTGATTTTTACCTCATTGGTGAGATCAGTAATGGAATATTCTGCCCTATTCAATGTTTAAAAATTGGAGAAGGTACAAAAAAGACCCACAAAAAATATTCAAGGTCTGGAGAAAACAGTTTACTGTGAGAGACTTATTGTTCAATCTGTTTGACCCATATGATAGAATAGAGAGATAGCTTGATATATAAGTACTTTCCCAGGGAGACAATATCAGGTACAAAAGAAATCTAATATCGGAGAAGGTCAAAACAGGAACCAATGACTGGAGACTGAAGCCAGACAAATTCAAATTTGAAACAAGGCACTGCTTTTTAACTGAGAAAGTAATTAACCAGACTAGCAAGGGATGTACTGAACTCCCTTGATAGCTCCACATCATGACACGATGCCTTTCTGGAAGATATCCTTTAGAAGTTACTAAACTCACTACAGGGTCAAGTTCAAGGGTCCAGTCAAGCCAAGCAGTTCATCAAGGTTAGTATGGTAAAGGCATCCCAGTTGCTGTACCCCAAAGGCATAGAAGAGAATGACATCACTAGCATGCCATTTATCTGTTTTTGACTCTCTTACCCAAAGGAACTGGCACAGCTGTGTCACTGGAGGCAACTCATGATTCCAAAGACATAGTGAGACACTTTAATTGCTCTACTATGACACCCAATGCAGGGATAATAGGTTGAAATTCTATGCGCCAGTGATGAAAAGATGTCAAGATAGATGATCCGATGGCCTCTTTTGGCTTTAAAGTCTAGGAATTGCTGATACTGTATTGTAATTAGAAAAGACAACATTTTTACATATTTTTCCTAGTGCACGCAATGATAAATACACAATATTGAACAAGGCAACAGTAGTGTGATGGCTTTAGACTTTTTTGGACAACATGAAGTAAGTAATCCAGAACAGTAATTCAGTCAATCAGCCACTTCTTCAGAGAAAGAAGGGAGATGTTTCCTAGCATGAATATGCAAGCAACCTTAGTCCACTTCTCTAAAACTATAGCACCTTTCCAAAACAACAATTATTTAGATTAGCACATAGAAATTTTACAAAATGATTTGGTCTTGATGACGTATGTAGTATGTCTTCTTAGCTAGATAGAGAAGCAGCTCCAAAACATTGTCCCAATCCATAGATCAGTATTGACTGTAGGAATAATGAAAATAGAGTGAAAAGTGACATGTTACATTTTTACTTTAGACCTTGTAGTCAATGGGGTGTCACATTAAACTCCTACAGTTTCCTTCCTCAAATCAGTTCTCTTCCAAAATCCTTAAAATTGGAATGCATAAGATATAAGAATATTAGGGAGGAATGCCACGTTTGAAAAATAATGGGAAAAACACTATAACAATTATATTTTTATTTATACAAATATATTAGAAATGTGTTTATGTATTTCAGACCTCAAGTAAGCATGCAGAATAACACTCATCTCAAGTAGGGAACCTATTGCTTCTGACAGCTCCACCAACATTGCCTTGCTACTCCTCACCGCATTCCCAGGAGGTATCATATTATTTTTATGGGGGCCATTTGGTTTGGTACACAATCCTATTTTAATAGTTTGTTCTATTTTATAAATTATTTTGGGGAAGGGGGCAGCTTGTAAGTCTACTAATTATGTAAGTAATATTGCAAGAGAAATTGAGGTCAGACCTGGGTTTAGTGCTTCACAGGTCATGGCGCCCAGTCATGCAATCAAACTGTTGTCCTCCCTTGTACTAGAAGAAATGCGTAATTACTAGTTATCCTAAGGATCTCCCATCTGTACAGCTGTCATAGAGCTACAGGCAGAGATACTGGATAGGATTCCCTGGTTCCAGGTGGCAGGGGGTGCTGTGTGGCATGTTTTAGAGGGAGTGATGTTTAGGAGATGGTTCCCTGTGAGAAGTGGTGAACTAAAGGTCCCAGGTGGAGGGAGCTAGCTCTGACTGAGGGGAGGTTGACCCCCAAGGGATTTTCCTAGAATTGTTACAATGGCTAAAGGGGAGTCCAACAGTTTTGTTTTATCATATTCTGGTGTCAAAGCATGTGATCACTTTTTCTTTCCATGTAATAAGCCCTTTTGTTGTTTTTCCTGTTATTTGACTGAAACGCCTGTGGTAAATTGTGATTTCTGGGCAAATTAATAACCTGAGCATATCAATTCAGTAGAGTAGGAGGAACACTAAAGTTACACAAATCTGGGGTGCAGCTCTGGGAGCCAACCCAAGCCCCCAGGGTTTTGTTTCAACAGCTATTGAATAGTCATTTCAACGTTGTTAGTGCTACTACCACCCTAATGTAAAAACTAATGTGCTCCAATAATAAGTGGAAGGTGGAGCTGCTTTTTGAATGTTACCTGTACCCAACTTCTGTGCAGAGAGTACTCTATATAGTTAAGGCCTGCTGCCTGCTTGCTGTGCACTCCTGGCCAGGAGAGAAAATAAAAGGTGAAAACTTGAGTTGAATGGCAACAGTACTTTCCCTGACTCTCAGGACAGATTGGCGTGAATAATTCAGTGTCATTCATTTCACATTCAACATAAGACTCTGTCAAATGTGAAATAAACCAATTTGGAAAGCCAGATGCCATGAGGAAGAATGGGTATCTTTATCTGGGACCCAGAAAGAGCATGGGGAGAAGCCAAGGAGAGAGAATGGGAAAGGCAGACCCCTTCCACACATAAAAGGAATGTGAGACAGTGCTGCAGAGGGTGGAGAAGAGAGAAAGGGAGTCAGTGAGATGGTCAGAGCTAGTAAAAGAAGGCAAGACAGACAAGAGAGACACTGAAAGAGGTGAGCAGTGGAAGGGAGCCATTTTGCAGGGGCCTCAGCACACTGACTTCCATTCAGCAAAGCACCTAAAAATATGCTTAAATATAGGCCCTAGGATTCTTGTGGTCTTCTGCGTTCATGTATACAAAGTGACTGTGCACTTTAGTGGCTCTTTGTGAGAGTTAAGCATGTGCCTGAAAGGTCTGCAGGTCTTCCTCACAGGATGTAGCCTGTACATACAAAGGCCTTGTCTATGCTTACTTGGTTTTGCTGGCAGAAGCTCTGATGACATGCAGCAAGCTACCAGAGCATGCACACAACAGTACACTTCTGGTGACTGCAGAGTTTGCCCTCAGCAGCTGGGCATTGGAACAGGAAGTACAGACTGCAGAAGAGCTTTGAATATAGATGCACGCAAAAGTGTTGCAGAAGGCCATGGTGTTGGTAGTGTGATAAAGTGAAAGTGACCAAACGCCAAACATGAGAGCAAGTTATGCTCGTGGTGTGGGACAGGTGGTGGGCGCAGCCTGATAGCCGCGCAATCAGTGCATGCAGCAGAATCCCCAGCTCATGCAGCCCACTCAGCACACCAAAAAAGACTTAATCCTATTAGCTATTTGGGCAGTATAAAAGTGAAACCCGCTGAAAAAAAGGGAGGGACCCACACAATATCGGAGAGGCCTGATCACCCTCACCCGAGGTCCTGCGTCCACAAAATCTCTTCCCCCGAGACGTCCCCATCATGACTGAACATATCATTCAGACGTGTTTAGAGCTCTCGAGTCACCCGTAAGCTTAATCTTGAAGCTGCTGTAAAAGGAACCACCTATACGAAAGTGTGAGTAAAGCATTTATTTGTTACACTGCCTCTTTAATTGTTTTTTCTGTCAATGGGAAGAAAGATAAGAGAAGGAGAAACAAGGTCCCGTAACCCTTTTGTCCCCGGCCTGTTCATACCTGAGGGTTAACCACCCTCTCTCCCCTCCCCGTTTCTTGCCACATGGTGTCACGAACAGGATCCTCAGGGCAAAGGGGGAATGAAGGAGATGTTGACGAGCTAGTCAGGTACGGCCCGTGGGGAAACCATCACCGGCCCCCGACCATGGATGCTGATACTCTGTGGGCCCACGTGGTGTATCATCAAGCTGGGCGAGGCGGAAAGATGTGGGGCTATGTCTCCATTCGCCTGACTGAGGGGAGCGAGGAGCCGCTTAAAGAATGGGTCGTGTCTGGCATCAGCCCCGCAGCCCTAGGATGCCTCCTTTCCAGCCCCGCGGTTCTTTACCACCCACCCAACCCAAAATCAGAGGCATTACTTAGCTGTGTCAAGTCCAACGTCTCATCCAGGAGAGTCGGTCCAAGCATCTGAACTACAAGGCTTTCAACTAGCTCTTGAACACATCTACTGACACCACAATGGGACGCTCCCAGTACTCATCATAGCTGTAGACTCAGAATATATATACAAAATTGTCACCAAAATGGCACAAGTTACGGAACACACAACCCTCTGGGACGATGTCAAGGCCACTTTACTAAGTTTCTCTGTCCGCCCCTTAATCAAGCACACATGATCTCACTGACCTGACACGGACTCCGTAAATGCCATCATAGATCAGCTACTGGCCCACCAAGGACCCATGAACCAAAAGGACATACCTCAGTTACATGCCGCTGACATCATAGACACCGACCCCTTTCTCGCTTGGCTCCACGAGCGTTGGGGACACTTTGGAGCAAAAAAGGTGCAAACTCGCTGGAGGAAGCAAAGCAACAAAGGACTGAGTGTAGAACAATGGAAAAGAATAATCCAAGCCTGCTCTGCCTGTGCACAAGAAAAACCAATGCACCCCAAGCACCAAAAGGGCGCCTATGACCCAGTGCACTTTGCTCCAGGTAAGATGTAGCAGGTGGACCTGCTCAGGCCACTCCCAGGAGCCAAGCCACCGGAACAAGGGGCTAGCAATCGTAGATCTGGGAACCCATCAAATTCTTGTCCTCCCCACAAGGAAGACCACTGCTCCCATAATTCAAGGATGCTTACAGCTCGCTTTCACCCATTGGCAAGTGCCCCACATCATACACTCTGATGGAGGACCACCTTTTAACTTCAAAGGCTTAGAACGGTTCGTGACAGAGCATAACGTTCAGTGGCATCATCATCTACCCTATCACCCGCAGTCCAATGGCATTGTAGAGCACCAGATAGGACTATACAAGGAACAGTTAAGACTGAAGGAAAATGAAACGTTTAAGAACTGAACCAAGTATAACAATGATGTACTAATTGCCATAAATGCCACTAAAGCTTTGTGGGATGAATGCACCCCAGTGCCACGTCTGCTTTGGAAGCCATGTTACTTAGCCCAAGAAACAGTGTGGCTAGCCATTCCCGCAGCTACCAATAAGCGCCCAATCCCAGCTCCTGGTGTTGTACTTAAACCCGGAGAGTACCCGAATACCTATTTTGTCTCTCTTGAAGCAATCTCACCCACATGCACCGTCTTGGCCCACCATAATTGGCTAAGTCAATGTAGTACAGTTTAGTATACATTACTAACGAACCCCAAGTTTTGTTTTCCAGCCCAAGACTGTATAAAGCCGCTGATGCATGACATGGTGTGAACCACCGACAACCGTCGCCATGAGTGAACCCATCGGTGATGACCCCAGCAAAAACACCATACTGCATCCAGACAAACGTGGCTAGATTCAGTACTACCAGACTTATTTGAAATTTTCATCATTGCCGTGCACTTACTTGCACTTTTGATACATTGTTTAGTGCCTCATTATATAGTTGTATTAGATGTTGTATTTTATATGTTTCAGTTTTGTATAAGACCTACTCACTCGAGTATGGGAGAAGAGGTTCTCGAGCTCAGACATATCTGAACTTGGCATTTGGTCAAGGGGGAATGTAATAAAGTGAAAGTGACCAAACGGCAAACACGAGAGCAAGTTATGCTCATGGTGTGGGGCAGGTGGCGGGCACAGCCTGATAGCCACACGATCAGTGCATGCAGCAGAATCCCCAGCTCATGCAACCTGTTCAGCGTGCCAAAAAAGACTTAATCCTATTGGCTATTCGGGCAGTATAAAAGTGAAACCCGCTGAAAAAAAGGGAGGGACCCACACAATATCAGAGAGGCCTGATCATCTTTGCTGGAGGTTCTGCGTCCACGAAATCCCTTCCCCCTGGATGCTCCCATCATGACCGAATATCTCATTCAGACGTGTTTAGAGCTCTCTAGTCACCCGTAAGCTTAATCTTGAAGCTGCTGTAAAAGGAACCACCTATACGAAAGTGTGAGTAAAGCATTTATTTGTTAGACTGCCTCTTCAATTGTTTTTTCCGTCAACGGGAAGAAAGATAAGAGAAGGAGAAACAAGGTCCCGTAACCCTTTCATCCCCGGCCTGTTCATATATGAGGGTTAACCACCCCCCATTTCTTTCCACAGGTAGTAAGGTGTAGTAGAAATAGGACATGTGCACATGCACAGTATAGCCCATAGATCCATCATGGAGGGGAACACAGGTGAGCAGCTGAGTGCTTATGCCAGCGATGCTGTGCCTGGCTCTGCTGCCAGCTCTATCCTCTTTGGTGATGAGGTGGCACTTTGGACCAATATCTCTTAGCTAAGGGAGGTCTTGTAAACAGGCAATTTGCTGGTTTACTGCATGAGACAGGGAAGTGAGCATTGACTCCCTAAATATCATCCACAGGAAGGTGCATGTTCTTCCCAAAGCACCATTTTTTTAATTTCAAGGAAGCCCCTACAGAAATCTGCATCCAGTGCCTCTCAGTGGAACTGCAGAGGCACAGAAAATGTTCTGTCCCTTTGCAATGAGGAAGGGTCTGCCAGGCATGAGTGAAGAAAGGACAGCGCAAAGATACAAATGACCTGGGAAAGAAGCATGCTAAAGAGCACCTTCCATTTCAGCTGAGCCTCAGGATTCCTTCCAACACCAGTTTGTTGCTTTTGTTTTAAATTTCACGTCTGGGCCCAAATGACTCAAATCAGTTTCAAATTCCAACCACTGAGCAAAGCTGAGTAGTTCAGGTCCATGAGGTGTTATCACCAGTGAGGATCTTACTCCCCAGACTTCAGCAGTGGGCTTCTGATACTCCCAAATCCATGACAGACATCCCATGTGCAAGCCCCAAGTTGGAGGTCTTGGGGTTCGGATGCCCCAAGTCTCATTTGCCCTCAGCCAAGCCATTTGTCTCTGGTTCTCATTAGCCAGGAGGCCAAAGGAGCAAACTAGGAAGAAATCCCCCATCTCCATAAGATAAAGGGTGCCACTGAGATCTTTCACTGGGGGGCTACAGTATAGACATCTCCACCCTCAACTACACGAAGTCATTCAAGGTGAGGGAGGAGAAGCGCTCCCTTTCCAGCCGCAGCAAAGCCACCTGGACTGACAGCACGTCCACTGTGGTGCTGACCATGGCATCTCCCCTGCCAGGTGCCAGCTGGCTGAAAGTGCCTCTAGAGCAGCTCCTGTTCCTGGTCTCTTCTACGTGGCGGCGGGGGGGGCCGGGCCCCCAGACCTGCCGGTGAGCGTGAGGACATGGGCACTTGCAGAGAGCCGGGAGGGCCCCAGGGGCGCCTGCGCCTGCCCGCTGACCTGCTCTGCCCGGGCTGCGAGGGGGCCGGCGGGGAGGCAGGGCAGACACGCGCCCGCGGGGCGCTAAGTTTGGGACCGAGCCCGTGCCTGGGGGCGGAGGCGAGCCCGGCCGCTCCCGCCCTGCCCTCCCGCCGGCACGTGCGGTGCGGTGCAGCCTGGTGCGACCCCCGCGGGCGAGCCGGGCCGGGCCGGGCCGGGGCGGGGCGGGGCGGGCTGGCGCGCTCCCCGCGTGTGCGGGGCGGGGCGGGGCGG
>JAGPOW010000261.1:36774007-36832204 GCA_030014935.1 Caiman crocodilus | reverse complement strand
GCGGCGCTGTCCCTTCAGCACCACGGCGCGGCGGCCCCGCCGGACACCCCCGCGCCCGCCGGCGGCCCTCGCGATGCCGGGGAGGCGCGGCGGGGCGCTGCGCGGCGGCTGAGGCAGCAGGTAGCGGGCGCGGGGCGGCGCGGGGGCGCCCCGGGGCAGCCCCGGCAGCGGCACGTGGGAGGACGGAGCCCCAGCGGGAAACAAAGGAGCGGGGGGAGGGGGCGGCTGCCGGGAAGCTCCGCGCGGCGCTGCCGGGGGAGCGGCGGCGGCTTCACAGCGCCTGGTCTGCTCCCGCTCCAGGTGCCGGTGCCCTGGGCCCCGCCAGCAGCTCACTATGACCGGGCAGAGCCTGCGGGCTTTAGCCGAGGCGAACGTGGAAGACGGCGAGATCAGTATCAATGTGGGAGGCTTTAAGAAGAAGATGCGCTCCAACACCTTGCTGCGGTTCCCGGAGACGCGCCTGGGCAAGCTGCTGAGCTGCCACTCCCGGGAGTCGATCTTGGAGCTGTGCGACGATTACGACGATGCCAAGAACGAGTTCTACTTCGACAGGAACCCCGAGCTGTTCCCCTACGTGTTGCACTTCTACAACACGGGCAAGCTGCACGTCATGGGCGAGCTCTGCGTGTTTTCCTTCAGCCAGGAGATCGAGTACTGGGGGATCAATGAATTCTTCATCGACTCGTGCTGCAGCTACAGCTACCACGGCAGGAAGATGGAGCCCGATCAAGAGAAATGGGAAGATCAAAGCGAGCAGGAAAGCACCACCTCTTCCTTCGATGAAATCTTGGCCTTCTACAACGATGCCTCCAAGTTTGACAGGCAGCCCTTCGGAAACATCCGAAGGCAGCTCTGGCTGGCTTTGGACAACCCTGGCTACTCCGTCTTGAGCCGAATATTCAGCATCCTTTCCATAGTGGTTGTTCTTGGCTCCATTGTGACCATGTGCCTGAACAGCCTTCCAGACTTTCAGATTGTCAACAGCGCTGGGAATTCGGAGGAAGATTCCCGCTTTGAAATTGTGGAACATTTTGGGATTGCATGGTTCACCTTTGAGCTGGTGGCCAGGTTTGCAGTAGCTCCTGACTTCTTCAAGTTTTTCAAGCATGCACTAAATCTGATTGACCTCATGTCCATCCTCCCATTTTACATTACCTTGATTGTTAACTTGGTTGTGGAAAGTAGCCCGGCATTAGCAAATTTAGGGAGAGTAGCCCAAGTCCTGAGACTTATGAGGATCTTTCGGATCTTAAAACTTGCTAGGCATTCAACTGGCCTTAGGTCTCTTGGAGCCACCTTAAAGTATAGCTATAGAGAGGTAGGACTTCTCTTACTTTACCTCTCTGTTGGGATTTCTATCTTCTCAGTAGTAGCTTACACCATTGAAAAAGAAGAAAACGAGGGTTTGGCCACCATCCCTGCTTGCTGGTGGTGGGCTACAGTTAGCATGACCACAGTTGGCTATGGAGATATTGTCCCAGGGACCACTGCTGGCAAACTGACAGCATCTGCATGCATCCTAGCTGGTATCCTGGTGGTAGTGCTTCCTATAACTCTCATCTTCAATAAATTCTCTCACTTCTATAGGCGTCAGAAGCAGCTAGAAAGTGCCATGAGGAGCTGTGATTTTGGTGATGGAATGAAAGAGGTTCCATCAGTCAATTTAAGGGACTACTATGCCTATAAAGTAAAATCCCTTATGGCCAGTTTTACCAATATGAGCAGGAGTACTCCCAGTGAACTAAGTCTCAATGATTCTCTGCATTAGTGCTCAGTTCAGACAATAATTTGCATGATGTATTTCAAGAGCTGTGTTTATAAATTGTAGTTTTCTTAATTGTAGTTCTTTTCCTGTGGGATAGTATCAGTGACACTGCACTAACTTCGTGCTGCCGAGCAAAATGAAACTTAGTTACCAACTGACAATTTGTACATTTCCATCCTGTTGCATAGAAACTAAATGCTCATTTTTCTATAGAATGGTTATTGTATCCATGACACTAGTGCTAGTGGTGAAGTGCTAATTTGTTACTTTGTGTATTTGCTTTAGAAGCCCTTGTGTGAGCAGAGAAATAAGCTTACTCAGGGGGGAAACATAGCGGTAAAATTAACAATGAAATAACCCATTTTCATCTACACTGATATGACCAATCTTCGTGATCTGTACAGTTGCCAGTGAAGGCCATCACAAGGCAGACTTAAAACTTGAAGAACATCTTAAAGCACTTGACACTACTGTAGTTTTTTAATCACCTGTGAATACTTTACATGGAAATACATGGTCACCTTTTTATGACTAGGAATTCTAATGTTAACCACATTGCTGTAAAGGTTACTGAGTGCAGCATTTCAGTTAAATTTCATATTTTCTCCAGAACAAATGTATTAAGAAGTGGATGTTCTTCTTTTGAAATCAGACCTATTGGGTGATCTTTTCACAAATTTTAGTTTTGACCTAACCTGGCTTCCCACTATGTTAGTAATAATGTCCCTATCTATCCCAATGGGAGCAGTATTAAACCAAAACTGCACTTTTGAAAAGCCCATCCATGCACCTTCAGTGGCAAAAACCCCACAATGCAACATTTGCAAACTGGCCTCTGATTGTGGGGGAGGGCAACAAAACATCTTAGACTTAGTTTTTCAAGGAGATAAGTACTGGTGAGTTCAACAGAAGTTGATTGGCATCTCTGGAAGGCACACATGTGGAATCTGAAGGTAGGCACAAAAAAATGGAAGCCTCTATCATTTAAAAGCCAATTTTGAAATCCTGGGCTGGTCTAATTAAAGGGAACAGTCTCATGTGAATGGTAAAGATAGTATTTTAGGAACTGGCATTTACCTAGCATAAGAAGACTAATTAAAATGATGGCATATATTCATATAGTATACAATCCAATTTTATCAGGGAGGACTTTTTAAAGATTGGCATACAACTGAAAACAGGTGTCACTGAAATATATAATATTTTTACTTAGAAATTATTACAAAAATCATTTGTGTTTAAGGAGAATTATTACAACTAAAATACATATAATGTTTAATATTGTCCTCATTGGGCCAGACCCTCAACTGCTATAAATGATTTAAACCAGCTGAGGAACTGACCATGTATTTTTCAAAACTTATTTTAAAAAAAGAGACAGCAAATCTGATTTTCCATTGCACTGCATAAATTAATGTTAGGAGTGCTCAGAGATTTTCCACAAAGTAACAGTTCTCAGTTTTCAGACAATCAAATATTCTCAGCTTTCAGACAATGTCTTCTCTGATAAGATGAAACAGTGATAGCATTGTAAGGAACCGTGCTGTCAAACAACCTGCATTCGGCTAGCAAAATGGTCCTTTGCTGTTCCAACTGTGGTATGCTTCTATTTTGTCTTCAAGTCGATTTATACCCTATTCACTTATCAAGACAAAGGGGCTTCTGAGAATGGATTCAAAATAAACAGATTAGGAAGTGAATTAAAGCATTAAGGCCAAAAAATGTCACTTTAAAATGAGGTACCTTACTCAATATTTAGTCACATAAATCAACATGGCCTAACAGAGATACTGTTGAGCATATATACATGCATTAATGTGCCTTTTCTAATGTGCATTAAATTTAGTTCCTCCAATGTAAGGTTCTAAATTAATGCACATTAGGCTATGCTAATGCGCAGTAGTACATTTGCATGTTTTTTAGTGATGCTTAATGCACCAATTATTTTACTGGGCATTAGCATAATGTCACTGTTTATTACGTGATGCTTTAATGCACAGTAAAATAGTCTACTGTGCATTAAAGTGTATGTGTAGATGCACCCACTGAGCATATGAGGGTCTCATTGTATTTATAAAGGCACAGATTTTGTCAAAGTGGACCAGATCTATGGTCTGTTTAGTCTGGGTACCTCCAAGTATCTTGCTGTAAGCTGGTATACAATAACTTGCCAATAGAGAACATTTTCTGAAACATATACTGAAAAATGAAAGCTTTTATATCATTTCTAGATTTTTTCTTTTTAAAAAAAACCTAATATCCACACATTTCTTTATAGCTCTAACTTCAAGGAGGAATAACAGTGGTCTAAAACATCACACCTTCATGAAGATAGATATTAGATGACAAAATTTAGACAGCCATATCTGAAAAGTTTTGGCAAGGTTTACATCTCTGAAGGACAGAGTTCTCATTCTGTGTTAGATAATGGCTATTAAACCACAATTTGGTGGTCCCTTCCAAGTACATAACTGGATGTTTGGAAACTACCATAAACTTTGAAATGAGGGCAAAGTAAAGCACAGCTCTATATTGTGTGCATTTCAGGTCAGCATCAGTGCAGCTTGAAAAAAAATATGTTGGAGATTTTCCATTTTTACTTATACACAGTGTAGTCTGAATCCTGAGAGCATGACAAACTTAAGTTGATGTAAGGGATAGTCTGGCCTTAATCAGGTCTAAGCCAGGGTGGATTAGCAATTTATACACTAACTAACGCGGAGGTATATAGCATAAGCGTTCATAAGCCTGAGCTCACTGAAACTCATGGAAGCTTATGCTACAGAGCTCTGATTTATTTAGTTTATAAGTTGCAAATATACCTTGCCTTTTGCCTGGCTTCAGACCAATATGGTTAACTATTCTCTCTCTCCATTAGCTCTCCCAGGTTAGGGCCTGTACAGAATCTAGATTTAACCAGTTACACAAACAATGAATTTATGGAGTTTTAAAAACTCCATAAAAAAAATCCCAAGTAGTATATTCATTTTTAGACCAGTTCCTTCAGCAGAAATATAGACTTGCCAAATGGTCACAAATTCCCCTAGCTGTTGTTAGTTTAGCATTGCATAGCTTGGATCCCAACTTTATAATGCATCATTTAAATAACCTATAGATTACCTTGTGTCCTAAATTTATTATTCATGGGGCCAATAATAAGTCGTTTCTGTAGAAATTGAATGGAATGTTTCTCCAAATTGCATTTTATTACAAAAAAGGAAGTGCCCCAAGGAGTCACTTCTTTTATTGTATTGGTTAAAAGGAATTTCATTATTGTATTTTATATAATTGCTTTCAATCAAAGATGCTAAAAACCAAGATATGATTCAGCATGATAATGGTTTTATACAGAACTTATTTGAGAGGTTTCAAAGCCACTTTACAAACCATGTTTTATATAAAGGAATTTTTCCATTCACCACATAAATGCAGCAGCTTCTGGGAGGAAAATTGCCCCTGTTTAGCACAGGAAATACCAAATTTCTTATCTACAAGAGGATATTTAGGCAAATAGAATGTAATTGTCCAAACCTGGCATTTTCCCAGGACACTAGGAATAAGATACAAGAAGATACAATTTAAGAAATGCAAATGGTTGTAGTTGTTGGCATTAATTTCTCTGATGTCATAAACATGTTGCTTGCCTTGGTAAAAAATAATGTTGCATTATATTTTTAATTATTCTTGCAAGGAAAGAAAGGTGCTAAAGCCTCACTTACATGTTGTATATAAAAAGAACAAGCAAAATAGCCTAGATCCCCTTAAACACCATTAATTCTGATTTAAACAACACAGAAAATATATACCTGTAGGGAACGATGAGATATGTTACTCACTATTTCACGAGATAGCTATTTTAGAGCACAATTCAGTAAAGTACTAAGCATCCCTATCTTCAATTAGCTTTAATAGAAGTTAAAGAAAACTACTCCGTATTTAGAAGGAAAAACTTTTCATCTTATGGGACTGGCCTTAATGCTGTAATGAAGGCAGGAAGAGACCTGGGTTGTTTTTTGTTGTTGTTTTTTTTTGGGGGGGGGGGGGTTACCAGTCAGTATCCCATCAGATTGTTTTAGAAAACCAGTTTGTTCATTTGAGAGAGTTAATGAAAGATTAGGTCCTGAGTTAAGGGTGAGAGGTATAATTGATAGCATTCTCTTATGCTCTGGACTTGAAATTGCCATGGTCAGGAAGGAATGTTTTCTATGCAGGTGCAGCCTAATGAAGAGTATTCTGCTCAGCATGCCTTCCCTCTACTTTGTAAAGGGCACATTTCTGACATCAGAGGAAACCCTAGGACAAGTTGCTATTATCCTCTGTAAACTAAAAGATTTGAAGTGGTTAAATGTGCATTTTGTTAATATTTCAAACTGTGCCTCTGCTTTGCTAGAGGGATTAAACTTTTTACGGAATTCTGATTTCTGCTACAAATATGAACTGAGATCTATGGAGCATTATGGATTATGAAGTCTAGGGATGGCACTGAGGAGCAATGTGTTATATAGGCTTCTTGGCATGTATGATTTATTGATAGCTTGTAACTAATCAATTATTTTTGGTTTAGTTTTGTATTTACATTTGTTTTATTATTCATCTATTTTAGTCAATAGCTAATTCTCCCCTATGCAGATTGTAAATTATTGACTTTGAAAGCAGCCTTTGTCTTTCTTGTATATTATAGCATAATCTATTTCCCATCTGTAAACTTCAAACTAAGAACTTTGTGTTTAGTGCTTCAGTTTTAACACCTATCATATTTTCATGCCATTGTACAGAATTTTATTAAGGCTACACTGAACTATTCTGACAGCTGTCATTTGAACATCATAACAGGTCCCAGCAGTGTACAATCACATTGATGCACAATAATTCAATCCTATGCCACATCATACAAATTAAAAGTTAAAATTTTATTTGCATTTAAACAAGGAATTAAAATTTGTTCTAAACTGCGGGGCATTCCAAACATATATTAGCATAACTGGAGAGAAGTTAAGATCTCCTTCTAAAGATAGTTTTCTTTTTTTTAAACTTTACATCAGACTATCTGTCTATAAATGTCTTTAATTGGAAAAGGACACATTTTCAAGTGAAACAGATGGCACAAAACTCTTGTTTTCTATTTAGTAGATTAGGGACTAAGCAAAATACCTGTAATGCTCCTAAGTGCTAAATCAATCCAACATGACCTTTCATCTACTCCTGAACAAACCCTTTCCTTAGAGGCCCCAGCTGTGTATGTGTAAGTAGTAGAATATCTCTCAAGTAATTGCTCTTGCTGGGTTGGTTATGTGCTTCCTATCACCATATTCCTGAGTTTAATACACCTTTGACAGTACTTTCTAATAACATTCCACTTTCAGTCATCACCCATATTCCTGGAAGAGGTGTTGTGCCAGAACTACCCTTTTCAATTGTAGTATTTTCTGCTCATTTCTCATTTAACCACCTGACTCCCAGTGAAGTTGCATCAGAGATTAATTTGGCATACTACTTCCTCCTTTCAGCTGTCCACAGCTAGGAGGTCATATAATAATGTTCCCATGCAGAAGTATCTTTCAATTGAACTGTGTCAAAGTGACTTCCACAGGCAATTAAACCAACTTTTTGCAGCAAATGCCATTTAATTGCACTTATCTCACACATGCACACATGAAGAGGAATTAGCACAGATGTTAAACCTCAAAATGACCTGTTGCCCCTAAACAGAGCAGAAGTTTACTTGGTTTTACATCTCCCTTTGGACCTTGAAGACCATGTCAGTCTTCATTTCAATAAATACATAGATCTGGATAAAAGAAGCCAGAATGCTAATTTGCAACGTCAGTTGTCACAAAAGGGTAGAACAATGTCAGCCTCTTATACATTTTTGCCTACCTTACCAGTAGGTTGTTGTCTCCTCTACAAACCCTTCCCAGAAACTAATAGGAATAAGTTACTCTAACACTGGACAAGGTCTGCTGTAGATCTGCCAGATTTTTTATGTTAATCTAAAACTCATATCTTTAGTCAGATGATCAGATAATTCACATGTGGTCACCCCCTGAGCAGTAGTAGAGTGTAATTTTAAAAAAATTATTCTACTCCCTCAATGCAAAAACACATGGTCTATTCTTTCAGCCATGCATAATACATGAAGAGAACAACTGACTATGCTTCCAGATTAAAAAGATGCAAAGAACACTTGAAAAGGACAGTCAGAGGTTCAATTAGGCATTTCTCAAAGATGACTAGACTTTCTCAGTCTGCTTGTGATTAGCCTGCGCTCTTCTAGTTTTCATGCCAACCCCCCTCCCACCATTTTACACCATTTCTTTTAATCCTGCTTAGTTCATCTGTATTGTCACCATTATATAAAAGGAATGGAAAAGCTGCTGTTTGGGTTTAGATAAAGAATGATTATTGGCAGGAATTTAAGAATTTAAGTTTAGGCACATAAGTCCCACTGACTTTTGATGGAACTTGTGCTTCTAACTCATTTAAGCACGTTTGAAACTCCCACTATATTTTTGTTCACAAATTATAGTCTTGAACTGAGATTTCCTAAAGCATTTTCCAGCCTAATGAATCATTATAATGATTGTTTATTTGTACTTGTAGTAGTGCCCAAGACCATGATCCTATTGTGCCAAGTTCTGTACAAAGACGTAAAAAGACAATGCATAAAAATGACTGTGGTCTGAGGTCATGTTTGTAAAACTGCATCTTACATGCTTTATGGTGCACATCTCTTACCTGTAACAAAACATGGCTCTCTACTTTTCTTTTCTTAAATGATTCCTTCCTTACTTCATAAACCTGAAATGACCAGGAGTGGCCTTCATCACAGAAACCAAATTGTAGACATTAAAATAGCATGAAAGCCTTAAATAACATGAGATGTCCTTAATCACATATGAGGCTGCCTGCAGCATTAGCAGTGCCTGCAGCAAAAGCAGGAAAATCATTCCCCAATTGGTCCCTATTTAATCCATCCTTTCTGCATTCTCCTAACTCAACAACTTTTTAGTTTGCTTCTTCCATGTCTCAGCTTGCCAACTAGTGCAGCAGTGTTATCACCTTATATCCATAAAGCGCCTTTTCAGCCACTACATATTTATGAGCCAAGTTACTGTCTGCTTTGCACTGGCAAAGTTGGGTTGCTTGGAAACTTTTTTGTATATACACTTTTATTCCTTTGCCAAGGGTGGCCACAGTCCTAGCCCTTGTGTTTCCCAAGCACAATAACTAGATGAGCATTACCAGTGCTTGACAATCTGATGGAGATGACAGCTCCAGGGTAGCACTGAATGTAGGCAAACTACACGTCATGAAAGGATATGTAGGCGCTGCCTCTGGAGGCAGTCTCATCCATCACAACCCCAAGAGATATTTTGCCTACAGGTAAAATGCCTTTTATTAGATAATAATGATTTCTTTGCTTCACCCCACTCCCTGACTAGAATTAGGTCCTGGGGTTTGAAAATCATAACAGAGCAACAATACAATATTCAAACCAGTCAACATGACTGGTGATAGAAGACATCTCTGGGATGATATGTGGCAGCTGTTTTAGAATGCATGTGGTTTTCTCAACTAATTTCCTAAAGTGAGACCAGTACAGACATACCTGGAATATAGAATAAATTAGGCACATCCTTTGACAGATAATCAATGCCCCCTTTATTTGCAAACAAGTAATTTTAGAAGAGCTGATAAATATCAGAGGTGTCTAATCTCCCTTGAGCAGACAGCTGGAAACAGCAGTCTTTCTCCATTTCACTGTAAAAGATATGGAAAAGCTATTGAAAATGAAAATGTTGGCTTGCTTGGCACTTCCACAAGAACTTACATTACATGCTTATGCGGAAGATTTCCCTCCTCACGATCTAACTTGAATGCCTGTACAGTTCTCTTGGGTGCAGATGTAACGATACAGCCAAGCGCCCAGGGCAGATGCTACATACAGCGACAACAGTGATTTCTGGCTGCTGCTGCTCTGCAGGTGTGATTGTGCAGCTGCAGCAGCAGTCATTTTTTTCCTCATGCCACTACAGCTATGGCTGCTTGGTCATCCTTCCCTAATGATACCACTACTTGGGCGTGAGGACACCCAATATCCCAGAGTCCTCTGTTCTCCCTCCTTCTCTCCAAGGAAGAGGGTGGGAGGGCACTGGCTCCCTGATAGCCTGCCAGATGATGAGCTGTTAGGGAGCCATGCTGAGATCCTGCCCTGAAAAATAACTCCCCTCCCTCCCCTTCCCCAATCAGATGCATGGTGAGAGGAGGAGAATTTTCCAGGAATGGGTTTCCCCAGCTGAGAAAATGTACACCCCCCCCACCCCCGGGGCACCACTAATTAGCTGATTGGTGGTAGGAGGTGGCATTCTTTTGCAGCAGCAACCCTCCTGGAAGACAGGACCCAGAGCCTTGCCCCACACTCCTCTGGGTCAACCTGTAGCAGTGAAGGACAAGCTAGGCAGAAGGGACTATTTCTCTTGTAACTGTAAATAGGAGAGTTTCCACCATGGGAGAATATCCCCCTCCAGCCATGTGCCACAAATTGGTGACATGTGGGGACATCTCCCAGTGCTGGAACCTTCCCTAGGCTGTCTGGGGCAGCTGCTGATTTTCAGCAGTGTCCAGTTGTCAATTGACAGCCTGCCCACTTTGCAGGCAGAACAGATGACAGGCTGTTAAATAATGGACCCAAGGGCAAGACTGGCACTTGGAACACATGTTGGCTCCAGCTCCCAGGCTATTTTTCTACTGGTAAAAATTTCTCCAAAATTCTTACTGGTAGAAAGACCTGTATGCACATGCCTGATAAGAGGCATTGGTACCTGCCAATCATTGTCAGTGATTGGTTGCCCAGTGATCACAAAGAGCTGGCCTGGTGGTCCCCCTTTCGCAGTGGGAAGAGGGCATACTTACTGAGAAGCTCCCCTGGGGACATGGGGAGCAGAGGAGTAGCTCCCTGGTCACCTTGGCTGGAGAGCATGCCTTTATGATGACTTTGTAGCTGTCCAGCCAGGGGGTTGTGAATGTAAGTACACCCCTAATACACTAGACTTTTGTAGCACTACAAAGTGTTGAGGCACTGGTCATGCCACAAATGAATGTCTGTCCAGGCCATTAGGTTTCTGTGAGAATTCCAGCCATAAGGCCTGTCAAAAGCCTACTGAAGTTGATGGAAAAGCCCCCATTGATTTTAGTGGGCTGATCAGATCACTAAGTATAAATGGACTGATTTTCACACCATTACCATCTCTCATTGACTTCAGTAGAATCAGTGGGTAGTCCGCTCCTCTGAACATAAGGGCATTTAGAGACCCAGATCAGGAAAGCTTTTAAGCAGGTACTTAAGTAGTCCACTGAATAGAGATGAGCCTAAGTGTGTGTTTAATTTTAATTTTACAGTAAGGGTTGCCAGAATCTGGAATGGGCTTCCAAGGGAGGTGGTGCTCTCCCCTACTTTGGGGGTTTTCAAGAGGAGACTGGATAAGCAGCTAGCTGGGGTCATCTGACCCCAGTGCTCTTTCCTGCATAGGGCACGGGTTGGGACTTGATGATCTACTGAAGTCCCTTCTGACCCTAACATCTATGAATTTATGTGCAAGGTTCTGTGCTATGCTGACCACAGATGAAACAGGGGTAATGACAGATGTGAAAGAAAAACAAAGTGCTTTACTATAAGAAGCAATGCATCAGTTCAGCCCAGCACCACAGTGCCTGTATAGAGCAGGTGTTTCATTGGGACTTTTTGGCACTTTTAACTAAAAGCCGATTTAATCAGCTATTCGATAAAACCACCAAAAAAGCCCCACTAAAGTACCCAATCAATATAGACGATGAGTGAGCTGGGTTCAACTAATGCAATGCATCTTCCGGGCATGTGCTGGGGTCAGCATGGGAGTATGTCAAGTTTAAAGCGATGCACCTTTTGGTTTTGGTTTTTTCTCCATATCTGTGAGCAGCCCAAATATCAGTGCCATTTGGGAAAACTGGTTCAAAAGTCTGGCCATGGTTTAAAGCTTGAAATACTCTCCTGCTGTCTCTAGTAAAAGAGGTAAGTGTACAATATAGGCATTGGCCCTTCTTCTCTAAGAAGCCAACCCTGAAGAAAGGTGCCCTCCATTTAGGGCAAAAGATCTACAAAGGAGCATAGCTTAGTGGTAGATTCTTGAGACATATTGTTTTGCAGTTTGGGCAAGCTGTGAGCTACTGCTAGGATAGTTGCTCACTC
This sequence comes from Caiman crocodilus, assembly GCA_030014935.1. Taxonomy (NCBI): domain Eukaryota; kingdom Metazoa; phylum Chordata; order Crocodylia; family Alligatoridae; genus Caiman; species Caiman crocodilus. Next base: position 36,820,214 of record JAGPOW010000261.1, on the reverse strand, counting down.
AGGGCCACACTCTGTATCTTTACCACACAGGTGAAAATACAGAGTCTATAAGGATTTTCTAACTAGTAAGAGATAGGTACCTGCTTAGATCCTTCTGAAAATCCAAGTAAGTTCCTAATCTTAATGCGCTTAAATACTCTCTGATCTAAGTAATCTTGAAAATCTGACCCCCAATTTCATACACTGTGTGAGATCCAAAGGACTCTTTTTGTTATTAGATTATATTGCAGACTGTATTATAATAAAAACAAAAAATCAATTAATACTAGAAGCCTAGTACAAAATAAATCAATCAAACCATTTTATCAATTTATTTTGACTTATTTTACTCTGCATTGTTTAATACCATCAAATATAATCATGCTTGCTGTGGAAACACAAGAGGTATATAGATCATCTTCAAGGATTTAGAAAGGAAAACAGAGAGATGCCTGAGAGCTTTATCCATATTCCCATAAATTGTTTCTTTCAGAGGCACAGTTCAAGAAAGACAGAGAGGGAGGGAGGAAGGAAAGGGGAGAGAGAGGGTATCGACTGGAGAAGTCAATATTAAGTACTAAATATCTGGTCTGAAAACCAGATTTAAGAAAGGTACATTTTTGAGCCTCTTCTGGAACTCAGTAAGATGTCTTATAATATAAAATTTCTCCCTCTAAAAGAAACATGAGTGAGGTAGAGAAACCAGGTCATCCACAAGGAATCTGTCTATTCGTATAACAGAGGAAAACTCATAACAGGATACCTTGTTATTGTACACTACTAAATTAAATTTTTACATGTTTATTTATACATTTGAAAAGGAAAATTATAAAAGTCTTTGAGGCAAACAGTAGCTTTAAACAGTATCAGGTAATGCTTCTTCCCCTGTAAGAGTCAGAACCTACAAACATTTAATAGATGTATAGAACCTTTTACTCAGATGAATCTTTCCATCAAAGGTCAGCACATGAAAAGTTGAGAGAGTTTGGGTGCATCAGAAATGCAGAAGTTGGACCATAGAATAAAATTCTCCTGCTTTGACTCATGCATAGACCAATTGCTGACTGACAGGATATGGATGAAACCACCATTTTGGTGGGTAATTTAGTCATTTGCCACTGTAAGTTTTCCTGCAATTTCCAACTGTAACTACTCTTGAGATTTCAGGGCTGGCTGTGATGCCCCTGGTGCCCCTTGGCTCCTTTCCTGTTCTGGGTCTAGGGCAGGGGTCAGTAACCCCCAGCATGCATGCTTGAGTGTGGCACATGAAGGCATTTTGCTTGACACATGCATCTAGGGGCAGATGGTAGAGAGGGGGCCAGGCTTGCACTATTACAACAAGGAGCAGGCCTCTCACAGGTCCCCAATTATCCATCCAGATGCCCATGTGCACCCACCACAAACAGTGAGCTGGGCTAGGGCTCTGTGGCCCTTGTGCAGCTGCTTTCAGCCTCCCAGTGGCTGCTGCAAATAGCCTGGGCTCCTTGGTGGGCAGCAGGGGCCTGCCCCAAGCCTGAGCTGGCTACAGCAGGCAATCAGGATGCTGGAAGTAGCTGTACTAGGATCCACAGAGCCCCAATCTAGCTCATTACCAGTGGCAAATGCATATACCACACACTGCAGAGCCTAAGCTGCTACAACAAGGATCAGGCCCCTTGTGGCTCCTCTGCCATCTGCTAAATTGAGATTGGCGTGTTTTTGGCACTGCCCAAAAACATTGCTGACCCCTGGTTTACAGTACCTTTCCCTTCACTTTTTCCTGCTATACCTTGCTGTTGAACAGGGCCCTACCCTGTTACTAGGGGTTTGGGGGAGTCTGAAGAGCCCCACACCCCAGAAGCACCTTTAGACAAGGAAGAAATTACTGGAGGCTGGGGAACCAGGTCCTCTGATGTGGTGAGTCCTTCAGCAAGGGAGCTGACACAGGTGTGGGCAGTGAGAGAGGTTTAGCATTGCCAGCCCTGAGTGGGAAGGATAAAAGACATTGAAAGCAGCCTCAAGGGGCTGCACCTGGCTAGGGAGTAGGCTGTCTGGAGTTAAGCAGCCACCAGGAGAGCCTGGAGCAGGGCTCTTCTCTGTTTGCTTGCTTGATCATTTGCTTTGTTGCATAAGCCCACAAGCTCTGCAAAGCCTCTGAAAAATAAGAGGCAACCAGAAGGTGAAGCCTGGAAGAACCACTGGAAGACAGTTAAGTGTTAGCTTATTTAATTTTTGTTTTTGTTTTTGTTTTGCATTGCTAACAAGCCTGGGGTATTATCTACTAGCCTGGCTACAGCAGAAGCAAGGGCCCTAAACAGTGGGTTCCTGGCCAAAGCCCACAGCAAAAGTAAAACTGGTTGACTCAACTAGCTTGATCAAATATACCCTGCTGTGATCTTCCCAGACTCTACACATAGCAGCTTATAGTGTTCTTAGTCAGTTTTGGAAAGGGAGGCTGCCCAAGGGTCATAGAATGAGCCATAATCTGAACTCCTGCCTGCAAATTCCCCTTGGATCTGGCTGGATTCAGTACAGCTCTCACACTCTGTCAGCACTTCCAGCACCTGTTACCTTATGGGCTATTCACAGTCTCCAACCTCCCCTACAGCTGTGTCCATGCCCTTCACATGTTAATGATGAATGACTTCAGGGGGCACTTGGTCCCTATCCAATAGCAGGCTACCTCAAGCCTCAACACCCTTGTTGGGACCACAGCATTCCTGGCTTCCAACCCTTTCCTCTCGCCGATTTCCTTAACCTAGGCCCACTGTGTCTGACCTGACTTCTGGGTTCCAATCCAAGTCTTGCCCCAGTACCACAGCAAGGGGGGTGAAGATGAGTGGGGCAACCATCTCAGGCACTGAAGAAAGGGGTTCCAACAGGTGCTACACAGCTGGGGTGAGGCACAGGATGGAGCCATAAGCAGCTTGTCTGGGGAGGCACAGGGATTGGGGAACAACAGCTCCCCCTACTGCATGCACTCCTGGGCAAGCATGGGGTGGCAGGGCAGATCTGTGTGTAGAGAGAGAGCAGGCTGCTGCTGCTGCAGGCTTTTCCCCATATATCAAACTTTGTTGCTACAGCACTGTTGTGCCTTCTTGAACTTTGACTCTGCCCCTTTTGGGATTCAGGCCCCTGGCTCTGATCCTTCTTAGACTTGAGGCGCCTAGCCCTGGTTCTCACCCCTCCTGAGTGAGCGGCTTGTGCCCTTCCCCTAGCAGGCTTAAGCCTTGTACCTCCCTGACCCTCTGGGACCTCCAAACCTCCCCTACAGTCCCAAACCCAGTCCACCAGTTAAAACTCAAACCAAAGTCATAAACCCACTGCCCTTGTGTAATATCACCAGCCTAGCAGAATCTCAATCAGTCATCTAGCAACTGGCATCTCTCTGCAGAGCTCTTTACCTGCTACCCTCCAGAACTAGACTATCTGCCCTGGTTCATCCCTGGGTTTGCATCTCCCAGGCCCTGCCCCTTTCTGGTCAGGTGACTTCCCCAGCTACCTACAGGTGTTTTCTGATTAGGCTTGCTGGCTTCACCCCAAGGTAGTTTATTGCTACTGGCTAGCCACTGTAGGAATGTCTTGTATCCCTGCTGGATTATTGCAAGGTAATCAGTTCTGTGATATGCCCTCCTGGCCTCTGTTTTTCCACCTGGCTGGTTATTTTCCTTGTAATTAGCTCCTCCTACTGCCCTTTTCTCTTCAAGTAACAGGAGCCTTCTGGCTCTCTGTTACACCAACATTTTAACCTCTTTTGAAATGCCATATGTGAAGATAAGACTACATCTGGTTCAGATTAAGGTGTGTTTGCAGTTTGACAATTACAAATCAATGCGTGGAAAACAAACTGCTTGGACATCAGGTTAACTGTTAAGCATCCTGTGTGTTTCCTGCAACATTTAGTGATCTTTTTAACACCTCAATTTAAAAGGTGCATCTCTCTGCTCTTCTTTGATGGATATTTTTCCCTTCAGCTTTCACGGAAAAACAAAACTTGGAATGCACACAATATCATCTTTTTAATAAGGAATCTAGAGATCTTAATGAGCATTTGTAGAAATGATATTTATATAATTTTTTTATAAATGGTAAACTGAAATGGAACCAAAACCTACTTTAACTGACTTACCTAAGGCCACAGAACAAGTAGCAGAGCTGGGAACAGACACCAGTGCCTGAAATACTCCCATTAGATTTTTCATTTGCAACAGTGATTCTCAACCAGGGTACCATGGCACTTTGGGGTGCCTTGAGATCCTTTCAAGGATGCCACAGGGTGCCACATAATGTTAGCACTTAGGTGTGCAAACATGTTTCACAACTTAAACCTAGAGATTTCAAATAGGAAATCACAGCATTAAAAACATTCTGACCTGCTATGGTATTTCTGACTTCTTTGCAACAGAAAATTGATCTATTATTGTTATATAGTCAAAAAATAAGTGAAACCTCAGATCTGGAACTTTCTGAGAGGCGCTTTGAGTCTGCCTGCGGGTGCCTTGAGTCTAAAAATGTTGAGAACTACTGATCTACCACTTAGATGTAAAAACAAAACAAAAAAACCCTTGAACTAGGTTCCTGAGTGATGGAAGATATTCATTTTGCCTGTGAAAGTGACCTATAAAAATGTTCTTTGTACTTTTTGTGTCTTTATGATGTACATAGGAAAGCTGAAAATATATTATTTAAAGTTAGTTTTCACTCATTAGTTTATTTTAGAACAATCATATTGTTATAATTATAAGATGACCTTTTTTCCCCTCAAAAAGAACAAGAATCATCCTCTATATGCAGGGTCAACCTGTAATTGGAACAATATGGTACTACTGTGGGGCAAGGGCCACAAAGGCTGCCTTTAGAGGTGCTGGATAGGGGTATTTGCTTCATGCAGTGGTAGCCTTTATAAGGGTACCCTGCAGTGTCATTTGCTCTGTCATGGTGAGGGCAGGGTGTAGGAGGCAGACAGTAATCCCCACTCAGGCAGGATTGAGCCTATGTGAAGCTGGAGCTTCCAGACCCAGCCTTCCTTGGTGGGAGTCTTGGATCCCCAGACCTGGAGCAGTCTGTATGGCAGGTTACCACTGAAGCCTGAAGACAGGAAACCGCCCACAAGATGAGCTGGCAGGAAACCATTAGAGCTCTGTTGGAACCCTACCCATTCTTCACTGGAAACTGGTCAAAACCAAGAGTGAAACATTTGGGATTCAACAAATTAGTATTTTCCAACAAAACAAAATGTCAGAATGTTCCCATCCAACCACCCACTTTCTCCTTCCCCACAAACCTCAAAAATTAGGAAAATTTGGATTTTGAACCCCTAAAAAATAAATCCATTTGGGTCCAGTGCTTTGGCTGCATATATCATACACAGTCTGAATTCAGAGCTGCCATTCAAATCTTGCCTTTTAACATGGGTCTGTCTTTGTTTAAACCTGTGAACAGCTTCTATTTAACTAAAAATATTTGTCTTGATGTGTATACACATGGAATTTTACATTGAAGACACTGTGGTGCCGAGAGAAAACTGTCTTTGGTGCAGATGTTTTCTCTCTCATTTTACTATTTCTAGCATATTTAACCCTTTAGGTCCTCTCCTTGGTTATTGGATTGTATAAGATTAAAGTTTGCAAAAGCAACAGAAATTCAAGCATGTCATCTGTAGTTATCAACCTATATTCCAGGGGAAAATCTGTTTTTCCTAAAATGGACCATGAGGCAGGAGTGGAAAGAATATGGGAAGAAATTTGGTTTTGTTCATGGAGGTAGTAAAGAGGGGTTGAGAACTGAGCTTGGGTTGAGCAGAGAGGGATGCTATCCTAGGTCTGAAGCAGGGAGTAGGAGTTTATGTGGTGAGGTAGATGGCTTTTGAATTTTGGGGAATTTAGGAGAGGAGTTCAGATTATGCCATCATATTTTAATAGTTTATTGTTACTTTACCCTTTGTTTAAACCTGTTTTTGGTTAGGATACCATGTACATGTAAAAATGGTATTATTTATTAGTTGAATCTAAGATGATCCTGAATTTAAGATGACCCCCCAGTAATTAGTTTCTATATGTGGAAAATTTATAAATCAGTTATAATTTTCCATGTATAAAATGTAATTTAATCAACTTCACCTATCACTTCAGGGGGACAGACAGTGGGGGCAGCTGATATGGGAAGGTCAAGCAGCTTGCCCCCCGCTTGTGCCTTTTCCCCTATCACCTTTGCCCCCTACTTACCTCCCTCTGCAGCCTCAGGACCTCCTTCCCCTGCCCCTCAGCTTCTGCTCCCTCTTTCCCCTCTCCTCCAGCCTCTGCTCACCTCTCCCCTTGCTCCATGCTGGCAGACTGTCCCGGTTCTAGGCAGGAGCACTGAGGATGGCCCTAGTCCTACCTCCTTAGCAGCTGTGTGAGCCGTGTGCTGCTGCTTTGGGGCTTGGCTGGGGCTGTGCTAAGTGCCCCAGGTTGCAACATACACAGAGCCAGCCAGTGCAGAGGGAGAGAGAGGGGCAGATGGCAGATGCGGGAGCAGAGGCTTTGTGGTGGGGAAGATGTGGCAAGATATAGAAGAGGTGATGGGGAAGGCAGCCCCAACCCTGGGTCACAGCTGGTATTGCAGCCACTTGCCTCCCCACTGCTCTCACACTCAATTCTAACATAAGGGGCTATTTTTCCCATGTGAAACTGGAGGGGAGGAAAGGGGAGACAATTTGCTTTAGAATGAGTAAATATGGTAATGCAGAATTGGTTTATGTGGAGAATTAATTTAGAATTTGAACAACATGGATTGTGTTGAAGAAGCAGAGTCAGAAACCTATCTAGAGGACTATAACACATCAGCTAAGGAAGAGTCATGCTAAATCTTGAACAGAGACATCCCTATTTTAAGTGTTCATTCTTATTTGGCATAAAGCTAAAGACAATCCATTCTGGCCTGAGTTGCTTAACTCTGTTAACTCTTTTCATTAGTCTCAGTCTTCACTAAAGTCTTTTAGCATAGCCATGACCTGAACTTCAAATGTTGAAAGGACAAGTAGGACCATACCCCCCTCCACCCTTTTCAGGAAAACCTTTCCCACCTTTGTCACAAAACACTATAAAAGGAGACACGCTCTATGCGAGAGTAGAGCCCAGAGGCATAACTCAATCTCTCATGTGTAATTTTGTTTTGGACTGTAAGTTCTTTTAGGGTAAGAAGTCAACCCTATTCTTTGCCTTGAAATCTGGTGGGTTTACTTATAAAACTAACAAAGGCTCGTAAGTAATATGTAATCTCAAAGATAAATACACAGTCATCACACATGATCTTTTTTAAAGATTTTTTTATTATGAAGTGCGGCACAGCAGTCTGGTTTCTGTGCAGCATATGGAACAATTACCACTTGAGCAATTGCCAAAATTCCACACATTAAGTGGTGGTTCGCTAATAGATATATGCAAACTGTGTGCATGTGTTTATTACCAGGCAATGCAGGTATTCCTTAAAATGTAAGTGAGCTTTTGTGCAACAGGTTAAGCAAGCAGCAATTTCCTGTATTTATCTAAACTACCATATTTACTCAAATTCAAGATGAGGTTTTTTCCCCCCAGTCAGAATGGTGGGGAGACACCCTTGAATTCAAGTCCCAGCCCACAGGAGGCAACATGTCAGCTCTGGCTCTGGTCTTCAGCTCAGAGCTGAAGCTGCAGTTGAGCCTCTGCCTGCCCTGGGCCAGAATGGCTCATGTGGTAGGAGACAGCATGCAGCTGGTGGGAACATGAGGGAAACTGAAGGCTGCCCCCCACACTCTACCCTGCAGCCTGCCTTCCTTCCTGCCCCTTCCCCTCTTACCTTGTGCTCTGGCTCAAGTCCCAACCCAGCATAGCCGAGAGCTGCTGTCACTGGGCTGGAGTGGCCAAGAGCTAAGCTGGGCTGGGCCCATATTGCTGCTGAGTGTCCTCAAGGAGCAGAGCTGCAGCAGAAGATAGGAGGGGGGAGCAAGGAGTGGAGGGATGGGGGTGGGTGGACAGGACAGAGTGGGGGACAAGCACAGGCACGAGGGCAGGGAATGGGCACAAAGTGGCAGGTGGCCAGGTGCACGGCTGGGGGCAAAAATCAGAGTGGGGCAGGAACTCGGGACAGGCACAGGCATGGGGGAAACAAGAGGCAGGGGACCTGGCCCTTTGTCCCTTGTCACCACTTTCCTTGCCACAAGCAGCAGGAGGGATAAATTAAAGATGTCCTTCCACTAATCAGATTCTATACACGGAAAATGATAACAAATCTTGAATTCAAAATCATCTTTCATTTGTGTAAATATGGTACCTTTTCTGTGAGGATTGTTCAAATGACCAGTACGAGGAAATTTCCTGATGTGGAAGCTGTAGTCCCCAAACCTTGCTGTTTTTATCTAGTGAATGGTGTGACAAATTTTTCTGGAAAGGATATTAAAACCTAGAATCAATTTCATTAGGTGATCTATCATCCATATTGCATTAGCAGCCTTTGATTATACTTGCTATTGGCACTTAATGCCACATTTTCACTTGCATGGTATTATACAACATTGAAACTCACACCTTTAAAATGACAAATAATGCTATAAATGGTTGCATAATAAAGGATACATATATCAGTAAAAGAAAACCTTACATCTCACCAGAACTAATCCTGTGTTGATTTTAAATGTGATTGTATATCTAAGGAAGTTACATAGATGAGCATTATAGTGCTCGTGTCCATCTGCCCATCTTTTTGCACATATAATACTAGTGTTACTGGTGACCCAATAGGGGTCAAGAATGGTTGCATACCTTTTTTCTTCTAAGAAGAAATAAAAATATTTTTTTTCTCTTTTTTTTTTTTTTTTTTTTTTTAAAACAGATTTCTCTCTGATGTCCTTACATGACAAATGTAGATCTTGCCTAGCCTTGAAGACTCCATGATTACAGACTATTCTACAAAATGAAATTTGCCAAGCATTGAAATATCTCATATACGGCAGCCTTCACCATCAGTGTACACCAATACAGATAATGTTCAGCACTCCTGTTTGCCTTAGAGCTCCCACTAGCAGCAGAAATAGGAATTCTCTAGCTTAGAATAGACCTTACACAGGTTTCACCTCTAACCGGATAGGAGTTTCTCCTAACTCATACTAAGCAAACTAAGAGAGAACTTAAGAGTACGAACATCTGAATAAGTTAGCTTGAGGTAAGCTAAGAAGTAAACTTAAAACATAACAGCTACTCGGCAGCGCTGCCAGCGTAAGTGCAATAGACGGACATTGTTCTTTGTCCATAGGATTTTCTCTGTAGGTTCCAAGGAAGGATGGTACATCGTAACTAATGGCGTGAGATTTGTGGGGATTTTCATCTGGGTGGCTCTTTCAAAAGTGCAATCTATCTCTCTGAAGGACTGTCCTTGATGAGTGAAAGCCCTTTTGAAATTTCCAATGTGAAGATTGTGAGTTCTCTGATACCACCACATTTGTACTGAGGAGGGCTTGGCCGTATATTACAGTCTTCTTGATGTGTTTAGGGTGATTGCTGGTTCTGTGTAGATGTATGTATGTTGGTCCATGGGTTCCTTGTATGTGGTGGTTTGTGTTTTATGATTCAGGATATTGATCATAGTGTCTAAAAAAGGAAATGCTTGTGCTGGAGTATTCAAGAGACAGTCTGATGGAGGCACGATGATTATTGAATTTCTGATGGAAATTGATCGGAGATTGCAAGTTTTCAGTCCAAATGATGAAGACGTCATCTATTAATCTTCGTTATAGCATGGGGTTTGATGGTGCAGGTCTTGAAGAATTCTTCTTCCTGTGGCCCATAGAAAGGTTGTAAAACTCTAGACCTCTTGGTTCAGAGGTGATCCCTTATATTAGACCAACTAAGAAATTGAAAAAAAAAAATGATCTTTTTCTGCAAGCTTTTGAGCACACATGCCCTTCCTCAGGCTCAGGGAAGATTAAAGATGGTTAAAAAATGTCCCCCAGGGTAGAAAAGAAAATTTATTTTTTGCGCAGAGGAAGCTGAAGGTGGAAGTCTGTTCCTCTGGGTCCATGAGACTGTCTTTGTGAGTTGCTCTTTGACATGCAGATAAGGCAGGATTGAGTTTTGCATTTCTTTTTGTCTCAGAACTACATGGCTACCAAATACATCCCATAAAAAGGTTGGCATTAGGGGTGTGCAATGTGGGCCATGTTTGATTTGGATTTGGCCCAATTTGGGGGACAGTGATTTGATTCATTGATCTGGATCCCTGTCCCAATTTGATTCTGTCGAATCAACATTGAATCTTCAGATTCAGAGAATCAGTGATTCAGGCATAGACACAGCTTTAAATGTTTTTTCTACATGCCTCAAGGTACCAGGTGCCTCATGAATTCTGAGATGCTGGGGCGGATGCAGTGTCCCACAGGAGCGTGGGGTGGGGGGAGGCCTGCATGCTTGGTGGCACGCCTGGAAGTGGACTGGAAGTACTTCCGGTCCACTTCTAGGTCCACCACTGAGTAAGTGGAGGACACTTTTTTCCCTCCCCCTCCCCCAACTCCCCATCTCAGCAATCAGTTGTGGGGGGGACCCTGGATGATCCCCCAGACCCAGGAGGTACAGCCACTGAGCCAGGTGGTGGGGGGAGGGTCCCCAGCATGCTCTACAACAGACCTGGAAGTGGACCAGGAGTGTTTCTGGTCCACTTCTGGGTTCTTTGCTGAGTGTGCTGGGGACTGCCCCCCCATGGGACTGTCCATCCACCCCAGCATCTCAGTATTCATGAGCCACTTGGTACCTTGAGGTATGTAGGAAAAATGTGTAAAACTGTGTCTATGGCTGAATCATTGAATCTCTCTGAATCGATTTGGAGGGTTTCAATTCGATTTGGAGAGATTAAAGGGTCTACTGCTTCAATTTGGGTTTGGAGATTTGGCCACTGAATTGGGCCAAATCTCTGCCAAATCAAATCAGCAACTGAAGCTTCACACAGCCTAAGTTGGCATATTGTAGGGCCATTTTGGTGCCCATAGCTGTGCCCATGGTCTGGAGGACCCCATCATCAGACTATCATCACCCCTCCATCAGAATATCTCTTGAATACTCCATAGAATCATAGAAAATTAGGGTTGAAGTGGAGCTAAGGAGGTCATCTAGGCTAACCCCCTGCTCAAAGCGGGACCAGCCTTAACTAAATTATCTAAATTTGTCTAGTCAGGTCTTGAAAACCTCCAAAGATGGAGATTCCACAACATCTCTGGGTAACCTGTTCCAGTGTTTTACTACCCTCCTAGTGAGAAAATTCTTACTAATATCTAACCTAAATTTCCCTTGTTGCAACTTGAGACCACTGCTCCTTGTTCTGACAGCTGCCATCACTGAGAACAGTCTAGCTCCATCCTTTTTTGAACCCCTTTCAGGTAGTTGAAGGCTGCTATTAAATCTCTTCCAGCACCAGTATTTCCTTTTTAGACACTACAGTCAATATCCAGAATGGCAAAACCTTTATTTGCAAGTCTCAAAAGGGCTTTCACTGAACAAGGACACTCCTTTAGAGAGACTGAACTTTTGAAAGAGCTACCCAGATATCACGTGAAGAGTTGCTGCAGTACAAAAAGAATGACACACCATTAGTTATGAAATACCATCTTTCCCTGGAACTATACAGAAAATTTTTAATTGCAATCTACACTAGAAGAAAAAACAATTTTTAAGAGATTTTTTCCAGAACCACCTACCCTAATCTTAACAAGCACCAAATCTTGCCAACCTCATCACCAGGAGCAAGCATCCTATGACCCAAAGTATACTGAATGGATCCAGACCAGGCCACGACAAGAAATGTTAAACCTACTGACACATCTTCACCACCCCCACAATTACTAAACCCAAAATGGAACCATCACCATTCCTGGATCTTACACCGCACCTACAGAAATGTAATGTATCTCACTTAGTACACTAAATGCCCTAAGGGAAAATATGTAGGAGAAACCAAACAACAACTGCAAACCAGAATGAAAGCACACCAAAAATCTATCAAAGACAAAAATACCTAATTACCTGTGGGTGCACAATTCTTACAAGACAGACACTTTCTCTCCAGTCTCTCAAGTCTAATCCTCAAAAGGAATTTACAAAACATTTTTTTTTGTAGACAAGCCTACGAACTCCAGTTCATAAATCTACTGGATACAAAAAATCATGGACTAAATATAGATGTTGGATTTATAGCACATTATAACCTGCTTGCTATCTGATAACCATAGGTAACTTCTCTGTATTTTACCAGCTATGTTCTACCACCAGGTCAACAATCCCCCTTTTTTTTTTTCCCCCTTAACCTTCTATCTGTGTCATACCTACTGTCTCCCATCACCTCTGATCTTCACTGCCACTCATTTGCATTTTCACAGACCTGTATTTTGCATATTGGCTTTTTTCCACTCAGGAGAGCACACAAAACTCTCCCTGTGCCTGAAGAAGGGTGTTTGTGCCTCAAAGCTTGCAAATCACAATTTTTTCAACTTAATTGGTCTAATAAAAGATATCGCATTTACCTAAAGACCCTTATCTGCCTGTGGCCTTAAACCAACACAGCTATTACCAATACCCCCAAAATATGATTTATTGAGATTAAATACATATTAATCTCAGCTTCATTGGGTATATCAACATGTGCTGTTAACGTGACAAACTCCGGTGCAGTCTGTGCTGGAGTTATTGCTACTACTGCTCAGCATTTACACATGTACTTGGGACCTTGGCAAACTGAGCTGCAGCTGCAAAGCCCTGGCTTACAGAGGGACCCAGGGGTCAGCCTGCCATCCCAGAGCTGCTCTGCCCTGGCTCAGCATGCTGCAGAGGCACTGGCTGGAGCACGAGGGTGCTACGGAGCAGGGCTAGCTGGCAGGCGGGCCCCATACTGTAGCACTCACCTGCCCCAGCCAGCCCTGGTCAGCATCTACACTTGTGCTGTGGCAGAGTAAAAAACTCTGCCGTAGGATAGCACTTGTGTCAGGCAGTGCTATCCTACAGCAAAGTTAACTAGTTTACTCTGGCCTAATAGCAGTACATGTGTAAATGGTGATGCTTTAATGAAAGCTACTTAGACAACTCCACAGTAAAGTGGGTGTGGAGGTACCCCCACTGGGTGCATCCACACATGAAGGCATGTACATTTCCAGCAGCTCAAACAGAAGAGGCACAAATTTTGAGCTGGGCTTTTTGCCTCGGCGCATGTGCCTAGACATGCAGTTTGGTGTGAGGCAAGTTGTCCAACTGGGGCAAAATAACCCTGCCTGGCTCCTCCTGGATCTGCAGCCAGGGGGAGATAGAGGCTGAAGCCAGCACTTGTGTTGCCCCCAGCAGTATAAAAACCTGCCCTGGGCAGCAGCTTAAGGCTATGTGCCCTCAGGAGCTTCTGAGGGAGGAGCCTCTGAGATGAAACTGGCTATGCCCCTTCCTGTCCCAGGCTGCTGCTGTTGCTGTTGCTGGTGCTTGTTCCTGCAAGTTTGGTCTCAGGAGCCTCTGGGGATGGGGTGGCCAGGCCCCTTCCTGCCTCTGGCTGATGCTACCTTGTTCTCAGAGCCTTTGGGGGTAAGCTGGTCACACTGCTTCCTGCCTCGGGCTGCTGCTGCTGCTGTGGCTGCCCTGCCTCTGCTGCATGTCATTACCCTCTCAGGGAAGGGTCTATCACACTGCTGTGCATCCCAGCCTACACCCGAGCTTCTGCACTCCTGTTCCAGCCTGCCACCAAGCCACGGTCGGGGACAGCCTAGGGAAGGAGCCTGCACTGCCTGTGGGCCCCTCCCCCACCATCACTGCCGGAACCTAAAGGTGCTTTGCCTGCCCCAGCTGCTTTGGCAGGCCAACCCCCACCTTCACCTCCACTTTTACCAGAAGCACACTCTGAATGGCTGAACTGGATGTCTGTTACCACCACTGTTGCTGCTACTGCTACCATCTGTTCTGCTACTGCCCCCTCTCAGGAGCTGGGGAGATTCCCTGCTGCACCACCCTGTACCACTCACCATAACACCTGCACTGGATTGCTCCCTAATTGATGGACTTGCTCCTGTCTTCCCCCACAGATGCCTCACTGCATCTGATCCTGGTTTGTTTTTCTGATGTTGAGTGCCTGGCTGGAGGCCTGAGGTGCTCCTGGACTGATCATCAATAACTAAAACCCCTTCACTGCTCCATCCATCTTTTACATTTGCCTCAGCAAATGTGTGTTTTGCCCTTGTGTGTTAAGTCCTGTGGTCCACTCTCTCTCCTCTGGTATTTGTTGTGCAGCTCAGTAAGCCAGCTCAAGTCTCCCCAGCCCTTGTGTATGTGTGTTCAGTCTCCCCCACATTCCCCAAGTTTAGCCCTCCTGGATTTTTTCCTGTGGGGATGTAGCTCAGTGAGCTCCTGGCCCTATTGGATTCATCAGCCCCACTGTACATTTTTGGGGTTTCTTTATTGTTTTCCCCTCCCTGATGTGAAGCAATGGCAGGGCAGGAAACTTCTGAGGGGAGAGATGCCCCCACAGAGCTTCCTGCAGCCCCGCTATGAAGGCAGATCCCAACCAAGCCTCCAAGGGGATGCATGCCCCTGCAGCTCCCACTCCAGAGGCAGAGTCCACATGACCTCCTCCAGGTAGAAAAGCCTGATACCTCTACTGTAGGGGAAGTCAAGACTCCAGCAGGGTCATGGGGTCTCCACTGGCCAGGACCCTCCCAGAGGAATTCCCAAGCCCCCTTCCACACCATCAGGGGGCAAGGGCAGTAGGAAGGGTTCTTCTTTGGGCTACTCCAGAGTGCGGGGGGGAAGGGTAAAGGCCCAGACCCCAACTGCCTGAAGGGACCAGGTGCACCACACCAACCAGCACACCCACTTGGCCTCTCTCTGATCCTAGCCCCAGCCCCACCAATGCAGGCCTCCAGTGGGGGAACTGCAGCTATGCACAGACAGCTGTGGGGCAACCCACAGCAGTGGGGCCTAGATCCTCCACTGCTGGCCCTTCCAGCTTGGGCAGCAGGGCCCTTTTTCTGGCATTTACCCTTAAGCACAGAGTGAAGTGCCAACTGCCCAAGCAGGAGAACCTGCATTTTGACAAGTGAGTGCAGGCCCTGGCTCAGGCAGTGGGCTCCAAGATTGTGGCAGATATCTGCTTTCATGGCAAGGAGGTCTTTTTCCTTGCCTCAGAGGCTGCTGCACAAAAGGTGGTGGAGAGGGTCTCATGTTGAAGGGCAACTACTTCCCCCTCAAACCCCTAGAAGACCTTGGGACCAGAGTGGTCCTCAGCTCTGTCCTGCCTTATATCCCTAGTTGGGCCCTGGTCCCCCATCTGCAAACCGTGGGGAGAGTTATCTCCCCAGTGGTGGCCCTCTTGCTGGGGGGCAGAAACCCCAGCCTCTGCCATGTGAGCTCATTCCATTATCAGATCATGATCCAGCTGGCAGCAGGAGCATGGCAGGGGGCCAAGGCCAGTGTCATAATTCCTTTTCAGAGAGCCCTAGTGAGGTTTTTCTATATGCTGAGGGACCTGAGGTGCTTCTGGCAATGTGCCCCAGGGCACTTTCATCATGAGTGCCCCATGGGACAGGCAGGGAGGGCATCCTCAGGTTCCACTGGCAAAAGGGGTGCCCCTACCACCAGCACCCCTCCCTCCCCACTTGGGCCCCTCTGGTACGCCAGCCACAACTTCCCCCCCCCCCATGAATTCAGGGGACCCTGCCCCCCAGCCAAGTTTGGCACAGTCTTAGGGAAGGGGGAAGTGGCTGGGGGAGAAGGGGGAGCAGGACCCTCCCACCCCCAGCTTTGCCCCACTGTAACTGCCCTATCACCCCAACCCTCACCTTCTCCTACTGGAGCCTGTCCACCTGAGTACCACCCCATGGCTGAGTGGGTGTAGGTCTCCTCCAGGCACAAAACCAAGAGAAAGGCCTGGTAGCAGCTGGAGCCCTCTGATATAAAGGACGTACCCTACCCTCCCAAGACCATCACATGGGGAAGGAGAAAGAGCATTTCAGCCACCTCTTGTGGGGTGCCCATCCTGTTCTCCCTCGGCCTGCAGCTGGAGGTTTTTCAGGCCACTGGTGCACCTCCAGATCCAAGTGCAGGGGCTGGTCCTGAACTTTCTGAACATGTACACCTCTACAAGGGATCCAGAGTGGGGGACTCAGAGTTGGTAGATTTTTTCTGCCAGGCAGTCACTTACATTGGCACCCTCAACCCTCACAAGCACCTGGTCCTTGGTGGGGACCTTAACGTCACCCCAGACACATGAGACCAATTGGGCAGGGAGTGGAGCCAGGCCACCATGTGTGTCTTCAGGGAGATCTTGACAGACTACTCCCTGGTGGACATTTGGTACACCTGTCAACATACTGACCCCCCCTGCCTTCACCTATGTGAGGATGGGGGAGGAGCAGACATGCCACTCCCATTTGGACTGGGTTTATATCTCTGCCACACTTTTCTTGGGTCCACTCCTCTGGCATCCAGCTGACTCGTTTCAGTGATCACCACCTTGCCTGGGCCCAGGCCACGCTAAGGCCTGTGCATCCAGGATTGGCTTACTGGCATTTCAGTGCCAGTCTGCTGGAGGATGTGGGCTTCAAGGAGCCTTCTGGGAATTCTGGCTGGCCTGGTGGGAGTAATGGGTTTGACTCTTGACTCGGAGATGGTAGGATGTGGGGAAGATACGCATCTAGCTTTTTTGCCACAGCTACGCTCGGGGCAGACCTGGCTGAAGGAGGTGTTCTGGAAGCAGCTTGAGCAGGAAATGCTAGAGCTGGAGAGGTACATGGCCACTGACTCAACCAACCTGTCCTTCTGTGGAAAGTGTCAGGAGAGGTGGGAAGAGCTTTGTGCTCTGGACAACCATTGCGCCCACAGTGCGTTTGTCTGCACAAGTGTCCAGCACCTTTGGGAGATGGACCATGGTTCCTGCTTCTTCTATGCTCTGGAAATGAGGCAGGAGGCCAAGAAGTACATCACCTGCTTCTGGCAAGTGATGGCACCCCCTCATGAATCAAGGTGAGATGCACCAGTGCTCATGGGCCTTCTATGAAGAGCTTTTCTCCCTGGATCTGGTTGATGCCAAAGCCAGTCAAACCCCATGGGAGGGACTCCTGTAAGTCGGCATGGGTGACCAGGACCGGCTAGAGACTCCTCTCGCTCAGGCAGAGAGCAGCCAAAAACTCAGCTAGATGCCTGGCAACAAGGTGCTGGGCATCAACAAGCTGACTGTGGAGTTCTACCGGACTTTTTGGGGCATCCTCAGCCCAGAACTCGCCTCAGTCTGGGCTGAATCCGAGGGAAGTGGGGGAACTCCCCCACATCCTCATGTCGGATGGCCATGATGACCCTCCTGAAGAAGGGGGATCCCCACAACCTAAGAAACTGGCATCCCATGTCCCTTTTCTGCATGGACTACAAGGTGGCAGAAAAGGCCATTTTGCTGCACCTGTGGTCCATGCTGATGGATGTGATCCATCCTGACCAGACATAAACAATGCCCAGACGTTCCATCTTCGATAACCTGTACCTGGTTTGGTACCTCCTGGATCTAGTACACTGGGAGGGCCTGTCTTTCTCTCTCCTATCACTGGACCAGGAGAAAACGTTTGACAGAATAGATCATGAGTAGCTCATGGGCATGCCACAGGCCTTTGGTATCAGGCCCTGCTTTATGCGAACTCTCCAGGTGCTGTACGCCTCTGCAGAGTGTTTGGTCAAGCTCAACTGGACCCTGATAGAGCCCATCCCATTCAAGAGAAGGGTGCATCAAGGCTGCTCGCTGTCAGGACAGCTGTATGCCTTGGCCCTGGAGCTTTTCTTTGTTCTCCTGTGGAGGCTCGTAGTGGGGTTGATGCCCCAGGAGACAGTCATGTGGCTGGTCCTGTCAGCATATGCTGATGATGTACTCCTTACAGTCCAGGACTGAGGTGATCTGGTGCAGGTGGAGGCCTGCCAAACATTGTACTCGGTGGCCTCTTCTGCCCAGGTCAACTGAGTCAAGAGCTTTGGCTTGGCAATGGGTGACGGGTGGCAGGTGGGCTCACTCTCACCCACACTCCATAGTATCTGCTGGGGCATGGGCTCACTGCTCTACTTAGGGGTCTACCTGTCCCCCACAAGCCCCTCCCTGCCAGAGAACTTGCGCCAGCTGGACACAAGGGTGATGAAGCAGCTCCAGGCATGGGCAGGGCTCCTGAGATGTCTCTCCCTGCATGGGAGAGTGCTGGTGCTGAACCAGCTGGTCCTGTTCATGCTTTAGCACTGCTTACACACCCTACATGTGCCACCTGAGATGGGTGCTGGAGTTTTTTTTGCTGGGATGGCACTGGGCCACTGCAGAGGTCCTGAGCCTCCCCTTGTAGGAGGGCAGCCAGGTCCTTGTATTCTGCCTTCAGGCCCTGCAGCAACTGCTATATGGTGTCAGTAGCCACACGGCATGGGACCACCTGAGGCCTGCACTTTTCCTTTCCACTTCCTGGGGCTTCAATATGACCAACAGCTCCTTGACCTGCAAGGCTTCTCCCTGCAGGACCTGTGAGGGCTGCCAGATTTCTACCAAGACCTCCTTTGAGCCTGGAGGCTGGTCTCTGCCTCCAGGTCCCCCACAACAGTCACCCAGGGTACCAACCTGCTTATTGAGCCCCTCCTTTGGAGCCCCCAGCTGGAGGTGCCGACAGCAGAGGTGGCCCATTTGCAACAGAAGTTGATCTTGGCTGGTATCACCTATGTAAGAGACCTCTTGGACTATGAAAGGTGGGAGTGGCTGGGCCCCACTGTGCTGGCCCGGTGTATGGATCTACCCATCACACGTGTGACCTCTGGTCCAGGAGGTGAAATCTACCCTACCTCCCAACGCCCTTGCTTTTGTTGATCAGATCCTGCATGGTGAAAGTCCCCACTCCCCTATGTCCTTCAGCCCACTGGAGTTTGTAATGGGGCCGGTACCTTGCCCAGCCTCACAGCACTCCCTGCTCCACTACCTAAGCCAAGTGGAGGACACCAGACCAGTCCACTTTTTCACCATCCATTGCCACCACCTCTACATGCTTGTGTGCTGCACAATCCATCATATCACCCTTGAATTCCACCCAGACACCAAGTGGCAGGACCTGCTCAGGTAGGGCATGGCTTGAGCATCCCAGTGGCTGAGTCTGTACTCCACTCTCATCCCACAAGCCACTGGGGACCTTATCTGGTGGCTTTTCCATGGAGCTGTCACAATGGGTGTGTATGTGGTGAGCTTCATGGACACCCCAGTCACCTGCCCCTTCTGTGGGCAGAGGGAGACCCTGGTGCACATGACCCTTGAGTATGCCAGGCTGCAGCCCCTCCACCTCCAGAACCTCCTCTTGAGGTTTTGGTTGAATTTCACTCCCTATCTTTTTGTTTTTGTTCACCCCATCCATGGCCCCACCAAGTCCGAGGACTTCCTGGTCAACCTCTTCCTGTCCTGGCCAAGTGGGCCCTGTACTTGACCAGGAAGGAGGCTCTGGCCGGGAAGGTGCCCAGAGACTACAGGGTCACTTTCCTTTCACTTGTCTATGCATCTATCTGGGCACAGCACCAGTGGGCGGTGTCCTCTGGCTCCTTGCATGCCTTTGAGGACTGGTGGGTGCAGCCCCGGGGGCTCTGTTTAGTTTCCCTCTCAGGTGCACTTATTTTCATATTTTGTCCCTTTTGACCCACACAACACTCCTATCCTGTTTTTCTTCGTTAGTTGTCCCAAGAATTTAGTTGCACCACAAATTAGCCCCACATGGGATTACTAGCTAGCCAGGGGAGCCTTAGGGGTGAAGAGATTGTGGGTGTGGAGGGGCTGCTCAGGATGCATAGGAACCTGCCCCCTACAGCATGCAGCCCCCTACACAGGACATGGACTGCCCCCTCTCTGCAGGTCCCAGCTCCCCTGCCCACTCTCCCAGCTCCCTGATCACCCCCCACCTCGTGTCATTCCCCACCCCCCCACTGGTGCCAGTGTCCACGCACTTACTGGCAGTCACAGGAACTATTGGGACCACTCAGGCACATCCCAGCAGGGCAGCAGGGCAGCAGGGCTGGGCCCCAGCCGCTTGGCACCCATGCATCTATGGCCCTTCTTGGTAGGGCAGGGCACAGTGCAGCATGCTTTCAAGCAGCTCAGGACTGTGACCCAGTGCCCTGTGCCAGTCACGGGGACTGCTTGCCTTGCTGAGCTGGGCCCTGCGTGCATGGAAGCAGCCTGGCCCAATGGCACACAGGACCCAGCATGGCAGGCAGTTCCTGTGAGCAATACGGGACCCCAGGTCATAGCCCTGAGCTGTCTGAAAGCATGCCACACCACAGAGCTCCCTGCCAAGTGGGGCCGCAGCTGCGTGATGCAGCAGTGGCAGTGCAGGTCCCAGGTGGCAGGGGCCGAGTCCTGCTGCACCCCACTGCCCCATGCCATGTAGGGGGGGGGCTATGCCAGAAGGCCCTGAGCAGCCCCAATGGTCACTGCCACAGGTGGTGAGTGTGGGCTGTGCGGGGGGGGGCAGCTAGCAGGGAAGCAAGCAAGGAGCTGGGGGAAGAAGTGAGAAGCTGAGAGAGAGATCAGGGAATTGGGTGAAGGAGAAAGAAGCTGAGGGAGTGATTAGGGAGAAAAGGGGTTGGGTCATAGATTCATAGATGTTAGGCTAGAGGGTCACACCCAGAGAGTCCCTGCTGACCCTAATCCAAGACGTTAGGGTCGGAAGGGACTCTCCGGGTGTGACCCTCTAGCCAATTTGCCACCCACCGGACTGTGTAGTTATCCAAGTCACAGCCTCTTCATCAGTGTGGTGTGGGATACCGTATCAAAGGCCTTCCTGAAGTCTAAGTATACGACATCCACCCCTGCTCTTGCGTCAAGTTTTGTAACTTGGTCATAGAAGGAGACTAGATTAGTCAGGCAGGCCTGCTACAGCTCGTGCTGGTTTCCCCCATGGTTGCCTCTCCCCTACCCCCATTTACCTAGCATGGGGCCCTGGTCCCAGTTGCTGCAGCCTGCACCACTGCTTCAGCACCTGGAAAAGGACCAGCCATAGAAATGCTATAGCTGGCTACCAGAGCATCTCTATGCAGAACCAAGCCTCTGGTTGCCTCAGGGCACAGTTCAGGACTGTGCCCAGTCCTGTTTTTTTTCTCTTTGGGTATTTTTAGATACCTGGGTATACAGGTATATATGCAGCATGGGGAATGTTTCTTTGTTCCCACACATGCGTATTGCAGTGTCTCAAGGGGTTTGAACGACTTTGGTGATTTGCACAGTTGCACCACAGTGGATGTGACCACTGAGTGGTAAATTATTTTGGGTTTACCATTGTGCAAGGGTAACTGCAGAGTAGCTAAGACACTGAGTTCATATCATAGCTTACCTTTTAGCTACTTGTATGCTCATACATTTGACCAAGAGACTGAAATAAATATTGCAAGAGAAATGATACGGGAAATCCTCACTATTCACAGGTTTGGCATTTGCAGTTTCAAATATTCCCAAATGCAGAACCCGCATCTTCAATACACACACTGGATCTCCTTGGGAACTTCGTGCTTGCCA
This sequence comes from Caiman crocodilus, assembly GCA_030014935.1. Classification (NCBI taxonomy): domain Eukaryota; kingdom Metazoa; phylum Chordata; order Crocodylia; family Alligatoridae; genus Caiman; species Caiman crocodilus. The sequence continues at coordinate 36,798,731 of JAGPOW010000261.1, read as the reverse complement.
CCACTGTGCTCCCACAGCCACCGCCATGCTCCCACCGCCACTAGCGCAACCGTGCCCCCTCCCCTCAGCTGCCGGGGGCACTGTGTTCATGAATGCAGTGCCTTATTTGCAGATTTCATCATTTGCAGGGATCTCAAGAACATATGCCCCATGAATGGCAAGGGTCTCCTGTATACAGTCAGCTTCTACCAGGACATATTATATTTCACAGTGTCCATCTGCTGTTTCTAAAAGTTTAAGATGCAGAAAAAGCAGACAGTTCTCTAAGCCAAAATGGAGTATTAATGAAAAATAAGGCTGATGCTTTTAAAACTGAACAAACATAAAGTAGTTCTGATTTCAATTTTTCAACATCTTAAACCTGGTACAGTGGCCTCCATCATGGGATCTTAAGACCAACTCTGCAGTATTTTTCAACTAAAATCTCCCTGTGTTGCAATATCACATTTTTTTTAAAACTGATACGGACTTTGGCAATCTTATAAAATATCCACTGAAGTATGTTAAAGAGCTACAACACACTGCAGGAACTATAGTGTGTGCACTCAAAGCCTCAGTCTGATTCTATGTACAGTGATCTTCAGAAGAGTTTTAACACTGATTTTAGTGGAAGCAGGCTTAGGCCCTAAATCACTAAGGATGTATGTTGCAAGTAGACATTACATTGTCCCAGGAAAAGACCTTGTCTCAGGATGTTAGAGACACACAAGCCCATTGTCCTGCTTGAAGCCCCTCTGAAGGAAGTGGGATTCAAATGTGCTGATGCTTTTTCCCCAGACAGAGACCTATGTATCCATAGGGTTATTCTGAGTCATTCCAGGAATAAACTGGCCAGATCTCTCAGCACCAACCACCAGAGGAGCAGCAATGCAAGTTGGAATGGGGACATGCTTAGATTGCTGTGCCACATCGGCTTTCATCCAGGTCAAACCCCAGAACAATCAGGCTTGCCTCAAATATGGAATCTATTTACAGCCATACAGAAAAAGGCTTATTTTCACATGTGATAGAAAGCCTCTTTTCTCTTCAGGAGAAAATATATACACGTAGTGGGTGTGTCTACATGAGATGCTTTATAGTGCAATAGACCAATTTAAGAGTGCTGGTTACCTGTCAAAAGCAGGTAATCTCATGTACTTACATGTTTTGCTATTGAGAATCAGTCAATTTTATGTACCATCCTGCCTGAAGTATTGTGTAGGTGAACATACAAACAACTTTAAAATTTGTTGCGTTTCACTTTGTGGAATCTGTGTAAATGTAGACAAGTGAGGAGAACTATGAAATAACTGGAATGCACAATAAGGGACATTTCTGTGCATAAAAAAGCCTGCTGCATGAAGAATCAAGGATCAAACACAGGGCTGCCTCTACATGGGATGCTGACTGTGCAGTAGCCCAATAATACTGCACAGTAGCATCACATGGTAAAACTGTGATGCGATGCTACTGCACAGTAGTATTTGGCTATTGCACAGTAGCATCACAAAAAAAGCTTTCACTAGTGCTACTGAGCAGGAACTGTGCATTTATTTAGTACTCGTATAAAGTGGTTTACTGCACAGTAAAGTACTTGTTTATAGAAGTACTAAATAAATGCACGCTAATGACTGCGCAGTAGCATCTCAGGTTGTGTTCTTATCAGTCCTTCCAGTCAAGGCAAAGGGGCCAGGCAGGAACAGGTGCATCCTGCAGATCAATACCTGGCTACACAGATGGTGTTTCCAATAGGGCTTTGGCTTCTTCAACCATGGGATGTTGTTTCAAGAAGGATTGCTGGGAAGAGATGAGGGAAGGATTCCTGAAGAAGAGAGGGGAAAGCATCTTCACAGACAGGCTTACTAACCTAGTGAGGAGGGCTTTAATCTAGGTTCGCCAGGGGATGGAGACCAAAGCCTGGACGGAAGTGGGGGGGGAAGAGGAGAGCACAATGTTCTCATTCTTCCTGAGAAATCAGGGCAATCAGTTAGTTACCTGTAGTTAGGTGCCTGTACACGAACACACAGAGCCTGGGAAACAAGCAGGAAGAACTAGAAGTCCTTACACAGTCACAGAACAATGACATGATTGGAATGAGAGAGACTTGGTGGGAGCTCCCGTGACTGGAGCACTGTCGTGGATGGGTACAAACTGTTCAGGAAGGACAGGCAGGGGAGAAGGGGAGTTGCGATGTATATAAAAGAGCCACATGATTGCTCAGAGCTCCACTATGAAATGGAGATAGGCCTGCTGAAAGTCTCTGGGTTAGGGTTAGAGGAGAGAGCAACAAGGGTGATGTTGTGGTAGAGGTCTGCTATAGACCACCAGACCAGGAGGAAGTGGTGGATGAGGCTTTCTTCAAACAGCTAGTGGAAGTTTCACAATCACAAGCCCTGGTTCTCGCAGGGGACTTCAATCACTCTGACATCTGCTGGGAAGGCAGTATAGCAGAGCGCCAGCAATCCAGGAAGTTTTTGGAGAGTGCTGGGGACAACTTCCTGGTAAAAGTTCTGGAGTGGCCAACTAAGAGCCATGCTCTTTTTGACCTGCTGCTCACAAACAGGGAAGAACTGGTGAGGAATATAGTAGTGGATGGCAACTTGGGCAGCAGTGACCACAAGATGATTGAGTTCAGGATCCTGAGGAAAGGAAGGATAGAGAGCAGCAGAGTAGGGACCCTGGACTTCAAAAATGCAGACTTCAGTTCGCTCAGCGAACCCATGGGCAGGATCCTCTGGGAAGCCAGTCGAGGGGGAGAGGAGTCCAGGAGACCTGACTGTACTTTAAAGAAGTCCTACTGAGAGTGCAGGAATAAACCATCCTGATGCAAGTATGGCAGAAGAACCACTTGGCTTAGCAGGGAACTCTTCAGTAAACTAAATAAAAAAGGAAGCTTATAAGAAGTAGAAACAAATAAGTAGGGAAGAATACAAAAGCATTGCTCAGGCATGCAGGGATGAAGTCAGGAAGGCCAAAATGTAATTGGAGTTGCAACTAGCAAAGGTTTTGACATGTATGTTGATAGCAAGAGGAGGATCAGGGCAAGAGTGGGTCCCTTACTGAATGGGGGAAAGAGGATACAGAAAAGGTTGAAGTGCTCAATGCCTATTTTGCCTCAGTCTTTACAGGCAAGGTTAGCTCCCAGACTACTGCACTCGGCAGCAGTTTGGGGAGGAGAGCAGCAGCAAAAGAACAGGTTAGGGACTATTTAGACAAGTTGGACATAAGTCCATAGGACTGGATGGGATGCACCTGAGGTGCTGAGGGAGTTGGCTGATGTAACTGCAGAGCCATTGGCCATCATTTTTTAAAACTCATGATGATTAGGAGAGATCCCAGATGGCTAGAAAAGGGCAAACATAGTGCCCATATTTAAGAAAAGGAAAAAGGAGGCTCCAGGGAACTACAGACCAGTCAGCCTCACCTCGGTCCCAGGAAAATCATGGAGCAGATCCTCAAGGAATCCATCTCAAAGCACTTGGAGAAGAAAAAGGTGATTAGGAACAGTCAGCATGGATTCACCAGGGGCAAGTTATGCCTGACCAACCTGACTACCTTCTATGATGAGGTGACTGACTCTGTGGATGCAGGGAGACCAGTGGATGTGGTACTCAATTTTAGCAAGGCTTTTGATATGGTCTCCCACAACATTTTCACAGGCAAACTAAGGAAGTATGGGCTGGATGAATGGCCTGCAAGGTGGAAAGAAAACTGGCAGGAGCATTGAGCTCAGAGTTTAATAATCAATGGTTTGATGTCTACTTGGCAGCTGGTATCAAGTGGAGTCCCCCAGAGGTTGGTCCTGGGGCCAGTTTTGTTCAATATCATCATCAACAACCTGGAAGATGGCATAGAGCGCACCCTCAGCAAGCTTGTAGATGGCACCAATCTGGGGAGAGTAGTACATACGTTGGAGGATAGGGTTAGGGTTCAGAGTGACCTAGACAAATTGGAGGATTAGGCCAAAAGGAATCTCATGAGGTTCAACAAGGACAAGAGCAAAGTCCTGCACTTAGGATGGAAGAATCCCATGCACCAATACAGACTGGGGGCTGACTGGCTGCACAGCAGCTCTGCAGAAAAGGACATGGGGGACAGTAAGCTGAATATGAACCAGCAGTGTGCCTTTGTTACCAAGAAGGTTAACAGCATACTGGGCTGCATTTGGTAGGTGTTGCTAGTAGGTCAAGGGAAGTGATTCTTCCCCTCTATTCCACACTGGTGAGGCCACATCTGGAATACTATATTCAGTTTTGTGTCCCCCACTACAGAAAGGATGTGGACAAATTGAAGAGTCCAACAGAGGACAACAAAAATGGGGGCTGGGAGACATGACTTTTGACGAGAGGTTGAAGGAACTGGGCGTATTTAGTCTAGAGAAGAGGAGACTGAGTGGTGATTTAGTAGCAGCCTTCAACTACCTGAAGTGGGGTTCAAAAGAGGATGGAATTAGACTGTTCTCAATGGTGGCAGATGACAGAAAAAGGAGCAACAGTTTGAAGCTGCAGCAAGAGAAGTTTAGTTATTAGAAAAAAAATTCTCACTAGGAGGGTAGTAAAACATTGGAACAGGTTACCCAGAGAGGGAGATTCTTAAGACCTGGCTAGACAAAGCTTTGATTGGCATGATCTAGTTAGGGCTTTGAACAGGGGGTTATAGCCTAGATGACCTCCTGAGATCCCTTCCAACCCTAATTTTCTATGATTGCATGATTCTATGATCTCGTGTAGACACAGCTTAGGACAGTTATTTACTTACACTTGCTATGGTTATTTATGATCCACACGGACAATACATCTCAGGTATGATAGAATTAACATGGGCAAAAGCAAGAAAGGGAACATGAACGTCAGTCAGGCTTGGGACGCTAAGTATAGTGGCTCTCTCTGATAGATCATCTCTACCCACTCAAATCCCATTGCAACTGCAGAGTACCAAGGGGTAGATCTTGAAAGGTACTGAGTGTTTTCTGCTTCCTAGGAACAGAAGTTGTTGAACATCCAAGGAAGCTGCTGAGTTTCCCTGAGGATTGGTCCACAAACAAGCTCAATTCCCAGAAAGGGAATTCAGCAAGACAATCAGATTCTTGGCCCATGATGACCTACTATTTTTATCTTAAATTTATTATCCACCTCCCACAGCTGTATTTAGGGGTTCCTAAATATGGGCTACATGGATATTTGAAGATAGTTAATGCTTTCCTAACTTGTTTTTCAGGGCTGTTGAGTATCACTGACTAACATTAGTGTGGTGTGTCTAGTACTTGCTAAATCAGGACCCTATTATTTAAAAAAAAGGAAGTAAAATGTGAGCAACTGAATACACACCATCTCAATCAATGTGAAAGCTTGTTATTAATATGACTTAGCATTGGTTTGAATAAACAATATGGCAACAATCAGAAGTGAAAAATATTTTTTATTCCAAACATTTGACAATGAGTATTGATTTTTTTCATTTTTTTTGCTTACTAAACTTGAATACACATAATGGAAAGAAAATGCTGAGTTAAAAGTCTTACTGAAGATTAATGCATCAGTAGTTCTACTAGATTTACTGCAAGTTGTGATTCTAGAATTGTTATGCTGTTTTCCTTTACAGAGATGCTCATCCTTCAACAAAGTTAAGTGTGACCATAAACATGGATGATGTGATCAGCAAATAAATAGGAGAAAGAAAAATGTAAAAGCATCCATTTCTAATATAAAATCTATGTTTACACTTTACCCCTTGCATCTAACTAAGGGTCTTGTCCAATGCCCAATGAAATCAATGCAAGTCTATTGACTACTGTGAGCATGGCATAAGATAACAGAGTTATTAGTTTATACTGATGGGATGCATTCATTTTGGACCAAAAATTGCCTTCATCTTTCTATGTTACTGTATCTTAGAAGCTATTCATTCCCTCATTGTAGGTGGCTTACATTCTCAATTTTCACTGTAACTTGTGGATTATTCTCCTGTCATGTGGTGTGAACTTGCATGTGCGCATGTAAAATTCAACTGGGTTGCTTCATTTGGAAAGAAAGGCAAGCTGCAATTAGATTCAACAGCAGAGAACAAGCAATGCCCTTGACCTTCCCAATGTCACCGTTAGGTTGCTAATCTGTCTACTGGTCTCTCTGAGTAACTATGTTATATAGTATGCACTAAATTATACATGTTTCCAGAAAGCACTGAATATGAATAATCTCATCATGAACCTATATTTGTCACAACCAAAGGATGCTTATCTTTGGAAATGTGAGAGAGTAAGGAAAAGAAAGGTAATGTTGCAAAGGGGGGTGCAATTGACACTATCATTTTACTTAGGAGAAAAACTGGGAAAAGGGAAATTAGGCTCTTTCCTTCCTGATGAATTTATGCTTTCCATATATTATATTTCGGGTTCTGTATGTCAATATCAATGTCTGTGTAAAAGCAATGAAGCCAAACTTTATAAGTGACTTTTAAACAGCAGCTCCATATTGACTGCTTTGTGTTGGTACTCTTTTTTTTTTTAATAAACTATTACCTTAGTTTTAGTCTTACTTTTACTTCATTGTTTGCATATATTTTGGACAGTAAAAGTTTGCGCATCTTGGTTTACAGTAGGTTTCATAGATCTCTAAGGGTTACTTCCCTTTTACAAAGGTTATTCATATTTTAAAGAACTTTTGGAAGTCTGAGGGTCAGTTGTTCTAACCTGGACAGTTTAAAATTTATTCGACTTTGTGATTTACAAGCTGGAGTTAAACATGCATGGGCATGCACATGTTTACATAACAATGGCCATATACAACTAAAGAATAAAAATTGGTCCCAGTACAGTTACAAATAGGCCAGTTTGCTTAAAAGTGTTGTTTTCTGTGCTTCAGCTTTAAAAAAGAATGCCTGGTTTTGGAAGTCTGCACTGTTCAGCATGTATGGTCCATGTATGATTACAGTAAATGTTAAGAGGTATGAGATGTTTAAAAACTTCCAGAAAAGACGTAACACAAGATGCCCATACAGTAGTCACCATTAAGATTTTTATAGCTTCAGTTTGCAAGCAATGATAATTTTGGCTCTCTTCTTTAAAGAAACACATGAATATGACAGTTAAGGAAAGGAAAGGTAAAAGACTGTAAAGATATTAACAGTAACACAGTAGAAAGGTCAGCAAGTGGATCACATTTTCATACAAATGAGTTTGATGTATTTATTGCAACGTGGTGATTCTGCCTGTCAGATATATAGATGATACAAACAAAGGAAGTCAAAGGTATTAGAAGCCTCATGCTACATTTGATATGCACTGAAAACTACCACAGAAGAAAATGAATAATTTGGGGTTTAGCCAATGCAAGATTGCACCTTTAAGGCCACTACAAAACTTTGTTTCTTTTTTGGACTTATTCTAAAGGGTACAGGTTTTCCACTGATTTTCTTTGGCTTTTAAACTAGTGCCCTTACAGCTACATGTCTGCAATGCAACACAAACAAAGAAGAAACAACCAGTCAAGTCCCCCCCACCCTCCAAACAGGTAAAAAATCAAAACACTGGCCAAAATGTGTAGATGTTCCTTCATTATACATCTACGGTGCAAAAGGATGTGTGAAACTGATCAGACTATAAGAACTGCAATGGCAACTAGAGATTTACACAACAGGATTGACTTGAATTATTGCTTATCCTGCACCATAGAAAAATTAAAACAGAGTAGGCACTTGTTTCATTGTGTAGTAAGAGAGCACTCAACATGAGTAAAGGCAGCAGCAATGTACCCCACATGAATGTTCTCTAATGCAGCAATTGTATTGCTCATTTACAGCCACAGCCCCTGATTCAGGACAGTAATAGAGCCTGTGCTTAACTTGGAGCATAGGCTTTACACCTATTGACTTCAATAGGATTTGACTATGTGCTTAAGCATTCTCCTGAACTGGGATGCTTTCCTAAACTGGGACTCTAAAGCACAATATTGTGGTGAGCCTTTCTTGAAGTACTTCATACACTAATGTTAACCAATATGACTCTACTCTCCACCATAACTATCCTAAATTCCCCTTCCCCAATTCTTTAATACACAAATGGGCTTTACAATAAATAGACTAACCTAAGAGTATATAATAAATATGCTAGTAAATGGGAGGAAAATATATTGCAACATAAGGCCCGGTAGTGTTGCTCTATGAAGAATGACTTCTAAGTCTTCCAGGTGCTCTAAACACAGATTCCAACATACAGCACATAATTACCACTATACAACAGAATGGGATCAAAAAGAAACAAGATAAACTTTCATTACATTGAAGGTCTGAAAACAGAAGAGTGGTAAATGCACAGAAGTGTTTACATATTTTCCACTCTTTGCATAATTCCTCATCTGTTCTTCCAGTGCTCCAACTTTGCTTGGTTGTAAAGCACAATTTAAAATTAAAGACAACTTATAAAGATAGAGTTCCTTCTGATTCACAATTTATCAGAGTCCATGTCAATTAGCTACATTTTCTTTGGCGGTAAAACACATTCAGAAATTCTGCTGCCTTCGTTTCTTTGCATCCATTGCATCAAGGATAGGTTGCCTCTTGGCTGTGTATCGTTGACGAAGCTCTTCAATTTCTCGTTCCATCATGGGGTCCAGAGCTTTTAGCCTCATTTGTAATTCTTCTAAACTTAGGTTCTTTAACTGTAAACCAAGCAAACAGAAGAAAATGAATAACCCCTATTTAATACAATTACCTCTAAAAACAACAAAAATGCTGATATCTTTTCATATAATTGTTACCTTTCTAGAGTGTAAAAAAAAAGGAAAAGCACTCTATAGCATCACCTGCCCATCACAGGTCTGGAAACATAGTGGCCACAGGGTAAGGGGGCAGTGGTTGGCAGTGTTAAATGCTGCATTCCTGCTGCTAAATTTGCAGACTGGTGGGGAGACCTGTGGATTTGGTGGTGTGGACCTGCATACTAGGTCAGGCAGCAGAGGGCAAATGCCTTGGGGTGATGCAGGGCCCAATCCCAGCGACAGGGCCACAAAGGGTGTGATCTAGCCTGCAAACTGGCCCTGGACCATCATCTGCCCCATGGGACCAAAAGGTTGGACACCATTACTCTATATAAATAACATACCAGCATGGAAAAAAAACCCATGCCTACTTACACGTAATATGAACCCTGGAAAAAGATCACAAATAGATATGCAGCTACTGTTATGTTAGTTAGGCTCCAAAAAGTAAGCATACCAATTTATTGGTTTAATTCTATGGCTATTATGCTATCTAAGCAAATACGATTTGTTGATTTTTAGTCACAACTATTAGGATCTATACATAATGCTATGACAGACCTTTGAAGGTATTTTCTGAACAGTATAATGGTCTTAAATTATTCAGTGGATCACTGCCATACCTGCTTCAGCAAATTGCCAGACTGTATAAATACTCCATGAAACAACAACCTGAATTCATGGAAAGGAATTAGTAAGCAAGCTGTTTTCTTTCCAAAAAGCAAATTAACATTTTCACAAAATGTTAAGCAGTTCATTAATTGCTTAGGAGTTATATACAAATTAATAATAATAAGACTACAAAGAAATTGACTAATTTGGATGTTGGTTGCTATGAATAGTCAAAGCTGCATTTTTGCCGGCCAATGGGCACTACAGGTACCACTTCCCCACCTGTGGTGCGGGAAGGAATCCATGGTTTCAAACCTGAAAACAAATGATAGTGAAGTTAATGTTTATTGCTTTATGTTGCCCCAGGTGGCAAGGTACTTATCAGAGTCCTTTTTGTGTTCCAACAACACCTCACTGATTGTGAATGTTATCACCAAAATTCAAATGGCAGAAGGAATTACATAAATTAACCAAAGCCCAGTCTTAGTGAGGTTGTATTCATACTTTGTTGGTAAATATTCAGTCATATTAAACAAATATACCATCTAGCAATTGCCTCCATCAGGAAAAAATGAAAACATACTTTCTGAATCAACCTGCTAATGAGTCAATATTGAGTTCATGAATCCAGGGCAATTTTCCATCAACACAGTCTGATCCATTTTCCTTGGGGAATAAAATATTACTTTTGAGCTCTATTTCTATCAGCATCTGAAGCATGCAAATTAGTAACCCTGTTATTACTATATACTGTCCAAATCCCTATGTTACAAATAGTACTAACAAACTACATCATACATAGTAGTAAACTAAACATTGAGTGTCAGAACTTTAATGAAATACAGAGAAAACTGATATAACAAATTAATTAAAAACATGGACAGGAACCAGAGACACTTAGCAAGAAAATAACTTTTTGTGCACAACTGTTTTCACATTAAAGTTTCTTCATATTCTTTTTCACAGAAAGAGCAAATGATTAGGGCAAAGCCAGTCGCAAACTCCACACCTCCAGAAGGATGAAGCACCTTTTGTTAGTATAAAATTAGTACAGCTTGCCATTTCTTTAGAGAGCACCAAGTGTAGGATACCCGTAGCCTAGGAGACTTCCAAGAAGTTGACAAGGAAACAGTCATGAATATTAGGTCTCTGCAGGAAGACATGTTTCTGTTTAGAAAGGAGCGGGCTCAGGGTGTAGATAGAGTATACACAAAAGTAGAAATCCTTCTAACTGTAAGCCTATTTCATGTAAGGTTAAAGTTATAGTGATTTAGCTCACTTGTGAGGCTCTGAGAGCAGGCTAATATAACAGTTACATCCTAACAGATGATATTATGATCCCAGGTAGCAACTCCTTTTGCCCTTTTCAAGCTGTTGATCATGTTTGTTCACATTCTGTTTCATTCTTTCATCAGTTGTTAAATAGCATTGATATATTAAAAGCACATTTCAATACAGACATTCTTTCAGAGCCAAGCCTGGGATGGACATTTTATCAGAGTGTATTTACTGTACAGTGTGGAGAGCTTATTGTCCAGACAGGCTTGTCAAACTCACTCCTATAAACGGCATGCAGGAAGGACAGCAATGAGACCCACTGATTTTCTTTATCTCTTTCTGAGAAAATGACAAGTCCAGAGTTCCACGGAGGTCCATGGAGTATGAAAAGCATCACACAATGGGATGCAAGTACAGCTTCAGGTGCAGAGAACTGGAAGAGCCTCCTGGGCCATCAAGGCCAGTTCCTTATTTTCAATGGCAACAATTTGTCTAAAAGAGCATCTACCCTGACCTCCCTCATACACCACACAGTCACTAGGAAAATCCAAAACCAACAACTGTGCTACAGGAAAAGAGCAAAGAAGACAACTGTATTGACCATGCCCTGACATGGCAAGGACATTACAGTCTTTTATTAGGTTACTATATGTTCAGAGGATCCTAAGAATGGGGTCATGCCCCCACTACAGTGGGAGATAAGTAAATAAACCCACAGTCCCTGCCAATCTGACTAATGGGGAAATTTGTTTCCTAACCCCACAGATCTGATGACTAGTCTGACCCTGAAAGCATAAGCCAGATCCTCCCATGAGGTACACAAGAGGTGTTAAGTTCCAACAAAAAAAGGGCCAGCACTGCACTGTGTGGCTTGACATAAGTGTCTTCTTTTTATAAGAACACTTCCTGATGAGGTCTTCACAATCTACCTTGGACCTAATAGGAGTATTTAGCTGTTCCCTCTAAATAATCATTATAAAGACACCAAGAAGGTCTTGGATCCATGTATGTTTATGTATGGTTTGAAAATGTCCAACTAATTAATCTGTTTTTTAAAATATTTTGTACATGTAGCCAGAGAGGAATGTGATGGGTACTTTTTATCTAAATTTCAATCAAGGAACAGAGCCAGTAAACAGAACTGAATGCAATTTAAAGACCATAGACAGATGGGCTGGAAACTACAGATGTAAAGAAAGTGAATCTCCAGATCCAAAAAGTGAGGAATGTCAGAATGATCTCAGTCATGTCACCCAAGGGATCCAAGCCATTGGAATACTCGTCTGCCTTAACGAATACTGCTTTGGATATTAAAAGGAAAAAGTAAATAAACAAAAACAGGCCACTGACAAAGTGAAAAAGAGACGAAAGATTTTTTTTTTTAAGAACACCTTTTATCTGATACCAGGTGCATGGAGACTGGCAAGGCCAAAGAAAAGATATTGTATTAGTGCGGGGGTCAGCAATGTTTTTGGACAATGTGCCGAAAACACCTGCAAACGCAGCTTGTAAGATGTTGGTGTGCCGAGGTGGACGGGGGGGAGGAGCAGCAAGAGGCCTAATCCCATTTGTGGCACTGCAGCCCCAGCCCGCTCCCTGCCTTCTGCCTCAAGATGCTCATGCCAAACAAAATGCCTTCATGTGCCACATTCTGGTACCCGTGCCAGGGGTTACCTACCCCTGTATTAGTGTTTGCAGGACTCTACAAAACACCACATAATTAAGCCATTACATCCAACAGTAGTAAACAGCATTCTCCCTTCCTGATAAACTTCCTTGGTTAATTCAAAGATCATTATTTCTTAGGTTTTATCCAGTCCACAAGTATTGCACAGCACAACTAGCAACCTACAAAGCTCAGTGGTAGATACAATTTGACAGGGATACAAAATGAGTTACATCTATACTCTTACGTATACTGCATGCTGTCTCCGTTAGTAAGTATGAAGCCTCACTGCGATAGCTGAAATTCTTTGGGAAGGGGGTTGGGTGAGAGAACCGAGTTCACCCATGTGTGCCTGTGGGTGAGCTGCTGACTGCCAGCCAGGCTTATGCGCAGTGTTACCCTTCAGGCTATTATGGTACCGAATGTTTTAGTAGGGTGTAGCCGCACTGGGTTTGTTCTGGGCTCTCGAGTCCTACTATATATAAGCCATGTTTGGGCAGTCAGATAAGGGAGCTGTATGTCACAATACTCCTCTTTTGCAACCCATCAAACCCAACAGGACTCCTTCAATGTCACACTGATGTGATGGTTGATGACTTTGAGCTCTGTAGCAAACCAGCTTCACTGTCTAGTGATGTTCTTCATGCTACGGTTGTTCTTGATATTGAGAGATTTAAACAGTTATGACGAAGAGTTGAAGGACTATCACCTTCCATCGATAGACCATGATCCCAAACAGCAAGCTTGCTCATTCTTGGAAGACATCCCCACTGCAGAGGAGCTGTACTGTAACCAGCAGGAGCAATGCCAAATTGCTCAAGATTCGCTGCCATGTATGCTTCCAGCTCAGCGACAAATGGTGGATGCAATCTTGAAAGCAACAGAGAATCAAGAACCACTTTGTGTGTTTGTTGATGCACCTGGTGGTACAGGAAAAAATATTCTGCTTCAGCATGATTCTTTCAGCAGTGTGTGGGGAAGAGAACATTGTATTGGCTGTGGCATCCAGTGGAATTGCAGCTACTATGCTTACAGATGGCAGGACTGTGCACTCGAGGTTCAAGGTACCTCTGAATGTGTTGAAAACCAGTACCTGCAGCATATCAGCATAGTCTGACCTTGCTGAGCTGATTCAAGAAGCAGCTATCATCTGAGATGAAGCACCAGTGGCTCATCGGTACACGATGGAGACTGTAGAATGAATGCTGCAAGATTTACTGCACAGCAGTTTATCTTTTGGTGGCATGGTGATACAGCAAAAGCTCTGTTATCTGGCATCCCCCAGGAATGGGGGATTCTGGTTAATCAAATATGCCAATTAATCAAATGTGCACCGTCCAGTGCACTCCCCCAGTGTCAGTGTGCTCAGGGACATAGAGGGGGGCCCTGCTCAGGTTGCTTTGCCCCTGGCTGTGGGCTGAAGAATTGAAAAAGAAGAACTGAGCTTGTGGCAGCGAAACCAGACTTCCAGTTTCACTTTTGCAACATCCCTTGGATGCTGGTTAGTGGAGCTTTCCAGTTGATAAAGTGCCAGATAACACAGCTTTTGGTGCAGTGCTTGTGGGTGATTTTGAGCAAATCCTGCCTGTTGTGAAAAATGCCTCATGCCAACAAGTAGTAGAGGCATACTTGAAGTGATCTGAGTTGTGGAACCACTTCCAGATTTTTCAACTTCATGACAACATGCGAATATGTAAGGAAGGTTTTGATGCACAAAGTACAAAATACGCTCAATGGATTTTGGATCCGGGAAATGTCCAAGTTCCAAATATTGATGAAATTATTATGCTGCCTCCTAAGCTCTGCATCCCTCTGGATCCCTCAGTAATGATAGAATGGATATTTTCCAAATCTACTGGATAATTATCAAAATCCAGGATGGACATCTGAAAGAGTTATTTTGGCGCCACATCACTCTGTTGTATAGGAGATCAACAATGCTATTGTGGCAAAATTTCCAGGCCAAGAATGGATTTGTATAAGCAAAGATGCTCTTTCAGAGGATAAAAGTGTTATGGCTGTGCCATTTGAGTACCTGATTCCATGGAAGTGTAAGGTTTGCCTCATCAGCTTCACCTTAAACCTGGGATGCTCATCTGCTTTTGTGAAACATTGCCCCTAAGGATGGTCAGTGCAATGGAACATGGTTATTGGTGCAATCCATCATCAACAGCAGACTACTTGAGGCAAAAACAGTTGGATCAGAAAGACGAGTACTAATTCCTCAGATAGCACTGAAACCATCTGACGACACATTTCCATTCACATGAACATATCAACATTTCCCTGTGCAGGTGATATTCAGCATGACCATCAATAAAGCCCAAGGCCAAACATTCACAAAAGTAGGAGTGTTCCTTCAGGATCCTGTCTTCACCCATGGACAACTATATGTGCCTGCTTCCAGAATCTCCCACCCAGAAAACATCCAATTTGCAGTGACTGCTGACTTGAGTAGCAAAACTGGGAATGTTATATATACAGAAGTGTTATACAGCTCTTACAGTAAGGAAGTGCAATGTGTTTCAGGATTCTGTGTATGCAGAAGTGTTGTGAAGCTGTTGAAGTGCAAAAAAATGTGATCTCAAGCAAGAAATAGCTCACTGGATTTTCATGCAAGCAATGCTGCATGGGGCACCTAATAAAAGATTATGTGAGAAAATGTTATGTAATTAATTCCCTTTCCTAAAATAAAGATGTAAAATGTAATTACTGCATTTACTCAAATCCAAGGTGATTTTTGAATTTAAGATGATCTCCCCAACAATTAGATTCTATACATGGAAAATTATAAATTTGTTAAAATATTCTATGTATACATCTTAATTAACAGAGAGTCATCTTAAATTCATCCTACCAACAGCTGTGGCAGAGAAAGCATCAGCAGGAGGAAGGAACCAGACCCCTGCCCCTTTCCCTCCTGCCCCTTCCTCCCTTTGTGCCTGGCATCCCTGCTACATGCCTCCCTGACCCTCTTGTGGCCTGCCATCCAACCCCTTGTCCATTCATAACTGTGCCTGCTCCCTTGCTGCCCGTTTCCAGTGCCTGCCCCCCAACCTTGCTGCCCACCCCCCTTCAGTACCTGCCCCCCTCCCAACCTCCTGTTCCTCATTGCTGCTTACTTATGGGGCAACTAGGCCCTGGCTCCAGGGGAGACAATGATAGTAATCCTATTCCAGCCCAGCCAAGCAAAACAAGTGGCAGCAACAGCTCCAGCCCAGACAGGGCATAAGGTAAGCTAGGGGGAGATGGGGGAGGGGCCAACAGTGGGGTCTCCTTTGCATCCCCCCCTTCCCCACTACGGATCTCTCCCCCATCCATGGATTTCCCTTTCATGCCCCCAAACTCTACCCAGGGTCTTCCCCACTGTCCCCCTCCCTCACCTGGGATTTTTCCCTTCTTAACCCCACCTCACAGTCTACCCCTCACTCCTCTGACCACAACCCCCCCCTCCCACTGCATAACCATGCTGAGGCCAGGGCTGAATCTGGAGCTAAGCTGCTGTCTGCCTCAACCAGTACTCAAACTAAGATAAGGCTTCCCTTCCCCTGCAACCCCCCATATTCTTTGATGAAAAAAAACCTCATCTTGGATTTGAGTAAATACAGTAATTTTGGAACTAACACATCCATCACAATGGAGTATGCCGCATGGCATGTTATTTTTAAGATTACTGATGTCTAATGGAGGTTTTTTAACAGTTCTTTTCTTTCTAAATTTCTACAGACATTTCATGAAATTCTCCTTGACTTGAGCGACTGATTAGCAAAACCCAGAGTTGAAATGAGAAAGGCAGAGTAAGGCTCTCTCATCTAGATTACCATCATCATTAATATCATTTATGTAGTATTAGGCAAAAATCCTGTTTTCTGTTGAATTGAACCCATTGTTATTAAGATTTATTATCTGATAAAAAACAAACTTCTTTGAGCAACTAATTTGCAATCAAAAACACTTTGGGCACATCTAGAAGTGCATTTAAATGCAATTAATTTTAATGCGCATTAAATGATTTTTGGCAAGTGTCTACACATGCAGGGAATTGAAACTAAAGTTAGTGCTGGGTCATGTCTACATGTGAATTAATGCGCATTAACTAACTGCACCTAAATTTAATACCTGTATTTGCAGGTATCAAATTTAGGTTCAATTAGCCTAACTTAATGTGCATTAAGGGTGCACATGTGTAGATGCACACCTATAATACGCATTAGCTTAGGCTAATGCGCATTGATACATCTCATGTAGACGTGCCATTTATGTATGAAATGGAAACCAGTCTAATCTTGTTCAAGTATTGCAACTGAGTAGAAATGCAACATTATTTGTGCAAGATACTAACTACCTTTACCTAAATAGTGGACATTTTGAGAATAACACTCCAAGTGACAGAATCAGATGCTCTTACTTTAGTTCTAACTGCAAGCAGTTCACAGTTGAAACTGCCTTAAATAATTTACCATACAGATTGCTGTTGAAAATTTCCTAAGGCTAGCAACCTCACCAGGAAGGGAAAGAGTTTGTACGTATTCAGCCATGAAGACCATAGGAAGTCCAAAAGTCTTAAATTACATTTTGATAGCTTTCTAAAGGCTTATAAGCTATAGGAGCTCAGTAATTTGCTAAAAACAGTTGAATTTCTCCCATGACCAAGCATTTTATTCTGTTTTTAGCCTGTAGGATACCAGACCTCCTGACTGTTGCAGGCTTTGACCTGCATCTAAACAAGCCCAGAACAATGACTTACTGGTGCAACTTGAATGACAATTAACTCCAATTAGACCCAATTGTCCTGGGAAAAAGTACTATCTCGGGTCTTCATGGATACTTAAAGTGGGAGAATGGGCTTTTACATCTATAGGATCCCAGAATTAAATGCTCTGTCCCAGGAGAAATCCTTTTAGTTACAGGGTATAAGCCAATTGTCTTACCTCAAGTACCTGTGGAGTTAGGGGTGGATTCAGGAAGGGTGCACTAGTGCATCTGCATCCCATTTGATTCCTGGTCCACCCAAAGTTTAAAACCAACTACTTGGAAGTGGCAGCAACATTTCAAATCAGATAACACAGATAGTCACTTGACTTGATGGTTTATTATAATCTATCTGACCCCTTCTAAGCTCTTCATTCCACAGGTTTTAATGACCCTCTCTTCTTTCTCATTGCCTTCATTCTTTTATGCAGGAACTGCCCCATCTGGTGAACTTAGACAGCAGACAGGCAATGTAAGCAAATGACAGCATATAAGACATTGGTGGAGGAGCATGTACATGAACCATGGAAGTTGTCATTTGTATTGTTTGGTCCAATGATGATGTTGCTTGTATTGATGAGGGTACACAGCTGGCATCTGATCTGTAGCACGGCCTAGTGAGAACAGAAGTTAGGTAGTTTGTTGATGAAGAAATGCCATTTGAGGTTGGGTGCATTGCTCATAAGATAGGAGCTCTCTATCCCAAAACCTACCCCAAGGTAGTCATCATTTTCCACAGGGCAGGGGAGGTAGGGTCATTTGTGAAGCATCTCAGGCAGGTCTGGCCAACCTGCAACATGTATAGCACAGGTGACACAGGCAGCCTGTATGTGTGGCACAGAGCATATCAGGGAGGGGGACAGTAGTACAATAACATACAGGGCAAGAAGCAGAAAGAAGAGCAGCAAATCAGGAAGGGGAATGGGATCAGAGTGGTATCTAGGGAGGATGTAGGGCTAATTTTGGCACACCTGCCACAAAGGTTGGCCCCTACTGGTCTAAGTTGTTCAAGCTGGGACATGTGATGACCAGAGGGATTATCTTGTTCTTGTCACAGGATTGCTATTGTACCAGGTCAAAACAGGGTCTGAGTAGCTACAGTTTTAGTCGCATTGTAAGGTACAGATCTTGAGAGAGTTCAACCCAGCTGATGGGATCAGAACAGGTACAATTGTAATGTAAAGCTTAAAGCATAGTTACCACTGTGAAACTCTGCAATGGCTGTGTCACCACCACACTGTATCAGAATTCAACCAACCACTACATCCATCTCCAAGCCACCAGCTTTCATCCTAGGCGTATCACTAGATCCATTATGTAACATCAAGCTCTATGTTACTGCTGCATCTACTCTAATTCTAAAATCACTGGACCAAATAGCATGAATTATATAACATGTGGGGTTCATTCACCTGCTCCTCTACTAACAGTGGGATGGATAAGCCAAAAAAGGATATCTGTCTGGAACATTTAAGTTTGTTTTTAAAGTCTTACTCCTTTCCAATGTCCAATTTATGCAAGCCCCTCTAACAGTAATGTGTGGACAAGGACATTAGGACAGCAAGTTAGCTTTCTGAAGTGTGAATAATGGCATTAACTTTGTAACCCTTCATTTGATTATAGTTAACAGGATATTATAGTTTAATTTTGGGGAAAGACAGTTCTAGCCATATTGTACATATTCCCCCCAACCATTACATGAGTGAGGAAAAGTGACCACAGCCTTGGGCTTTGCAAACAAGAGGCCAATCAAATTACATTGCACTGTTGTATCAGCCTTATTCTCCTTGTATGTGGTAGGGCTGAGAGGGCTATAAGCAAAGAAAGGAAGCAGAGTAGATGGAATAAGGGTTAATTTAGTATTGAAGAAGCTAATTAGTAAAAGATTATGTTTTTAGACATTTCAATGATTTTCTAATGGGAAAAGAGCAAGAAAAACAGGAGCTATCTGTGTACCCATCTATTACCAGGCAGAACTAGAACAGTTGATCGGGATCCAGAGAAAGTGGGCTGGTCTGGAATACCGCCAGTCTCAGTCTTCTCTGTATTAATGGATAAGAAAATTAAATGGATCTATCTGAAATTGCAGACAGGCATCTCTGAAAAAACTTGAGACAGAGAGAAAAAGTGAGCAATCTGGAATCCTGCTGGACTAACCTGGTTTCATTTTACGACCGGGTCACAAAATGCTTGGATGAAGGAATAGAGGTTGATCTTACCTACTTAGATTTTAAAAAGGCCTTTGACACAGTGTCATACCCAATTCTTATAAATAAACTAAACAGTCACAGTGTAGATTATTACACAGTCTGGTGGATAGAAAATTGGTGGTGGTGGATGAGTCGGTTTCTACCTGGAGGAATGTGGGCAGCAGAGCCCCCCAAGGCTCTGTCCTGGGAGTGGTATTATTCAACATCTTCATTAGTGACTTGGACAAGGGAGTAGAAAGCATCCTGTCCAAGTTTGCTGATGACACCAAACTATATGGGAAGGTACACAAACTAGACAGCAGGGAGTGAATCCAGGCTGATCTGGACAGACTGGGGAAATGGGCTGAACAGAATAGGATGCAGTTTAACAAGGACAGGTGTCATGTGTTGCACCTGAGGAAAAAGAATCATCAACACTTCTATAGCCTGGGAGGTACCACCCTAAGCAGCACAACTGTGGAAAGGGATCTCAGAGTCATAGTCGACTCCAAAATGAACATGAGTCATCAGTGTGATGAGGTAATAAGTAAAGCTAACCTCACCCTTTCTTGCAAAAATAGGTGCATCACAAACAAATCTAGAGAGCTGATACTTCCCCTTTATGCAGCATTGGTAAGGCCGCAGCTAGCCACCACCACCTCCAGCTAGAGTACTGTATCCAGTTTTAGGCACTGCATTTCATGAGAGATGTGGATGGCCTGGAGAGGGTTCAGAGGAGGGCCACCCATCTGGTTAAAGGCTTACAGGATAAACCCTATGAGGATTGATTGGGAGACCTGAACCTCTTCAGCCTCCACAAGAGGAGGCTGAGAGGTGATCTCATGGCCACCTACAAACTCATTGGGGTTGCGAGGGCGGGAGCCAGCAAGAAATAGGGGATACAATGTTTATTAGGGCACCTGTTGGGGTAACTAGAAATAATGGCCACAAACTGAAAGACAGCAAATTCAGATTAGACATCAGGAAAAAATTCTTTACAGTGAGGGTTTTCAAAATATGTAATAAGCTTCCAAGGAAGGTGGTGCTGTCCCCTTCCTTGGAGGTGTTTAAAAGGAGATTGAACAGACACTTGGATGGGGTCATCTGACCCCAGCACTCATTCATGCCCAGGGCAGGTGGTCAAACTCAATGATCTAATAGTTCCCTTCTGACCCTAACATCTATGAAACTATGAATATTTAGAACAACTGTATGTATTTAAAAATAAAGTTTAATTAGGGAAGGGTCAGATAGGAATGGAAAACAAAAAATGTCAATTAAAGCCAGGAGTCTGGTGTCAATTGTTCCAATTTAGCATGTAATATGGTAGAACAAACCGCTAGAGGTGTACTGATATATCTGTCCATATCATATTGACATCAATACAAGGAAAACTGACATTATTGGCAATCAGCTTGTTTTAGCTGATGTGGCTGATAATGTTGCTGATAAATGCCTCATGCATGGGCACAGCTGCAGCATGCACAGTCAGGAACACAGCCTGGCAGTATGGAGAGCAGCAGTTGGTAAGTTTGTTGGGGGGAAGGGGCAGGGGGAAGGAATAGGCATGGGGGGGGCAGATCAAGGTCCCCATTGTGGGGGCGGGGTGGTGCAGATGGGGCTGGGGCAGGAGATTCCCAGCCAGGGTAGGGCAGGGTACTGGACAAAGCTGTGAGTGGCTTGTCCAGGGGTGCGAGAAGAGGGTGTGAGGAGTTGCTCCTGCCACTGCATACAGCCCCAGGGGGAGAATGGGGGCATGTGCCCCCACAGATCTATGCACAGGGCTAGGGCAGGCTGCCACTGTAGGCTAGAGGTAGTGCCAAGCTCTTTCCAAAGGGGGAG
Source organism: Caiman crocodilus (assembly GCA_030014935.1). Lineage (NCBI taxonomy): Eukaryota > Metazoa > Chordata > Crocodylia > Alligatoridae > Caiman > Caiman crocodilus. The sequence continues at coordinate 36,777,660 of JAGPOW010000261.1, read as the reverse complement.
ATTGAGCTGGGGCTGTGTGGGGTGGGCAGTGGCAGTGCTGGAAGGGGGACTATGGAGTGGGTTACAACCACCCCAGCATTTGCAGTAGCCCCCACCAAATCCTTCTCCCAGCGCTGCCACTGCCCACCCTGTCCACAGCCCCTCCCCACCCCCCACCATTGGGAAGAGCCCAGCACCACCTCCAGCCCCAGCCTGCAATTGGCAGCCTACCTTCACCCTGTGCACAGATCCACAGGGCACGTGCCCCATGCCTCCCCTGTGGGTGCGCATAGCAGCAGGAGCCGACACCCCAGGTGAGCCACTTGCAGCTCCATCCCATCCCCCACCCTCCCCTGGCTGTGCAGCCCCAGCCCCAGCCCCAGCCCCTGCCCCTGCCCCACTCCCTACTTCACCATGAAGGCTTTGATCTGCCCTCCCCCATACTCCTTTCCTTTTCCTCTTCCCTCTCCCTCCTTCCAACAGGTTTACTAGTCAGATGCTGCTCTCCAAGCTGTTGGACTTGAATATCGGCAATCAGATCCATATTGGCCAATATAGATCGTGATATCAGCCATCAATATTGGCCCAAAAAATCTTTATTGGTGCACCCACACAAACTACCCGTGTTAATAATGATATCAGACTCTGTAATTAAACACTGGGGGCAGGAAGGCCCTGAATAAATTTTAAAAAGATACCAGTTAAAAAATTGAGGTATTCTCTGAACTTCTATGCAAGAATAATACAGTAAAAGCTGTGTTAACCAGGATGAATGGTTACACAGTGTGCCGGTTATATAAAAATCCCAGTTACCTGAGGCAGAGGTTTTTGACTGGATGTGAAGTGGGACGAGGGGTTGCCGGTGGCTGCAGATGGAGTGGCGACAGTGCAGGGTGGTGGGTGGTGGCAGCAACCACCATATGTGAGCTTCCCCCACCCCAGCGGGTTGGGGGAAGCTCACACATAGCGCATAGTGGGCTGTTGCTGCTGCCCACCACTCTGTGCTGCCGCCGCTCCACATCTGGCTGCCAGCTCACTCCCCCCGGTCCCCCCCACCCAGCCGGCTGGCAGTTAGTAGAAATACCAGTTACTAAAATGCTGATTAACACAGGTTTTACTATATGTGGTTACTATCCCACAGTTATTTACCAAGTCTTCCAAATGAAGATCCTCACACACTGCAGTGACACAGTGGATCTTCATCTAAGGGTACACAAAGTCTGTGGTGAGGCAGAGTACTGGGCCCAGATATTTCAAGTCTCAGGCAAATGCCCTAACCACTAGATTACCCGTCCTTTCCAGCTGATGCTAGGATGGAAATTGAACATTCTTTGGTTTCAGGTTAGGCTCCCAGCCACTACAGACTGGTTCTGATGGTTATTTTAATATGAGTGACCTCATTATCAGGGTCTCTCAAGAGCTATGGCTAAGGTAAGTATCCAGTAGTTTGGATAATTACCCCAAACCTAAGGAGTTTGGCTGCAGGACTTTACATAAGCTAGAGCTACCGCAGAACCTTCACAGCCAACTACAAAAAGTGCTGGAGATAAGAGTACAGATCATGGCTGTTAGTTCTTAAGACAGAAGCCTGGGATGAAACATTTCTCATGACTGTCATTATCTGTATTTATAGGAGCTGGAATGAGTACTGTATAAGCTCAGAAATATGAAGAAGCTTCTTTATTGAAGGTTGCATATCCTCAATACAATGTGAGATCAACTTCTTGGAGTGTTCCCCTGCTAGTATAAACTTTATCTATTTTTACCAGAATTAAAATTGAAGCCAGCTGATTTTCATCCAGGTGCTTAGTTGTTTCAGGTGTAAGGATAACAGAGTGACAGCAAGAAACACACCTGTTAAGGAGGAATTCTAATGTTAGATATCACTGACATATTGGTGGCACTTAATTTGTAATATCTCAGAAACACCAAGTCATTTTATATACAGGCAGTCCCCGGGTTATGAACAAGTTACATTCCTGAGACCGTCTTTAAGTCGATTTTGTATGTAAGTGGGAACACATACACATGCATATGTATTTTACCTTTCTATGCACATAAAACATTTCAGAAACACTTCCAAATACCGTAAAACATCTTAAACACAGTAATAATAATGATAATAATAATAATAATAATAAAGTACTGTAACTACAGGTACTGAAGAGAGAGAGAATCTGTATGTGTGTGTACGTGTGTAGGTATACTGTATGTACTGTAAAGAAAACATTAAAGAAACAGTTCTTAAAACAGTTTAGGTTCTACTGCTGGAGTCACTTTCTTGAAGAAGACATCAAGGGTTGCTTGTACAGCCCTTTTCTTTTTCTCTTCATAAATGGCCTTGTAGCAACTGAGGGCCTCAGTAACTGTATGGTAAACCTTTGTGAACCTCTCAGTGTTAGGATCTTGCTCCCCCAACTTTGCCATCCCTCCTTCAATGAGACGAAAGGCTTCAGCTAACTCCGTCATCAAAAACTGCTTCGGTTCTGGAGATTCTATGTCCCGGTCTTCTTCCTCATGTTCTTTCAACTGCGCCTGTATCTCCTTAAGGTCTTTATTGGACAATTCTTCGGAATGGGATTCAAGTAATTCAGTCACATCTTCTTCATTGATGTCCAATTCCAGTGCATTGCCAAAATCAACCACAGCTTGGCTGGCTTTGGCAAAGTCGTCAGTTGTAAAGCCCTGAAAGTCATCAGCGAATTGAGGACACAATTTGTTCCACGCTCCTTTCATCATTGACTGCTTCACTTCATTCCATGAGTTGGCAATATTTTGATGGCATCATAGATGTCATAGTTCTTCCAGAATTCCTTTAAGCTCCTCTCATTATCTTCTGTAGCCCTGACTGCTTGTCCAAAGGTACGGTGTAAATAATAGGCCTTAAACGCGGCTATGATTCCCTGGTCCATCAGGTGAAGTAGCAATGTGGTGTTGGGGGGTAAAAATACGACATTTACATTGGAGTGAAGGTCATCTAAAGAGCCTGGATATCCGGGTGTGTTATTGAGAACAAGCAAGATCTTGAACGGAATTTTCTTGTTCAAGCAATAACATTCCACAGCAGGGATAAAATGGTTCAAGAACCAATCTCCAAAGATGGCAATTGTAACCCAAGCTCTTAGGTTAGCCTTCCAAATAATGGGAAGAGATGCCTTAATAATATGGCTAACTGCCCTCGGATGTAGGGAGTGATACACAAGCAAGGGCTTCAGCTTGAAATCTCCGGACGCGTTACCCCCAGGCAATAACGTTAGCCTATCCTTCACTGCCTTATGCCCTGGTGCACTTTTTTCCTCTTTCAAGATGTAGGTCCTTTCAGGCATTTTTTCCAATACAGACCAGTCTCATCTACATTAAATATTTGTTCTGACAAATAACCCCCTCCTCAATAATTTTCTTTAACATTTCAGGATATTCCTTCGCTGCATTCACATCGGCACTCGCTGCTTCACCTTGCACTTTAATATTATGTAAATTCACCCTCATTTTAAAACAATTAAACCAACCCCTACTAGCACCAAATTCTTCATCACATTCACCTTCACATTCTACACGTTCAGCTTTTAAATCACTGAAAATGCTTCGAGCCTTTTCTTGCACTAATGCTAGGCTAATCGGCACATTACATTGATTTTGATCCTCTAACCAAATCACCAATAGCCTTTCCATTT
>JAGPOW010000261.1:36759814-36770844 GCA_030014935.1 Caiman crocodilus | reverse complement strand
CTAACGACCACGTGAGTAAATGCAACCTTATCTCAGCGATCTCGCGATATCTGATCTGTCTAGCAGCCAATAAAAGGGAAATCAAAGCCTAGTGCGGGGGGGAAAAAAATTAGTTAGAGAGCGTTCGTTCTCGCCCTAGGAGCCTGTTGGAATTAAGGCTCTGAAGGTGCGACAGTTGAAAGCCAAAGTATGGGTGGATTTAGCCCACTATAACCTTAATCCACCCTTGATAACTAACAAAGGCAAATTGAAGGTCTAGGCCTGTGAGGTTCTCAGTATAACATTAGACTTAATTAGGAATTCCATATTGCTTGAAGAGTTATCCATGCAGTCCGTCAGCTTGTCAAACTAAATCATGGAACAGCACTGTTAAACTGGTGCAATGAAAACCAGCAAATGCATTTTCAGGATGTTAGCAATATAGATATGCAATCAAACTTTAATCTGTATAAAGTTTGTTGTGTTTACTTAAAAAAAACAAAACCAAAAAACTCCCAATTTTTTTCCTAGCAACTGTTTAAATGGATCTTACAGATGCTACATGCCTTATTAGAGTCCTTTGATTAAAAAAATATGGATTGCTAATACTGTATTCTGAGTCATCTATTTTCCCATCTGCTAGTAATTCCTACAATATGAACTATCAACAGAATGGCTAACAACAATAATTTTCTATGGCAATTGCAACAGTGGGTTGCCTATAGCACTTACTAAGATTTAACCAGTGCATGACTTGGATTGTTTTACATTATTAGTGGCCTCGAGTAACAGAAATTCTTTTTTCTATTTAGCTCATTCCAATACTTCTTGTGAACAGTACTGTTTTTTAAACGTAGTATGGTCCACCAAGCACTCCAAAATCATTCTTACTGATATTAACAGCTGGACTTATGCCAGGGCACAAAAAGTCAAAGGCTTTTTATCAGGTCATCTAGTCTCCAAACCTACAAACAATCCTTCTCTTCTCACTAGGAGTTTTTCATTCTAACAGTCCACATTTGCTAATACCAGTTCAGCTCTCCCATGTAGCAGTGTTTGGAAGAGTGGTGCAGGCAAGACACAGCAGTCCATGGCATCAGATCATACTGACCTGTTTTTAACAGGGTCAGAAGCACTGCTTAAAACAGTTGGCCATCTGGAGTTCTGTCAGTACTAGCACTCCTACCACTGTTATTGCTGGTGAAGCTTTACCAGTTGCAGCATGGATGGGTAATATGGCAGGGGCAGGAGGGGAGGTAGAGGCTGCCAGTGATTTTGATGGGTCTGACAAACAGATTTCCCTGAAGGCAAATTTAAACCATAGAAATATGCTTTTATAAACAAGGAGCCAATTTTCCCATATTACTTTTGAGGATGCATAAAATGAAGAGTCTAAGCCTCACTTGTAGAGCCCAAGTTACACTTGCAGGAATGTGACTTAAAGAAAACATCTTATTTGTAAAATGAACCAGCAGCCTAACAATGAGTAGGCAAGCAGAACATGAGCCCTATGCACTGCCTAAGTGGGGGCTTGCCAGAATGGAGGCATCTTATTCTCTCATCCGCCATCCTCCCCTTCCCCACACAATCTACTCCCTTCCCTCCCTCCCCCCCCCCCCCCCGCCTTGCAGTGGGTCCAGTTTCTGGCTTCAATTCAAGCTGCAGAGAAGAAGCACAAGAGCAGATGCAGGAGCATAGCCACAGGTGCTGTTGCTGGGGAAGATGTCCCTTCCTTTTTTGCTGCCAAAAACAGTATGCTTTTTAGCTGCCTGACATTCATATTGGTGGCAAAAAGTCATTTTTACAGGGCAAAAATCACACTTAATATTCTAAGACTAATTTTGGCATTCACTGCTGAAACTCTTCTTTTGTATTGCACTAACACTTTAAAATGCTCAATGTTAAAACAGTAAAGAGAAGCAACAGGCTTTTAGCAATATGGAAAAGGTAATATCATCCTTACACTTTTCTGGCTCCTGGAATGCATTCATGTGGCTTTGTCCAAGGTGGTGGCTTAAAAGGATCCCCCACAGGGGAAAGAACTGGTGTTATTGTACCTTCTCTGGAATACCAGAACAGTGGCCTTTACTCTGAGCTACAGAAGCATTGCCAAACCAAAACATTCAAAAAACATGAGTCAGGTCCCTCAAAATAATGAATTTGGCTTAAAAAATAAGAGATTTTTAAAAACAATAAATGTGTGGTTCTTTTCATTAGCCTTAAGGTGTTTTGAAATGTTGGGATAAATTCAGATAATCTTTTCAAGTTTTTCTCCATATCTTTTAAGGCTTGAAACTTAAATCTCAGAGCTCTACAAAAATTCTAGAGAGAAATCTTGATTCTTGAAACTGAAGTTTTAAGAAAACATCAAATATGAAAATTACAATACAATTAAGAGAACTGGCAACACCACTAGAGTAAAAATTAATGCAGTTCCTTGCTAACACTTTAAAATGAAGCAGCTTTGTGTATTGTTTTCTCTACCCCAGGGTATATAAATATAATTTATATTATGCGTATCACACTGGAATCAAAGGGACACAGCAGGTGAAAAGGGCTCTAAAGGAAGCTGGGTATGAAAGTAATGGAAAGAAACAACCTGTGGACAAAATCCTGGTTGGTGAGAAGAAAAAAAATCACTATTAAATCATTTTGGGAATCATTTTTCATTAGATGTATAGGATGCAACTTTTAAAGTATTTATTCCAATTCTGGTACTAAGGGTGCTCCAAAAAGATAAAAAGTGATGGAGGACTAAAAATGGGAGGCACCCTTACCTTAATTTGCTTTTCCATTGAGGTACAGGGCACCACTACATTACATGTTTACTCTTGAGTATATTGAATCTTGCTTGCTTGTTTGCTTGATCTGCTGTCATCTTTTGTTTAGAATAATATTTGTTATCACAGGTATTTTTCAATTTTTTTTAACATTATCACATAATGCGAAAAACAGAAATCTTCAATATGAAATGCCTTGAGACAGTACTATGCTTATACTGTCAAATTTAGTTCTCTTCGTGTGTGATTTTTCCACATTGGCCATCTCTTAAGTTTGTTTTGACCAGAGTTTGGCCAGTCTCATGAAAGTCTTATAAACAGGGGAAATGATTCAGAGATCAGTGAAAATCCTCATCGCAATACTTAAACTTTATTTATAATACGCATACACAAATGCCGCCTAAACCAGTAACAACAACTAAATAACTGGACTGGAAATCTGTTGGAATTTCTCTTAATTTTTTTTATGTCACCTTTAGGTAGCTAGAAAAGTACAAATCAAGAAGGTGGCATGGGCCAACAGTGTGGGGACACGGGCAGGAAGGCCAATTGTACCTTGTCATGCATCCACAGGTGCATCTCAAGCCGATTCAAGGAGGTGATCCTCCCCCTCTATGCAACACTGGTCAGGCCGCAGTTGGAGTATTGCGTCCAGTTCTGGGTGCTGCACTTCAGAAGGGATGTGGACAACTTGCAGCAGGTCCAGAGGAGGGCCACTCACATGATCAGAGGGCAACAGGGCAGGCCCTATGAGGAGAGGCTAAGGGACCTGAACCTGTTCAGCCTCGACAAGAGAAGGCTGAGGGGGATCTAGTGGCCATTTACAAACTAGTCAGGAGGAACCAGCAGGCAGTGAGGGAGTCCCTGTTCCCCTGAGCGCTACCAGGAGTGACTAGAAATAACAGTCACAAGCTGGCAGAGGGTAGATTCAGACTAGACATCAGGAGGCGCTACTTCACAGTCATGGCGGCTAGGATCTGGAACCAACTTCCAAGCAAAATGGTGCTGGCTCTTAACCTGGGGGTCTTTAAGAGGAAGCTAGACAAACACCTTGCTGGAGTCATTTGACCCCAGTGCTCTTTCCTGCCATGTCAGGGGGTCGGACTTGATGATCTGCTCAGGTCCCTTCCAACTCTACCAACTATGAAATTATGAAATGAACAATATAAAACATATCTTTAGGCCAGAATTTTGTATCTGTCATTCACATTTCTCAATTGTATTCTGCAATCATAAATATGCTATCACTATGTTTAGTGAGTTGTAATGATCATTTAACATATGGATATTACTATCAAAAAGTTTTTTGCAATGATGGACTTCCCCTTGATTTAATGCAATGAGTCTGACATTTAGTAGTTAAGACCAAATTGGCAATCATTGTTTAAAAGTTCCACTGATGGAAGATTTGGAACATTTTTGTTCACTATTTTAAGTGGGAACTCATCTACATGTAATGCACCAGCCTAACAGAGTCTGGTTCAACTCATTCAGTCTCTGTGGTGAGTTTCATAGTAGGTAGGGTCAGGAGGGACCTGGACAGATCATCTGGCCTGACCCCTGCCACAGCCAGGAATGAAAGCTGGGTTCACAAGACCCCAGACAGGTGATTGTCCAACCTCCTCATGAATTTGCCCAAGGTAGATGGGGCGGGGACCACTTCTCTGGGAAGTTGGTTCCAGATTTTGGCCACCCTAATTATAAAATATTACCTTTTGATATCTAACCTAAACCTATTCTCCATCAGCTTATTACCATTTGTTCCTTGTCACCCCAGGTGGTGCTGGGGAGAATAGGGCTCTTTCTATTTGCTGTTGATCCCCCTGATGAGTTTGTAGGCAGCCACCAGGTTCCCCTTCAGCCTCCTCTTGCTGAGGCTGAACAGGTTCAGGTCCCACAGTCTCTCCCCATAAGGCCTGCCCTGCTGCCCTCTCAACAAGCAGGTGGCCCTCCTCTGAACTCTCTCCAGGCTGGCCACATCCCTTTTGAAGTGCGATGCCCAGTACTGGATGCAGTACTCCAACTGTGGTCTGACCAAAGTCGCATAGAGCGGGAGTATCACCTCTCTAGACTGGCTTGAAATGCATCTTTGGATGCATAACAAGGTATGGCTGGCCTTGCTGGCTGTGGTCTGGCATTGTTGACTTGTGTTCATCTTGGAGTCAATAATGACTCCAAGATCCCTTTCTGCCTCTGTGCTTTCAAGATGGGAACTCCCCAGCCTGTATGTATGCTGTAGATTCCTTCTCCCAAGATGCAGTACCCTGCATTTGTCTACATTGAACCCCATCCTATTCTAATCTGCCCACTTTTGTAGTCTGTCTAAATCTATTTGCAGCCTTCCTCTCCCTTCAAGTGTGTCCACCTGGCCCCCACATCTTAGTGTCATCAGCAAACATGGCTACTGGAATGAGTTACACAACTTATACCACAGAACAGCTTTTAAGATGTATGGGCATCTTTACACATGCTTTGGGTTGGAGGAGAATTCTTTAATTAACTGCTCTAACAAACTTTGAAGTGTGGGGATGCTGAATACACAAGATGCCAAAGCTGCTTGGATGTGTGCTAATTAGTACACATTGGAGCTGGTATCAAGCACATGCGTAGGTGCCCTCAGTTTTTTTGACTCAAGACAATTTCTTCATCTAAGTTTGCTGCAGCAAATGCCCACACCACTAAAAAGTTCCACTTTACAATGAAAGCTCAATTGAAAAAATTCAAAAACAATCTCAAAATAAGATTTTTGCTTCTTTTAAGAAAAAAATCCCTTCCCCCCCCCTTTTCTCTCAAAAATATTATGTGAAATATATTCCTTAAGGAGCCAATGAAAGCTGTAGACAATCCAAAGTGAAACACAAAAGGGTTAACCCCCAACAGTTTCTAAAAACAATTAAATTAAGCATCTATAATGCAGGTGGCAATATTCTAAATAATTTTATTTTGCCTTTACTAATATTTAAGACAAAATTGAAACTAAGCTAATAATTGATAACCTTTTCTGACAGGTTATCATTTTACTTTCTGTGCATCTAGCTATACCATAACACATAGAAAAAGCTTAAAGCAGTAGCAAAGGAACCCTCCACTGTAAGTTTAAGTGTACACTTTAACTGATCTAGTGAGGAACAAAAGAAGTCAGTCTCAAGTTTCTTCAAAGCACAAATTGTTAATTCTCAAAATTAAAACAAAAATGGACAGAGCAAAGCTAACTTTCCTAACAGGAAATATCTGTTGGAGGTCAGCCTCATTTAAAAAAAAAATATACACAAATGTATCTTAGTTACCAAGGTACCGTGACTTACTTATACTCTTCAGAAGGAAGAAAAATTCAGCTCACTTTAATATAGCCAATTTAGAAAGGATCTATGAAAACAACACATTGTCTTTAATACTAGAAGAATAATAGATATGGCATGTCAGTTTACACCTCTTGCAGAAAGCACACTGGTAGTCATGTACAGTAGACTAGGGGCATCAACTGCTTTCAGTGATGACAAGCTGGACAGGAAAAGTCCTACAGCCCAAAAAGCTCTGAGTAACTTCTAGGACAAACAGGGCCCTTAGACAGATCACAGGGGAAGGTAAAAGTAGGTTTAATGATATCAAGGCTCAGAAGAACTGCTCTGCCAGAAGAAGAGAGGAGCTGCCAGGGCAGGAATGTGGAAGCACACAAGAAAACCAAGCAACCTCAGGAAGAAAGTCAGGAAAAAGGGCCTGCAAAGCAACACTAAAAGGAGAATATGAGCAAAACTAATATACTTAACTGCCAATCAAATGTGAGGTAGTAGAAATAGGTGGGCTTAAATAGAGTAATAAAATTGTTACCCATACAGGATGGATTGAGAGAGATGCCTAGTTGATGCAGACAACACGAGTAATGTCTGGGGAAAAGGTGGATGGACCAGGGAGATGTTCAACTGAGTAAGTCCGAGGTTGAAACTCAGACTTAATGTGTTTTAAGTTAATGCTCTGATTAGACATCTGTAGAGATCATGGAAAAGAGAAAATGGACATAGCTGTGACTGTGGGTGAAAATCCTATTATCTATACTAGACAGAGAAGAAATCATTGCATTTTCATCAAAACAGTACACTAGATAACAACTAGTAAAAGCATTATTTGCTACTACTACAAGGACAAAGTTCTCCACCCCAATCCCTTGAGTTTTCTAGCTGCTGGAACATGCATTTCTTTGACCTCCTCTCAGCCTCTCCACTTTAATCTTCCTCTGCAGTGAACAGGTCTAGGATTTGTTTCTCTTGATGTGGTTTGGAGCTTTCCTAGACTCTTCAGAAGCTGATGGCATTTGCCTGAGACATTTTCCTACTCATTTGGTCCAATGAGAAATGAATACATGCTTAAACCTTAAGCAATAGACATGCTTGAACCCAAAGCAATACTTTAATCAATCTCTATAGGGTAGCTTTTCATTTAAGTCATTTCTATAAATCATTCGAATCGGGCATATAATATGTACTAGTCAGGATTAATGAACAAGCTGAAAGCTAATCTTTTGTAATAATGCACCAACTCCACATTTGTCAAATACAGCTTAAATTAAACTTTGAATATCAAATAACAAACTTTAATTAACCTGATGAAATCCACATTACAATGGTCTGGCATTAGTACAGCCAGCTACTGTCATGTTCCAAATCGAGACTAAAGAATATGCTAGATCTAAGATAACGTAGTAAATGCAGAAATTGGGAACCTACCAAAGCACTACTTAGCTAGCAGCTTTTAAATCAAATAAAGTATCTTTTCATTTATGGACTTCTAGTACTGGTTCCTCATTAAAATGAATAACTCAAAGAACATACTGAGAATGTGAAATATACTGAATTACAAAACAACCAATCTTTAATTTAAGAGAGAAGTGCAATAAGTAAAATGTATATACATATCAGTCCACAAAAAAGACTAATATTAAAAAAGGGAACGTCAGTTTAAAAAAAATTCAGTATGAAATATTCTGCTAACACCAACATCCAATAATGCATCAGAATACAGTCAATATAAAAATTAGGCATAAACTGACTCTCTCAATATACAGAATTTAAACCCTAATAGGAATCCAATTATGTATATAAGCCAGTATCACCAAAAACATTTTGCCAGAGAAAAATACAATTATTAAATATTTTGTCCATGACACACACATTAACCTTACCAAATTAGAAATTCTCACACTTCTTTCTTACCTTCATAGTAGTAATTCCCAGAAAGCCTCAAACTATTTGAGTTATCCACATTGTCACATAATGCATAACCACATTCATTCATTTAATTAGTTCCTTCAGATTAAATTTCATGAATGCATTTTCTGTTTATTCAACTGAGTCACTAATAACATTGAAGTGAACCGGGCATAATGCAGTCGGGTACTATGCAAGCTTTTCTGACAGCTCTGCTAATTCGCCTTAGTCCTGACCTACAGCAGTACATGCTATCTGGAATCTCACTGAGTACATACTGCCAATTATGCAATGCAAACAGAGGAATTAGTATGAGATCTCAAAATTCACCATAAATTATAAGATTCAAATCTCAGCAGGGTACTAACCTCTCTACTCTTCCTATTCAACCCTGGCTTTCTAATTTCCCCCAGTGCCATCTACTGAGTGAATGGTTGGTGACTTGATTAGCTGCTGTCTTTCTCAACTTCAAATCACCAAAGGGAGGACAATCTTTTTAGAAACCTAGTAAAATCATGACATGCTATCCTTTTCAAGGATAGCATAGAAAGCTCATGGTACTTTAAGACTAGGGACAGACACTCAAAGATTCTGAGCCTCCATTGATTCAATCTTTTCAGGTTCGTCTAACCTGGCTAGGCTTAACTGGTTTGTAACTGCACAGACAACCCAGACTTGCAGGCTGGAAGCTGGGGAGCACCAGAGCAGCCCTCCCATCCCTTCCACAATACTGAGCTAAGAAGAGAAGTGGCCAGACCCCAGCAGGATGCTCTGAGCAATCCAGCAGGGAATTGATAAGTGTTTATCACTCAATTAAGAAAACAACACAGGGACATTATCAACAACCTGTTGATTCTGCCTTTGTCAAAGCATAGACTGGAGCCAGCATGTGGTCTGCTAGCAAACACAGAGATACCTCTCAGCAAGGCAGAGGGGAGGAGGGAATTCCTGCTTAGCAGCGAGTAGTGATGGGGAGGAGGGGAACAGCCTGTAAGTCTCTGCCCGAGCTGCAATCAGGGAGCAGAGGGGAGAGGCCAGATCTACTGTAGATCAGAGAGCCCTGCCCAGCCCAGTGAGCATGCCAAGATGCTGGGGGTATCTAGTTTATCTTAAACTAGCAAGGGGTCTGGGACATGCATTGCATAAACCTGTTTGACCCAAATCAGTTAAGTCTGATATTATATTCAACCAGGTTTCTCTCAAACCAGTTTCAGCCTTTTTCAAACTGGTTTATGTACACTGAACAGCTGTTCTGTTAGAGGTTTAAACCAGTTTCTGATCACTTAAACCAGTTTATGTGTAATATGTTAGTCCCTCACTCAGATGATTTGTATTTCCTTACTGGCTTTGTCATTTTTTTGGATTCACAATCCTAAACATCTACTAATAAAATTCAGTCTGTCCCTAGCCTAAATGAGAGGTGAGCCAAAAGCCTCAGTTCAACTCTCCCTTATTATAGATATTGGTGGGACAAATTTCAGGACTGAGAATCTACACAAGCCCTCACAATTTGGGGTCTGATGTGGGACCAAGACCTTAGGAAGCCTAATTATTTCTTCACCCTGAATTTAGAACTATATTGTAAGAATTCCTTTTCCCTACCAACTCTTTCCAAAAGCCATCCCCCAGCCCCTTTTAATTACAGGTCACCACAGGGGTAATGAAGTGGTAAGCCAACATATCAGATGTGCTAGAGCTCCTCATGAGACAGTACACATAGTTACCAAACCAAACAAGAACCAATCCTCTATCTGACTTCTATATGACGGGCTCAATTTTAAAAGAAAGTGAGTCAGGTCTGTCTTGACTGCAATTTCTCAAATAACTGCCAAAGAAAATCTGACAAATTTAAACTATGCTATAAAGAGACAGTTAAAAAACATGACATTTTTCTTTGTATAATCTTTAAAGGAGTGCATTCTAAAGAAAGATAAGAAGCATAAATGCTGAGTACATTAATGCTGCCACAAACTATTTAAAATCCCAATCTCTCTATTTGTGCACACAGGATATAAAGTCCTCTCTATGCTTGAAATTACAGTGCAATATTCAAAGAAAAAACACAGAGGAAAGACAACCGTGGCCTAGCAAACAGAATTATATAACATATTGGGCACCCCTAGCAAGCAGTCAAAGAATGTGAACCAGCAGCATTCTGACTTCACTTTTGGGATATTATGCACAGATGCTGAGTTAGGGTGTGTCTACACATGCAAGCACATGTGCCTACAGCAGCTCAAATAGAAGCGGTACAAATTTGAGCAAGGGCTTTTTATCTCAGTGCATGTGCACTTTGGTATGGGGCAAATTGTGGCACTTAGGGCAAAATAACCCTGCCTGGCTCCTCCCAGATCTGCACCCAGGGGGAGCTAGAGCCTGGGGCCAGCACCTTTGCTGGCCCCAGCAGTACAAAAGTTGCCCTGAAAAGTATCTCAGGGCCACTTGCTCTCAGGAGCTTCTGGGGCCCAGTCAGTTGGTACCTGAGAACACTACCCCTTGTGCCAGATGGACTGCTGAAGCAGCCCTGAGAGTTCCCTGCACCCTCTACCTACTGCAGCAGTCTGTCAGTGGGGGCTGTTGCCTGGCTGTGACCTGCTGCCACCTGTGACAGCATATGGCCCCAAGGCTGTGCACTTGCCAGACCCTGATGAGGACTGCATGGCCATTAGAGGTATCTGTCCCTCTGAACCAGTTGCCAGTGAGCTGCGGCTGCAGAGTTGGCCTTTGTGCAGCACTACTGCCATGTGTGCCCCTGCCTGGCCATCTGAACAGCAATCACCCAGAAGATGCTCTCAGTGTGGTGACCTGCTATGAACTGTAAAGCAGGTCCTTCTAGCCCCAAGGAGGGGCCAGCTGGGTCCTGGGTGCCAGCTCTGAGCAGGCTCCTCTGCTCTGATGTTCCTGTTCCTTATTTAAAAACTGAAAAATCCTAAATAAAAAAATCTCAAAGTCACTCTGTAAAATACCTGAAAATTTTGTGTGTGTGTGTGTGTGTGTGTGTGTGTGTGTGTGTGTGTGTGTGTGTGTGTGTGTGTGTGTGTGTGTGTGTGTGTGTGTGTGTGTGTGTGTG
>JAGPOW010000261.1:36717043-36759714 GCA_030014935.1 Caiman crocodilus | reverse complement strand
GTGTGTGTGTGTGTGTGTGTGTGTGTGTGTGTGTGTGTGTGTGTGTGTGTGTGTGTGTGTGTGTGTGTGTGTGTGTGTGTGTGTGTGTGTGTGGAGAGAATCAGTTGGGCAATATTTCATTGATATTATCCTCTTGCTATACTCGGCCTTGGTGAAGCCACAGGTGGAGTACTACATCCAATTCTGGGATGACGTGGAGAAGCTTGAAAGAATCCAGAGGGGAGCCACACGCGTGATCAGAGGGCAGGAGAACAGGCCTTATGAAGAGAGACTGTGAGCTATGGGACTCTTCAGCCTGGAGAAGCAGAGGCTCAGGGGTGGCTTGGTGGAAGCATATAAGTACATAGGGGGTGTGCATCAAGATCTGTGGGAACACCTGTTCACCAGAGCACCCCAAGGGATAACAAGTTTCAAAAACTCCTGCAAGACCATTTTAGGCTGGACATGAGGAAAAACTTCTTTATAGTCTGAGCACCCAAAGGCCTGGAATAGACTCCACCCCGCCCCCCATAGGTGGTGGAAGCACCTACTCTGGACACTGTCAAGAAACATTTGAATGCTTATCTTACTGGGATCCTTTGACTCTGACTTCCTGCCTTTTGGGTCCCAATGATCTTATGAGGTCCTTTCCAGCCCTAATGTCTAAGAAATCTATGATATATCTACAATGTTAAAGCAATTTGGAAGCCTACCAGTATCTCTATCATCATAATAAAATGAATTCTAAACACCTATATGTTCTGCTGTTTGCCTTTAGTTTTCTTATCATATAGCAGTTAGAGCTTCCCCAACCCCTTCACTCACCAGGATGTGGGGACAGCTGTCCCTGCAGCCACAGTTCCTGCCAGCAGGTCTCATCCTGTCTGGCAGCTGGGCATGCAGGGTGTGTGCTGGGGGATGCGGAGTTTGCAGAAGGGAAGTGAGATGTGAATGGCTGTGGACAGATGTGGTGAGCCATGAAGTGTGTGGGTAGGTATGGGTAGATTTGGGGGGAGGGGAAGGGGGCTGCTCAGAATGGGTGGGTTCCCTGTCCTCATAGGGTGCAGCACCCCCTCCAAGCTCACGGACTGCCTTGCCCTACAGTGTCCATGTGCCCCCTGCCTGCTCCACCCCACCCCTGCACCCCAATGGATACCCGCCTGGCCCCTGCATCCCAGTACTCCAAAAAAAAAAAAAAAACACCCCAACCCCCTCACAAGGGGTAGGCAGCGGCTCTTCCCCAAGGTGAGGTGAGGCAGGGATGGAAGCTGAGGTGGGGAGCTGGCGTGGACTCCGCCAGCTCCGGGAAAGTTCTTTACTCCCCAGCCCTAATGTGAGGGAGTGGAGTGCTTCCCCGGAGCCAGGAAGCCTGCGCCAGGCTCTGGCTCCAGCCCCTGGTGCCTGGCTCCTGGCCCCAGCCTCCAGCTCCAACCTCCGGCCACAGCCCTCTTCAGTAAGTGTCCCACACTAGACTGAGGTGGCACCCTCACAGACCGAGGCAGCGTCCTCATGGACCGCTGCACCTTAGGGGGAACACGGCTCCCAGCCCGTGGACTAGCACCCAGGGGGAGCCTAGAGCTCCCCTTTGTGGCAGCAGGGACGCATTGCAGGACCGCAGAGAGCAAGAGTAGTTTGCTACTATTAGCAGCAAATCTGCTTCCGTTTCCCTTCACATGCAGATTCCTGTCAGGGAGCATTTACTCGTGAGTAGATTACTCATGAGTAAATTGCTCCCAGATCTAATGAATGTGTAGATACACCCAGTGTCAAAACATTATGTGCATTAATAGGAGTGTTGTCAGTAAGTAATTATTTCCCTCTATTTGGCACTGGTGAAGCTGCATCTGGAGTACGGTGCCCAATTTTGGTTTCTCCACTACAGAAAGGATGTTGACTTTGGACAGAGTCCATAGGAGGGCAGTGAAAATGGTTAGAGGGCTGAGCTGGGGCACATGACTTCTGAGGACAGGCCCAAGGAACTGGGCTTATTTAGTCTGCAGAAAAGAAGACGGAGGATTTAATAGCCGCCTTCAACTACCTGAGGGGTGGTTCCACAGAGAATGGAGTTAGACTGTTCTCAGTGGTGGCAGGTGACAGAACAAAGAGAAATGGTCTCACGTTGCAGTGAGGGAAGTTCTGGTTAGATATTAGGGAAAACCTCTGTCACTAGGAGGGTAGTAAAGTACTAGAACAGACTACCCAGAGAGGTTATGGAATCCCCATCCTTGGAGGCTTTTAAGACCCAGCTAGACAAAGCCTGGGTGGGGATGATCTAGTTGGAGGTGGTCCAGCTTTGAGGAGGGGGTTGAACTAGATGGCCTCCTGAGGTCCCTTCCAACCCTAATTTTCTATGAAAAAGAAGATAAAATGACACCCAAATTAAGAATATCATTGTTTAAAAAAATACACTTTTTTTAAAGCAACATCTTCAGGTATAGCTATTAGTAAATAATAAAATGTTCTTTTCCCCTGACTTAATGCTACACCAAATGGAATTTTCTAAGGATTCATTAACATTTGAAGTCATTCAAGTGTCTGTTTCCTTTTGTGTGGGTTGGGTTTTTTGTGTTTTTTTGAGAATTTTCAATCCGAAGTAAAAATAACAGTATCTTGTTATTGTGTACTAAATGCAAAAAGCCACTGTGCTGAAAAGCATATCAGCATGTCTGTAAGAAAATTGCTCCTTTTGCACATCTCAGAATGCAGAGTCAATGTGTGTGTCTATCTCATGTTCTATGAAACAACCACTGCCTTTTCCTTCTCACTCGGAAGCACCACTTCATTCCTCAATTTACCCAGTAATGTCAGAATATTTTGAACATCTCCAAGCACCCTCCACTTTGGGAGCTTGCACAGATAATATCTGATAACTCACATTTTCCTCCTTTTTCACAGTAAAAAAAAAAATACAAGGGGAATCTTGGAAACAGCTGTACTTGTACCAGTATTACTGTCCTTGAGTCGGCTAGAATGCCAACTGCCTTACTATACAACCTGCCCAGGCAAACAACAATGGTAAAGGAACAGCTTTAGCAGTTTAACAGAATGCAAAAGTAAAGGGCAACAATTTTATTTCGCTTAGTATTATGATTGCCCAGAGCATTAATTGGAGGCATTTACATTATTCACAGTGTAGACTAAACTAATTTAATAACATGTGTGACTATTTAATAAATTAATGTAATATCTCTTGCTTATCAATTTAATATTGTACAATAGCTTGAAAGGAGCAATGCAGCCTGAAAATTGACATAACATGGTCTTTACTGTTGCTATAGTAACCAAAAAAGGTCGGTATAAGGAAATACCAAGCACTAAGATGGGAACTACCATAGAAACAGAGTAAGAATAGAATGAGTTTTGTCAGGAAGCTCTAAGCCCACAGTGACATTTTGGACAAAAGTAAGTTACTAGGTAGAGTTATAACAACTTGGAGAACCAGAAGAGAAATAGAAATATTCCACAGAGAGTCAATAAATTATCAATTTCACAGATCGCCTGCCCATCCAGTTGCAATCACACAATGTCTTTGTGGCAAACTACAGAAACCGATTACAGGTTAAATTAAAATTAAATTAGCATTTCTATTGTTTTAGTTTATTGTAAGTGGACAGCTAAAAGCAGGGTGGGAAAACAGCACTGTGACCAGCCAAATCTTTATCAAGCACAGGTGGCTCAGTGACCTGCATTGAGAATTTCAGAGAACTCTGTCTAAAAAAATCCACATAGACAAAGAACAGATTTGGGATATGGAGGAATGTACATTTTAACTATTTCAAAAGGGGAGGATCTGCTGTTGCTCAGAAGTACACATCAGCTGTTAGTGCAACTGTTATGTCTGTAT
The DNA here is from genome assembly GCA_030014935.1 of Caiman crocodilus. Taxonomy (NCBI): domain Eukaryota; kingdom Metazoa; phylum Chordata; order Crocodylia; family Alligatoridae; genus Caiman; species Caiman crocodilus. The sequence goes on along the minus strand of JAGPOW010000261.1, from coordinate 36,755,891 downwards.
GACCCTTAGCAATATATGTTAGCTAAATCACCCTAACTTGCACTCTGATTGAAGCAGGGTTAGAGTTGGACTGATTTTGCCAAACTTGTATTGCTACAGAATTGTACAGATGTAACAGTTTATACTGGTAGTATTTGATATCACTACAATTGTTATATCTGTCTACCAGTGATTCTAAACCAGGATGTCTTGAGATCCTTTCAAGAATGTCCTGGGTTACTGAGTAATGTTAGCATTGTTAAGTGTGCAAAAATGATTCACAGGATAAACCCAGAGATTTCAAACAGGAATCCATGGCGTTAAAAAACATTTGGACCTGTTGTGATCTTTCTGAGTTCTCTGGAACAGAAACAAATTCTCCAGTCTAACAAAAGGTGCATTTGTTACCAATAAAAAGGTTGAAAACCACTGGTCTCTACTGTCAGGGAGGTACTAAATGCTAACGAATGATTGTGTAAAACATGGCTTTGCAAATTACATTTTCTATATTTATATTGTACATACACATGTGTGCTATATAAACATATGTAAGACGTAAAGAAACAAAATTAGAACAGAGATGACTAGAAACCATTTGGCTTAAGCCTAACATACCTGAGAGTGTAGGTAGGATGATGTTAATGCTCCTTATCTTAATTTTATAAATATTCCCTGGAGGGGATGGATCAGACTTGGTCTCTAGCAAAGAGGGCCATGTGGCTGAGGGCCATACAACAGTATGAGGACCCAAGAGTGTGCAGTTTGGGCACAGCAAAAGGAGAACTAAAAAGTAACAACAGCAGAGAGATATGAGAACAGATTTGAAGAAAAAGAAGTGTGTTTCATCGCCACTAGGGCTGTGCGAAGCTTCAGTCACTGATTCGATTTGGCCTAGTTCACCAGCTGAATCGTAAGTTCCGAATCGAATCAGAAGACCCTTTAATATCTCTGAATCGAATCGGAACCCTCCAAATCAATCTGGAGAGATTCGATGACTTGTACATAAACACAGCTGTAAAAGTGTTTTCTACATACCTCAAGGTACCAGGTGGCTCATGAATGCTGAGATGGCTGGGACGGATGAAGAATCCCACAAGAGCATGGGGTGGGGGAGGGGGAGGTCCCCAGCACACTCAACAGCAGACCCAGAAGCACTTCTGGTCCACTTCTGGGCTCACCAGGCAGAGTACAGGGCACTCCCCCTTGCCCCTCGTACTTCGCCCCTGGCTCAGTGACTGGTGCCTCCTACGTCTGGGGAGACAACTTGCATCCCCCCCATAGCTGATTGCTGAGCCAAGGGAGTGCTGGGGGGGGGGGAGTCTGCTGCTGAGCACACAGGGGGCCTGTGGGATGCTCCCTCTACCCCAACATTGCAGCATTTATGAGCCATGCCTGGTACCTCTAAGTATGTAGAAAAACACATTTAAAGCCATGTCTATGGCAAAATCATTGATTCTCTGAATCAGCATCAAATCAGATTTGGCCCAACTGAATTGGGACAGTGATCCAAATCAACAAATCAAATCACTGGCCTTGATTTCAAGCCAAATCCAAATCGAATATAGCCCATTTCACACACCTCTAATCACCACTGAGGAGTATCTGCATTTTTACAATGCAGCAATTTGTGTTAAGTTAGCGAGTGAGTAAATAGGCACTAAGGACTAAATCTGTGCTACCTGAAGGTCACATCCATTCACAGACTTTCAACAGAAACAGGCTCTTCTAGAGGTATGTTTTAAAGGGATAAATTGAATGATAAGATTCCCAGGTGCATTTGAATGGCAGGCCCCCACTCCAGAACATCCCATTGGGTAGATCAGAGAGAGACCAACACTTAATGAATCTAAATACAAGCTCTAACTCTCTAAGTTCCAAGCAAGGATGTCTTCCTAGAGTAACCTACAGCTGAGAGAACCAAAGGGGAAGAAGCAGCTCTGATGGCAAGAAAAAAAAGGAAGCAAGGGAAACGAATACTCAAATACGTGTACTGGGAACAAGAAGTAAGAGTGTTCTATCTAAGTCTCATTATAAGCTGTCTAAAACAACTTAGTAAGGAGGACTTTTAAACTAGGTCCATGAGGGATGGTGATCAAAACCCTCCAGCAACAAAGCACAATCCAGAGGGGAAAGGACACAAAGAAGCAATTTGATTCTGGGAAAGGGCCAGATAGCTACAAAACTGCAGCATGTGGCACAAAAAAGAAGCCAGCAGATCAAAATGCAAAATATGTCCAATGCATGTATACAACTGCAAGAATAAACAAGATAAGCTGGAAGCTGCAGCCTGTGAAAAGAACTATGAGCTGGTAGGCATCACTGAGACCTGGTGGGACAGCTCTCAAGTGAAATCAAGGGTTTCCATTAGCAAAGGGTAATTATTAACTGGTCCATGTCAGAATGGCAGGAGGCTTCAAGTGGAGTCACACAGGGGTCTGTCCTTGGACCAGTGCTGTTCAATGTATTTATTAATTATGTGGAAGCTAGCATAAAAAGCTGCTTGAGCAAGTTTGCAGATGACATGAAACTAGGAAGGATTATGAAAACAATGGAGGATGCAAGTGCAATCCAGAAGGATCTTGACAGATTGGAGAATTGGGCTAGAACTAAAAGAATGAAGTTCAGTGCAGACAAATGCAAGGTGCTGTACTTTGGGAGGAAAAATCAAAAACAGAAATACAACATGGGGGAAAACTTGGCTGGATGGTAGTTCTATGGAAAAGGACCTGGACACCTTCACATCTATAGATTTCATAGACATTAGGGGCTGGAAGGGACCTTTCATGATCATCAAATCCAGCCCCCTGCCATAGGCAGGAAGTCTGCTGGGGTCAAATGATCCCAGCAAGATAAGCATCCAAATGACTTCTGAATTAATCCAGAGTAGGTACTTGGCACCACCTTTGGGGGTAGTCTGTTCCAGATACCAGACACTCAGACTGTAAAGAAGGCTCTCCTTATGTCCAGTCTAAATTGGCCTTCTAGAAGTTTGTGGCCATTAATCTTTGTTACCCTTTGGGGATCACCAGTAAACAATTGTACTCCCAGATCCTGGTGCACCCCCCTTATGTACAGCAGGGGGGCTGGATTTGATGATCTTCCAAGGTTCTTTCCATATATTGTATCAAGGCTGAGGGTATGTAGGTTATGTACAGTTTAGATTGGGGTAGGCAATAGGGTTGTGAGAAGCTTTTGATTCGAAGGAGATTCGGCCCAATTTGGCAGCCAAATCTCTGAATCCAAATCAAATCGGGAGATCCATTAAAACGGGTGGGCAAGATATGGCCCCACCAGGCCATTCTATCTGGCCTGCAGAGCCCCTAAAAAATTTAGAAGATTAATATTACTCTGCCCTGCGCTGCCTGCCATGTGGCCCTCGATGGCTTGCTGAAACTCAGTAAGTGGCCCTCTGCCCAAAATAATTGCCCACCCCTACATTAAAAGGTCCAAATTGATTCAGAAGCTTCCAAATCAATTCGGAGAAATTCGAAGGCTTGCAGGAAACATAAACTGAGAAGAGGAAGGGGGATGGGGTGATCATCTATATATGGAAAAGGCTGAGAGGGGGGAAAGACTTCTCTGATAGTGACATTTATAGCTGGCCAGTGATTGTGATCTTTCTCTAAGTTCCCTTCCAATCACAGTGTTCAGGGGAGGGACATAGAAACAACATATCAAGCTGTGTCTGAAGTGATCTGTGCCTTTTTGAGAACTGTCTCTCTCTTGGACCAGCAGTGTCTGAAAGGCTCTGGATTGCTTTCTAGCCTCTTGGTAGCTAGTCTTCTTGTAAACTGTATCCAGTCCTTTCCTACTTACCCTTGTCTACAATCCCTATTGTTATCCCTATCCATTCCTTTCAACTTATTCTTCCCCCCAAAATCCTCTTATTTGTTCTTGTTAGTATGCTTTGATTCTTTTCCCCCTAAAACCAAGTCTGTCCTTTTCCTGACAGTGTGTCATCACTGTGCAGGAAAGCACAACATATACTGCACGCACGCACACACACACACACACACGTGCGTGCGCGCGCGCACACACACACACACACACACACACACACATTTTGCAGCACACCAAACACTATGAAACGTGCTGGAAAGGCAGGTGCCAGGTCTTCTGGCAGGGGAGGGAGAGGGGACAGAGGGAGAGCTGCAAGTTCCCTCCACCCCAAACATAGACGCACCCTCTTTCCTGGCAGCGATGAATCTTCTGCTGCTAGTGGGAGCAAGCAGGTGGTAGCAGTGCCTACACCTGCACCACCACCACTAACATCACTAACCAGCATCAGCATGACATTCTCCATCCCAATTTCAGTTCCAGTCCAGAGGAGGAGCTGGATCTGGAAGCAGAGGAACTGAGGGCCATAGCAAAGGAAATTCTGGGGGAAGAGGGGGGGAATCTGAGTTTGTGCTCCACACCCCACAAAGTTCCAGAAAAGGAGATGTGCCTCTAGGGGAAGGCACTTCAGAGGAGGTTGTGGGGGCAGGTTTCTTGGCTCCTCCTGTTGCTGCCTGGGGAGGAGAGGGATAGGGCAGGATCCCCACCCTCAACCCAGAAGCAGGGGAGTAGTGTAGCGTGGGATCATTTTGAGATGGCAGATGATCCCAGGTATGCTACCTGTCAGCATTGCCAAAAACAGATCAGCTGAGGCAGGGATGTGAAACACTTTGCCACCATGGCGATGCTGCTGCATCTCAGAGGTAGCACCCCCTTGCCCTTGTTCCTTCTCTGACTGGCACCAGTGAGAGCATGCCCAAAAAGAAGTCCCCCTCTTGCTCCAAAGCCCCTGTCCCCAAGAAGCAGAGGCAGGCCACTCTGTACTAGTGGGGGAAAGATGGAGACAAAGGGGGGTGCATTCCACAGGTGAGTGAGGTATCCCAAAGCATTGGGGAGATGCTTGCTCTGGTTAGCCAGCCCTTCTCCTTCACCGGGTGTCCAGGGTTCAGGCAACTCATGGCACTCGTAGCCCAGCGCACCAATTGCCCGCACACACCACCTTCAGCAGGATGGTGGTGCTCTCCCTGCATGCAGAGAGTACTTGAGAGAAGAGCTGTGGAAGGTGGGTCTTCAGGTAGCCTTGCACTTTACCTCAGACATCTGCAGCAGCCGGGGTGGAAATCATGCCTACCTCTCCCTCACAAGGCACTGGTGCAATCAGTCAGGCTGTTGGTGGGCTCTCCTTCAAGAGGAGGTGATGGATGTCCCCCACATGGCAAGGGAGATAATGGTGGCTATGAACTGCATGATGCAGGGGTGGCTCATTGGGCAGGGCAAACTCACCTGCGGGTTCATGGTCACCAATAAAGTTAAGGCAGTAGTGCACGATGTCAATTCTGTTGGCACGCACAACGTGGCACACAAATTCCACCTCATAGTCAGGGACGCCTTGGAGGAAGATAGGGCTCCCAGTATGGCGCTGTCACTACCAGTCAACTTATTTTGAAATGCAGGAAGGTGGTGGGTTACTTTCACCAAAGCATTGGGGGGGGAAGGTGCTGTGGGAGAAACAGGCAGAGCTGAGCATCCTGCAGCACAAAATCATGCAGGATATAGAGATTTGGTGGAACTCCCACATACCTGATGCTAAAAAGGCTGATGGAGCAACAGAAGGCCATCCATAAGATGGCCTTGGTTGGGGAGATTGGGATTAGTGGCCCCCTTAACAAAACAGAGTGGGGTACCATCTCCCAGATCTTGATGGTCCTCAAGCTGTTCCTTGAGTCCACCAAGAGCCTCAGTGTTGGTGATGCCCTCCATAGCCAGGTGATCCCCATAGTGAAGAAGCTTGAGAATGAAATGGAGAAGTTCCAGGGGATTGATGTTCCTGGCTGGGGCAAGTTGCTTTCACCAGAGGTGTAGGCACTGGTGAAGCAGCTGAAGAAGGGCTTTAAAAAAAAATGGCTAGATCTGTTGTGGACCATAGTGAACTGCATGCTGGCAGGCATGTGTGATTCAAGGTTGAAGGGGAGCATCTGCAGCAGCAAAACCCTCAATCACTGGATGGAGGTGCTGGTGAACACAGTCAGAGAGGCAGAAGGAGAGAGGTGAGGGGACATGGAAGAGGGGATCCACTTTCCTGTGCCAGCACTGCTAGGGTTCCCCAAGCTCCACATGCAAATGGAGTGAGCGCCACCCTCCTCACTCCGCAACTATTTGCTTTCAGAAATTTGAGGTGCACTTTCACAGAAACCCCTGCACCACTCTGCCTGAAACCTAGCAGGCCTCATGCCTGCACAAGGGGCTACCATCCCTACTGCTTTTATCCCGCTTTGCCTTAACACACACAAGTGATATGAGTTTTGCTTTTAATAGTTTGAGGTGCACTTTCACAGAAACCTCTGCACCTATATCCTTGAAACTTGGCAGGCCTCATGCCCTCAGAAGGGGCTACCATCCCTGCTGTTTTCATCCAAAGCTGCAAAAGAATGACAAAGTTCTAGGTATTTTAATGATTCCCCATTATAGTTTATGACCGAATCTCTGAATCCAAATCAGCCAAATCAAATTGGGGACAGTGATTTGAATCACTGAATCGAATCACTGTCCCTCTGAATCAGCTGAATCTGAATCAAATACTTGTTGCTTTGCACAGGCCTAGTAGGCAACACTTGGCATGCATGCCAGAGTATGGCACATGAAGGCATTTTATTTGGCACTCACACCTTGGGGAAGGGGCTGGGGCTGCACTGTCACAACAAGGACCAGGCCGCTTGTAGCTTTCTCACTATCCACCCCTAGCACACCAACATCTTACAAACTTAGGTTGTGGGTGGTTTTGGCACTCTGCCCAAAAACGATGCCAATCCCTGGTTTACATTATGGTTGTATGGGATGGTTTGGATAAAGATGATCCTGTCTCAGGCAAGGGGTCAGACTAGATGACCTCTGGAGATCCGTTCCAGCCCTACTTCTCTATGACTCTATGACCTAAATTGTTGTCTAGCACCAAGATATCACATTGACTAGAAAATAAGAAAAACCTAAAATAGGAAGTACAATAGAAGTTCTGAGGAAAGTCTCCTGTTCTCTCTGGTTTCTTCAAGGTAGCAACTGGTGAAGGCAGTAAATGCAGGTAATGAACAATATTTTCAGAGGGCTAAAAAGAGGGCGCACCTACATGTTCATTAATGCACAGTAGTTACCGTGCATTTAGTTTAGTACTTGCTTAATGAAGTACTAAATAAATGTGCAGTAATTACAATTACTGTGCAGTAGTGCCAGTGTATGTTTTTTTAGTGACACTGCACACAGTAGCCCATGGGCAACTTAGTTGCGGGGGGAGCATGTGTCCTCCCCACTGCAACCAGTCCTGACAACTGGGGGGTGGGAGAGGGGAGTGTTTCCCCTGTGGCTGATCTTGCTGTCCAGGGAAGGGTCCTCCCACGGCCAATCCTGTGAGGGCTGATCACTGCAGCCACTTCTAGGAGTGGCTAAGGCCAATTCTGGGACTGGATGAAGTAATCGGCCAGTGCTTGCAGGGGAGGCACCTGTGCACCTGTCTGCCCTCCCTGCCCATCGCCTAAGTGGCGAGCACAGCCAAACAGGGGGTCCATCAGCGTTCTCAGGGGGTGCACATGCACCCCCTATGCGCCACCACTGCAGTAGCCTAATACTACTGCACATTAGTGTATTAGCACTGTTTCTGCCCAGCACACTACTGAGCAGTGTTATTAGGCTACTGCACATTCAGCATCTTATGTAGACATGCCCAGACTAATGCAATTTTAAATGTTTCATATAATACTAAGAAAGCAGGTTATAATGAACTGTCAAATAATCTGGTTTTTTAGAATGAAAAATACTAAGAGGAAAAACTATTCTGGATGAACAAGTCACAAAAACAGTATTAAATATAAAAATCAGAAGTCTAGATCTAGTGTATTCTAGATTCTTATTCTAGAATATATTTACTAGTGTAAGTCCACAATTATTCCACTGAAGTTACACTGGCAAAAACTGCTATTAAGAGAGGGATCTAGGCTGTAGTTGTGTTGGTCTAAGCACAGATGCAGACAAACTCTTTGAGTAGAGGTGATATCTTTTATTAAATCAACTAAATAGTTTTTAAAAGATTGTTATTTGCAAGCTTTCAGACACAAACAGCCTTAATCAGGCAAAAAATAAAACAAAAAACAGTGGAGAGAGAAATTAAAGATAGTAGAGAAATCTCTTGGGTATGAAAAACACAAGTCTTGGAAACTCTGCAATGTGAAGAAGAAAAAAGCCAATTTTAATGACCTGGACTAAAATTTTAACATTGAGTTCATTGCCCTGCCCCCGCACTTGCCTGACATCTGATACCTACAAGAAAACAACCTGCCTTTATATCCTGCATCTCGTCTAAATTTTCATTCCTGCAGATCAGCTTTTTGAGACTAGCTTTTTTCATTCTGACCATCTTTAATTTCTCTCTCCATTTTTTTTTTCCTGATGAAGGACTGTATATCCAAAAGCTTGCAAATAACAACTTTTTTTGCAACTATTTAGTTTGTCTAATAAAAGATATTGCCTCTACCCAAAGAGTATTTGCTATTACAGAGATGAAGAATCAAGCCCTAGAGCAGTTCTCAAGATTTTTAGGTTCAACCCACCTGTCCAAAACTTTTCAAAATTTAGTGGCACTGTAAAAAACTATTTTAGAGATATAATATAGATGATAATATAAAAATTATTATACTATTGCTAATACTAGTAATTAATTAGCTTATTATATTTTATTTTCGCTGCTGCCTATCCTGCAGACCTTCTATAGAGCTAAAGCGGCAAGTGGCTGTGGCAGGAGCATGCTGTTTTGCCATAGTCCTTCCCAGTCTCACCCTGTATGGTGTCTTTCAGGGAAGATAGAACTCTGTCCCTCTATTTTCAGGAGGCATGCTGGAGCCTGTAGCAGGACACCTTTGGTACCTGCCACTTGAAGAGGCTTGAACAGGCTGTGGAGCAGCCAAGAGCAGCCAGCAGGTCTGGTGCAGCCTAATGGCGCAGTCACATGACCTCAGGAGGGCTCCTGGATTGGAGGATGAGGCTGAGCAGCCTTGATATAAAGCCAGGCCCTCAGAGCTGAGCTGGCAGTTGCTACAGTGAGGAAGGGAGACAACATCACTTGGCTGGAGCTGCTGCTCCCAGAACACCTGAAGGACAGGATAGGAACCTTGAGATTGGAGGGGGTTCCTGGTCCTAGTGAATGCCCTAAAACTAGACCCTGCTGGGGCTGGACGGTATGGTGGCACTGCTTGTGGCAGGGCAGCTTCCAGGAAATGCCACACCTGTGCTTCCCCTGTGAAGGGAGAGTATGGGGTGCCAGAAAGCCTCATCCCTCGCTGTCTTGTGAGTACCCCGTGGAAGGGAAAGGATAGGGGAGCATACCCCAACAGAAAAGAACAGGGCCTAGGTCCACTAAGGGGGGCCTGAAGGACTGCACATGGGCTCAATAGAGTAGCCAGAGTTGAAGCCCCAGTGAAGGGGCATGAGTTGAGGCCTAGGCACATCTAAGGACACTTGAGGCCAAGTTGGGCCAGAGGCTGAGTATGGCCCCAGTTAAAGGGTCAGAGGAGCAACAGTGGAATTGGATGCCATCGGCAAAGCATGGGACACGGTATAAGGAGGTTTGGAGCCGTGTATAATGCCCTAAGTATCAGGACATTAAATGGGCAGCCTCCCACAATTTTCCATCTTCTTTGGTACGTCAAGGTGTAGCAGGCAAGGCAGGGCTCTAGACAGGCGGGCAAGCTGACAATGTGACCTGGCCCTGAGAAGGTCACTGTCACAGAGCCAAACTGAGAAGCAGCAGACATGGCATTTATTTCCAGACTGCTGCTGCCACCAGGTAAAACTGCCCTGTATACCTCTGCTTTCAGAAGGTAAGTCAGAGCTGAGCCAGGAAGAACTGTAGCAAAAATGGTATGCCTACCTGTATAATCTAATTCAGGCAGGCACATCTTTCTACTGCTACTTAATCCATCTTCAACATACCTTATGAAAAGAGAGGTGTGAAGGGCAATTTCACTCTATGGCAGTGGCAGCAGTGTTGTTGCACCCGGGCTGAAAACCACTGCCTTTAGGATTTTTCTTTCTTCTATTTAGTTATTACCTGTATCTTGTCTTCAGTAACACTGCTATGCTTTAGTACAATGTAAATAGTTAAAAATTCTCAAAACCAGAACAGAGTAAGAGCTAAACCACTGCCAGTTCGATATGCTTCTCCACAATTCCCTCCAGCTGAAGCAACCAACAACTGACTTAAGAAGTTATGAAGGAATTCAAATGTACTGTTTTTTTCCCCAGGTCACCCCACTACTGCACTGTATAATAAATGTAAACAGAGAAATGATATCATTTCATCTCTGCTGTTTACCTTTCCACTAACCTTTAAGAGAAAATACCCTGCAGCCTGAATTTTGTTTGACATGCAAGCCATACAGGCAGGATAATATGACATTCCTGCCTACTAGCTAAACATATTTAACACATTAATTTCTCTTGAAATAAAAATAAATTCTGGGTAGATATCTGCTTGTCAAAGTTGGAGTCAACATGTGACCTGGTCAAAATGAAAAAGTTTGTATATGGTAAAAGAAATGATGTATTTATAATTCTTTACTTTAAGGATTTTAAGCTAAACTGAAAATCATTCCAAACGCTTATTTTTTTAATGTTATCTATTGAATTTTGGAATGATGAGCAAAAGTCATTAAGTATATTGAGAACAGTAGTAGAAATATCAATGTGGTAACAACTGAAGAAGTCAGAAAAATAGCTTAATTTACCTTTGAATTATTATACTTCAACAACTCACTCACAAAAGCAAAGACTATAAAGCTATACCCAGATTTAGCCTCATCCAGGTAAATGTGAACAACCTTGATCAATAAAATATTAGTATATTTTTAAGGGAATCAGATTCATTTCTTCTAAACTGCTTTATTATAGTTGATTCCTCCTAAACTGACCCTCTAATGTTTTTAAAAATGCATTATGATTCTTTGCTAAGGCTGACAATATGCAAGACATATATAAAGGTATGGATTCTATCTTAAAGAACTATAAATAGAAAAAAGGATTTAAACCTGAATGGAGAGATGATAGCAAGATGCAACTTTCCTGTTGCTGACAACAGGCTGATATATATATTAGACTGACATATGTAAAGGTACATACAGATGTTTGGGGAGGTTAGATTGTGTTAAAAATGGCCACTCGATTGAACTTAGTTCACCTGAGTGCAGCACTTACACTTAGAGCAGGTACAAACATTACACATGAAGCAGTGCAAGTGACCAAAAACTTGTCTTAAACCCATAACAGTACAGAAGCTCAGCATATAAAGACTGGATTAAAAAAAGGTGGAACCTAATCTAAGATAGACCCCCCCCCCCCCAGTGCCCGGTCCGGCTATCCAGCATGGCTCTTCTCTCCAGTCCTCCCTGTGAGTGTCTAGCTGTCAGTGGGGTGGTGAGGGGAGAGGTCACACTGACCATTAAGTAAGGGGTGGCCAGGTGCTTGGCTGGGCTTGGCATTCTCCAGCAGAGCTGGAGTGCTTGGCCAGGTGCTTGGCTGGGAGACATGCAGGAGCATCCCCAAACTGATGGCCTTGGCCGATGCAGGCAGCCTGCATGCACCCACCACCAAAGGGTGAATGTTTGTTCTGTTCACTCCTGATCTAACCTAGGCCCCCGGTTCCACCCTGAGGAATACCCTTCCATCAAGCCTGCCAAACCTACCCACAAGCCACTCCCAGTGCTAGTTATACCAGCATTCACTGATGCCAGAAACTGAGGGAGTAAGTCAGGGTGGGAGGAAGGGGCAGGTGGGTTACTGGGGGAGGGGGAGTTGTTCAACAATGGGGGTTGTTTGCATGGGGCTTAGGGAGTTGTGGGGGGCTAAAAATAGCCCTAGTCCTTGGGAAGAGAGACCCCCATCCCCCCAAGACTTCCTTGTGGATTCCACTAGCTCCCCTGATCCATGAAACCCTTCTAGACTCCACCAAGCTCCCCAACCCCTACAGACCTGCTAGCTCCCCATAATCCCCCATATTAAGCCCCCCCACAGACTCCACTTGTGCACTGATGCCCCCAATCCTCCTAAGCCCTCCTATATGCCCATCCTGACTTACCTTAGATCAGGTGGCCATTTTTAACTTGACCTAATCTCTCTCTAACCTCTCTAAATGTCTGTACATCCTCAAAGAGAGTGAGAGGAAAACCAAGGGAGCAATACATCTGGTATAATTTGTGCAGTGAAGGGATTTAGATGAGATGTAAGTAAAATGGCAAAAATGCAGCCAGGATTAAACAGAGCTCAAAGGCAACAGGGAATTATTTAGAATTTACTTGGCAGGCAAACAGAAACCATTATTAAGAGGAGGAAAGACTAGCAGGGTATACAAAAAAGGAGAGAGGATGGCAGATAAGGGCATAGAGAAGCATTTTAGCAGAAGGGACACATCCTTAATTTGTTGAAGAGAAAGAAGCGGTAGGATAAATGTTGGTAGAGCTGTGTATTGCTCTATGCATATGCAACAACAGTACCCTATAAAAATGTTGCTGTACTATTAAAGGGTACAAATTCCCCTTGCAAAAAAGTTCAGAAAAAATTAGAAATGCTGCTGTGATTCATGTCAAGAAAAAATGCATAGTAACACCAAATTTATCATTTTGGATTATGATCAGCATGATCTCTTCAAAATAGTCCACACAGGATGGTCACTGTCATTAATAGTAAATGGATAAAACCTATGTTATCCTCTACAATCATCACTACAACATTAATCATATCAAATACTTCCCAAAAGTTCTGGCAACAAGACTGACAGCTTTTCAAACTTAATCTGCAAGCATAACTATAAACAAGTAATCAAAAGCTGTAAAAGGTAACACTGCCAAGTTGTAGGAGGAAACCTACAGAGGAGGCATTTCTCTTTTTGGCATTTGTGCTACTTTAAAACAACTAAGGGGCCCTGCAGCCTTAATACATTTATAAAACCACATTATAACTTCACCATGATATACCACTGGATAGAAACATATATTTTCAGAGACTAAAAATAGTTAGATGCCTGAAAAATGAATTATGTAAGATACAGATGATAGATGCAAAATTTAATCTGAGCAAGAGAAGTTTTTATATGCATTATTTTGGGAGACTTAGGCATATGAGACTGCTATGACTTTGTCAAGTATTTTTTACTGGATTAGTGGCTAAATAAAATGCTTTCCAAATGCAAAAATTACTTTAAAGTAATGCAGAAGTTTTGAAAGAAATTATAGAATATATTCACCCCAATAATGATACTGGTCAAAAAATAAAAAAATCGACATTGTCATTTTGAGTAGAAAAAGATCCACTCAGCAATGTCAGCAGCATAAGTACTACAGATACTATGAAGACCATGAGAGGCCAGACACTGGTGTGATCAATGGAATCTGCACTGAGCTTTCTATGAACTGATATTTTTTAGTCACTACATAGTAAAACGGAACTTATTTTGTAAAGTTTGAGATCCCTTTGTGAAACAAGCATTTAATGATAAAAATGAAAAGAACAAAAAGGTCATGGGCATGTGGCAAAAAATTATCAAGTGCTGTGAACTTTGTTTTATTCACTAAAATAACTTTATTTTCTTATAGTAGTAAAATAACTGGAACTGTACTGTGCTATGCTCAAGTACAAACACATATGAACACAGTATTTGCAACACTAGAACAGAGCTTTGTGAACCAACTTAATTCTTCAAATGCTTTTCTAAAGAACCTTTTCATGTTTCACAAAGATGAAATATTATCTTTGGAGGAGTTCAAGGCATTACTGACAGTTCACTGATACAGTCCTTTGTGTTGTCTCAGTGTTACTGCTGAGGTCCTGACCTGTTTTCTATTAAATGCTCATGCAGCTCATGGTTTAACTTGGCTCTGTTCAAGGTTCTCTTTCCGAAACTAGTTCAGTTGTTTGGCATCGCATCTTTTTACCAATGTGCAAATGCACCACTTTGACAAAAAGTCATGTATATTTAAAAACAACACAAGAATTATAGAGGCCAGAACTCCTGTGACTGATCTGACAAAAATGCGGATGCAATTACAATCTTTCAGCATTAAAATATTTACACTGAAACATTTATTTTGAGTATATGGGATGACATTTTTATTTCCCTATTTTACCACATATCTCATTTGATCATTAAATTAATGCAATTAATTATTCTGGAAAGGTCACGGCTTCATTAAGAACATTATTTTCAAAAAACAAATGCTATGCATAAATTCCCAATTAATGAAATGGGCCCTCTACAGGCCCCTTTTCAGCTATTTGAAGACTAGAAGATGTAATTCTACAAATAATTACATAACAAGATAGTGTATTACCTCCCAAAAGTATACAAATAATGAAGTTTTGTTAAGTAACTATGATCATTCCTGAAAAAGAGTAAATAAAATGTTCCATCATGTTGTTATTACTCTCTAATTTACTGTACAGTAACTATTTATAATATGCAAAATAGAGGTCATAAGCTAGAGAGACTTTACTAATTAAAATGAAATGCTGAGAGAAAGTCAGTCTAAGACGACACCTGTTTAGGAAGAAAGGCGTGAAACACAGTCAGATCATGTTCATATTTGTGTTATACAATGTCCAGGCAGCAGCATTAAGTAAAAGGATGCAATTAATTCCAGGTGGCTGCACTGCAACTTTCAGAAGGTAAAGCAGATCAGAGGTGGCTACTGTCTGTGTCAAAGCTCTAGCTGAACACATTTTAGATTTAACCTTAAGCAACAATAACAATGTAACATGCAGTGGACAACTGGTTGGCATTAGTCTGCCGTAGATAAGGCCTCTGCATATCCAAATCACTAAAGCAGCAAGGAATATGAAGGACATTTGGGCAAATCAAAAGAAAGAGAGCATTCCAAAATCAAGAGAGGCAGACAGAGAGAGAGAACATGTTTGCATGTGTAAAATTTCTCAAAATGACGATTCTAGCTGCAGAATTCCTTCTTTTATCATCACACGAAGGGCTCTGCATTCTAAGGCATGATGTTAAATTTAGGTTCTACAGAACTTAATTCTGACATAATATTAACTGATGACAAAATCATTCCTATTCTAAAGAGTTATCTTGCTAACAATTCCCAAAAATCTTAAAAAAACCAGACCTATATATCACCATGGTATCATCACAGTGAACACAATTCAGTTACTGACAAAGTGGGAAAAACAGCAAAAAACGTGTCACAAGCTTCTGCCTGGGAAAAAGTTAACACAAGACTACAAACCATGAAATAGGTGTTTATCCAGAAAGACTGAAAATATTACTTGCAATTTGCCCTAAACTGCTAAAACATCCAGATGTACCATGGGAAATGTACCATCTCAATCTTTCCTATTACCTGATGCCCAAATATACTTTAATGTAATTAAAAGAGATAACATTTTGGGTGTATGCTAGGGCTGTGTGAAGCTTTGGGTCTTGATTTAATTCAGAGGAGAGTTGGCCTGATTCGGTGGCTGAATTTCCAAATCAAATCGGGAGACCAATGAAAAGGTTCAAACTGATTCAGAGATTTGGGCAGTCCCCACTTGACACTGCAGGGAGCTGGACCCGGACTCTGTGCCAGTAAATAAGGGGTGAGGGGGTGGGGGCTGGAGGAGGGGGGAGAGACCACCAGGCCCAATCCCCTTCCTACTCCCCCGAATGCCCCGACGCCTTCCCACTCTCCCAGCCAGCCCTGTCAATGGCTGTGCCACCCAGCCCCAGCACTTAAAAGCCCTGTGCTCGCCGCCTGCTGCAGTGGCCATCAGGGTTTCTGGGGGCTCATGGCAGGGCCCCACCATGCAGCACGGGGCAGTGGTGAGCGTGGAGATTTTTTTTATTTTTATTTTTTAAGTACCGGGATGCTGGGGCCATGCGGAGCAGCCGTGGACAGGGGTGGAGTGGACAGGATGGAGCCTGTTTGACTTGGAGATTCAGCTGATTTGGGAGCTGCTGAATCTCTGAATCAGATTCAGCCAAATAGGTTCAGGACAGTGATTTGACTCACCAAAACGAATCGCTGTCCCCTGAATCGGCCGAATCCAAAGCGAATACTAGGTGCTTCATATGGGCCTACTGTATGTCCCTCCTCCCATCAATCAGCATAACTTTTACCATGCATGAATACTTGCCTTCAACAGCAGTGCAAGTAGAAAGAGACAATTAAAGAATGACACAGGAACTAGATCTCAGTAACAAAACGAGAAACACAGGACATATAGACCCATATCTGGAAACTCATTGTCTATGAATTTATTTAATGCTGTTTTGTGGAATCTAAGACCTGTATTTGTCAACATGAATTACCAGGCCTTGTAATACCTGTCTAGTACATGGCAGAGGCAAAGCAAACCATGACATTTGCTGGCGCAGACAACCCTAACAAAACATGAACAATTTAAAAAATTTGTGGATAAGCCAGGCAGCTTTCACTTATATGCCTGACACTTACTCAGTTCATAACCACCTGCATGCCAAGTCCTTGGCAGCCTTAAACTGGCAACATTTTTATAAGAACAAAATGATCTTGAAACTATTTTCCATCTCACCAAGCAGAAACATGCTTTTGTGTAACACCAGGAATGTATCTTATTGTAATCTTTCACCTTTGTTTAGTTGAAGAAATAGATACTGTTGATGATGGAAAGATAATTCGGATCTCCATTTAAGTTTGATTTCCTATGTGCACTCATACATTCTCCTAAATACAGATGGAACAATAACTATGCTCTAACGTTATAATTTTGGTCTGTTTTCTGTATTTAGCCAGTTCTGCAGAAGCAGCTAGCAAGTTTACCAAACTCCTAAATCAGTAGTGTTGTATGTTGAGCACTAACCTTAATTTTACTTTTTCTCCTGAAAAAATCCAGTGCATCTCATAAATCAAGACTTTAAAGTATGCAGTGACTCAGATAATTCTGGCCACTCTAGCCATGAACTATGTCCAGAAAAGAGCTATACAAACCAAGGCAGGAACTTCCATGATGCAGAAACTATGTGGGGATGAGGACCTGTGTTTCCTCTACCCTAGCACGAAAGGGTGCCAGGATGGACATACAGGTGAAGCAGTCATTAATTACAATGTTTAGTAGTCTGTGGATTCTGAACTTAAGAGCAGCCCATGGGAAGCCAGAGCTAAGGTAGCATCCATTGCAGCAGTTTTGACATATACTGCTGTCTGTCCCAGTCCCCCAAAAAGACAGACTTCAGAGTGTCTAATTTTCCTCGCTCTCTTCTCTTCTCTTTGGATCTGAAGCACAGAATCGAGCTGCGTTATCTTTTAAAAATCACAAATGAAATTACTGTGTAGTGAGAAATCAGTGTAATGGTTTGGTTGCAGGTGACAAAGGAAGAGGATTTTTTAGAAATTGAAAAATTGCTGGTAAAACTACATAGATAATGAACTTATTTTACAGTGGAAAACAAGCTTAAAACAAATATATACACCAGGAAAATAGGCTTAGGACCACTGAAATAGTGGAAAAATAAGGGAAACAAAACTATTACAAAAATAAGTCTATCTGTAGAAAATATGAAATAGGCTCTCAGCCAGACACCACCAAATGAGCTTTTACTTTGATGACTGGAGATGAAGGATCCAACTAGTATGAAACTCCTTCCCACACATTTGGGAACCTAGCAAGAGATCACATTTTGAAATAAAGGAGAAATTTAAACAAAAGAGTCAAGATCTGTCCTCTAATTTTGACTCATGGTCAGATTTATTGAATTATTGGCACTATATGAATAAAGGTATAAGTGATGAAAGGAACTGTCCTAAGTTTATATTACCATTCTACAATTATCTTTATAAATCTCAAAAGTGTGAAGTTCAGCAACTTACATCTGTTGCTGAATATATTGCTATGAGACTATAAATGCTATTTAAGGGACAAATGCTATACTCTTATTCATTCTGAAGACAACTCTTTTGATATACTCTGTCACTTTTTAAATGAACAGAGAAATATACACACACACACACACACACACACACACACACTCTACAGGAAAAACAGATTGCTGTCATAGAGAAGAATTTCAAAGTACAATAGAGTTAAAAAGAAATCAGGTCTCTTTTTAATGTTGTATAAATCTCTTAATTTTCTTTTCCACAGTTCATGAATACTAAAAGACATACATTCCAGAAAAGAAATAACATTTTAAAGAAGTCATTTGAACTGATACTCCTTCAATTTACAGAAGAGGGATGATTTATAGAAGATAGGTGTTTTGTACTTTCTAAACATCCACAATCATTCAGGTGTATCCAACTGGATACCCTAAATGACAGATACCTAAAAACATTAGTCACGTTGGAAAATTTTGACTTAAACTTCATTTACCTTGCAGATCAGAACTATTTCCAATTCTAAGGTGAAACTAAAGGGTTCAATTTACACCTACGGACACCAAGAAGCATCTACAGAAGTGGATAAGATGGGTTTACTCTAGTTAAATTTTGCCCCAAATATATGCTAATAAGCAAAAGATAGGTTAAAGTGTTGAAAACATCTTTATTCTGGACCTATTATAAATTCTTAAATTTGGAAGGTACAGCATCAAGAGCACCTTCTGGCTTATACCTGTATCCAGAACATAACCTGTAGCAGTTAAAATTATAGTAATGTACACCACCTCTATCTCCACGTTGTAGGACCTGCAGAAGACCCTGGCAAGACAGGATATGGGGAAACAATGCAGAGGCAACGGACTTCAGCACTAATAAATGCACCTTGCTTCCAGCAGACATTTTGGGACTCACAGTACAGCATGGAACCCTTGGCTTGTCTCATAGAAAAGCTAACTATCTCCCATATAGAAGGATTCTCCATTTTCCTTTGGAAGTGGGCTCCCCTTTTTAAGCAGCTGCTTATACCAATGCAACCTATATGAAGTGCACCTAGATACCATGCCGCTGAACACTTTGCAAGTCTTTGTATTACTATGATTATTTACTTAGGTTCTTATATTTTTTTCTGTTTCTGTTCACATTCAGCATTAGACAGAATCAAACTTCTTACAGGTATTTCTGCAAAAATCTGTGAGTAGTTTAATTCAAAAGCATGGAAAGCAGTTCTTGACCATGCAAAATGTTTTATAAATAGTTCCATGTGTAATGTTCAGCTGGAGTCTCACTAGAGACGAATAATGACCTTGTATTTCATTCTCATTTACTCTGATATAGCCAACCTTCTGTTTTTAATTACATACTTAATACACCTGGCATGGTCTAATTACAGAAAACAAAACATGGTTTAAACAAAAGGTGACCTTGAACTTAATCTATCAAAATACCGGTTAGTTTTAAAACTTTTCAGTTTTTAACAAACTGCCAAGACATGCAATAGCAATTTTCCAAATGTGATCATACGCCTTTAGAGCCACAGACTTACTACATTAGGAAACATCTGTATATTTTTTTATGGTTTTCCTCATTATTAATGCAAATCTCTAAGATTTCAATAGCACTATAAACAGTTCTATCAGTAAACATTAAGTTCACACTACTAGTATGTTTTAAAATGTCCCAGAATACATTAAACTTAGAGAATATGATTAGAAACCACTTGGAATTGGAGCAACTTATGTCTGAAACTGAAGTTAGTGATTGTGCATAAGCATCAATACACTGTACCCTTAAAAAAAAGGGTCCTGATTCAGGAAGGTACATAAGCACAACCTTAAGTGTAACCATGTGAATAGTTTTGTGTGCCTGACTTCAAACACATAAGCATTTTACTTGCAGTTACCAGTCTCACACAAACAAAGGTATGTGCTCAAGCATTTTCTTGAAACAGGGATATGAGTTACATATATCATTTGTTTGTGTAAGATTGATTTATCACATAAACGAATACTACTATAAATTTTAGGTTTCTCTGTTTTAATAAAACATCTGGAATTTAAAATAGGCAACATGGTATTTACCATAAAAAGTTCAATAAAGTCTAATATTTCTGTAACATAAATATATCACATACCATTTTGTACTATAAACATGCTTGACATTGAAAATTCAGTTTCACACAGGCTAACTTATAATACTACTCACTAAAAAGGTTTTTAGGCTTTCATTTTCCTGACTATCACTAAAGAATCAAATCAATTCCTTTTCATCAAGCCAAAAGAGATGTTTCTGTGCACATTTGAGTTAAAGATAAAAACAGGTATGGTAAGAAAAGAATCTACTCCCAAGACGAAGAAGAGGCAGGATGTACATTAAAATATTTATTTTGATTTTCTCCTGTAAGTAAAATCTCTTTAAATAGTTGTTAAAGTTATATGTGAGTTCTACAACAGATACTTTGATTATTTCTTGCTTTTAGTGTAAGAGGTATCACTGCCCTGTAATAACTAAGAAGACTATAATACACCCTATATAAATGAGAGCACTGTAACTGGAATTTAAAGATACGTCAAAAAGAACTATCATGGTCACCTCAGTTGTTAATTCTGACACACTGGGCATGTCAACATGCTCGTTAATGCACTGTAGTTCTGTGCATTAAGTTTAGTATTTGTATAATCAAGTACTAAATAAATGTAGACTAACCAGAGTTACTGTGCGGTAGTGTTGGCACACATTAGCCTACTGCACAGTAGTGTATTAACACTGTTTTTGCTGTGACACATTACTGCACAGTATTACTGGGCTACTGCGCAGTTAGTCTCTCATGTAGCTGTTCCCAGTTTGTCTGAAAATGTGACCTTTCAGAATATTTATCTATGTTCTTTATTACTGCTCACTGTACACTACTAAAACTAGACCACACTGCATGAGTGGAGAGACACTGAACACAAGGTATGTTCCAAACACAACACGACTGTAGGAGCCTTATGCTAACTACACTATGATTCACTATGAAGTTTTTGGCCATGAGTGACACAATACTGGCAATGCTGTTGTAGGTTTTGGGTATTTTTGTTTGTTTTTATGTTATAACCATTGAAGTCCAAAATACAATAGAAGCTTGATAAAAATAATTCTTATACCAATCCAGTTATTTCTATTCATACCAAGGCATATTTACTGTCCTACATTATATGCAGATACATTCCTGAGGTTGCTGTGAATGTCTAAAAACATGTACTACCCCATTCATCTGGCTAGCAATACAGGGTTCAGTGTAAGTTTAAAGGGGGAAAATAACTTTTAAAAGGACCTGAGATAAAATCAAAGAAGTACATTTGAATAATATAGAGTGGGAAAAGATCTCACAAGAAAAATCAATGTGATACAAAATATATTTGTGTGCATTAGGAATAATCCAATATGGATTCAATCATACAACATCACCATTTATGGATATTAGAATGGCACCAGAATCAGGGCTCCATAGTAAGATGCAAATAAAAAAGGCACAATCTCCCCTGAAGTGCTTATAGGATAATTTAAGATGCCACATGTGTACAACAAAGGAACAGATGATGATGTTTTGTGATATAGAAGGAAACTTCACTTTACTCTTCTAAGCCAAGATTTGAACTTATGACTTCAAAACTGAATTAATTATATTTACCCATCTTTGTAAATCCCATTTGGATCGACAAATAGGTAATATATAAATCTATGGACCTGCATCCTGTATACCTATTTGCAGGCAGACTGCTACATTCTGGCAAGACTCTACTGATTTCTGTGGGGCTCCAGTGGGGTGCAACAGTTAGCTGGCACTAGTATTTATGATTTACACCATTATTATAAATACATATACTAAAGCCCAGATTCATCCCTGTATAACCCAGGTTTTATGATTTCAGTGACATACGACTAAAGAACTGCTGTGGAGGATCAGGCCCTGCTTTTCCTGACCTCTCCAAAGGTCCTGAACTGCCTATTGCACAGCTTGTATAGGGGAAAGACCAGACACATGTATAGGGCAAATGCAGCCCATCTCCATAAGCTAAGGAAAAGCATTATTTCCTGTGGCTAGCAAGGACTTCCACATACATAAAGAGAGGGAAAGCACTGCTACGCAAAATGAAGTACCACCTCAACTGATATCATTAGCCCGCAGGTACCGTAGTATTTTACTATTGATGCCTACCTGATAATACCACAAATACGTATAACTTCTCAGAAGTAATCAAGGGCAAGTCCACAATATCAAGTTTTTTCTCGTACAGCTACATCAGCTGGAAGTATGAGGTGGGAAAGCGAATCACATACTTAAATAACCTGCCCATGCAGTCCCAACTTAAACTGGCATAAGTTATTTTGATGGCACAGAAGCTATCATTCAGTTTAAGTGTAGTAGACCATAAGTAAAGTAATGATGCTATAAAACACCTTTTGCTACATCCAGCATAAGTTGATACGGGATTTGTCAGTTTAACTGTACTGAAATAGCCAGATCAGAAAAGCTTATTTGTATGGAATGGAGTAGCCCAAACATACATACATATTTTACTTGTAGCAGCATATGCATAGTTGATCCTAATACTTCACCCCTTAGGAGAAGCATCTTTTCTTCCATCTTTCCTTTCCTTCCTTACTCCAGTTTATTTACCTCTCTCAATAGTTTTCTATCTAAACAATCTACGGGCATGAATTGGTTAAAAAGTACAACTAATTCTCTAATGAACAGTGCCCTAACAAAGTCTTGGCTAATTTAGAAATTGTTTGCATAATTTCAACTTTCCAAATCCATCCTGCTCTTATCGTAGAATCACAGAAAATTAGAGTTGGAAGGTACCTCAGGAAGTCCAACCCCCTGCTCAAAGCAGGACCAGCCCCAACTAGATCATTCCAGCAAGGGCTTTGTTAAGCCAAGTCTTAAAAACCTCCAAAGATGGAGATTCCAACACATCTCTAGGTAACACATTCCAATCCTTCACAATCCTCTGAGTGAGAAAGTTTTTCCTAATATCCAACCTAAACTTCCCGTGCTGAAACTTGAGACCACTGCTCCTTGTTCTGTCATCTGCCACCACTGATAACAGTCTAGCTCTTTGGAACTACCCTTCAGGTAGTTAAAGGCTGCTATCAAAGCTGCCCCCCCCAAATCTTCTCTTCTGTAGACTAAATAAGACCAATATCTGAATGTAAAGCCCCAGGCTGAATTGATTCAATTTTTGCAGGTTAGGCTAAGCTTCCTAGATATAACTGATAAGCAAGTGAACAGACATTCACTTGAGAATTTGGAAATGCAACCACTTGGCTGCAGCGGCCCAAGCCAAAAGCTGGAGGTGCGAGAGCAACCTCGCTGCTCAGCTACAGCAGATAGCTTAGGCCAAGACTAGCTTGCCCATCCAGTAAGGAAGGGTTAATGGGGGAGGTGCAAAGCATCCTGGGATGCTGGGGGACTGTGAGTTAACTTGAATGTGGAGTGGATCTGGGACAGAAGTTCAATAAGCTGATTTAATCCAAATCAGTTAAATCTGATTTGGCTTGACAAGGCCCAGCTCAACAAAGCCATGGCTAGAATGATCTAGTTAAGGATATCCCTGCTTTGAGCAGGTGGGTGGACTAGTTGACCTCCTGAGGTCCCCCCATTCAGGTTTATCTTAAACCAGTTGCAGCCTTTTTGAAAGCGCTTTGTGTGTACTGAACGTCTGGGCTAGGGACAGACATTACACCTAAACAGGTTTAAGTGATCAGAAACTGAATTAAACCTGTAACAGAACATATGTTCAGTGCACATAAACCAGTTTGAAAATGGCTGAAACTGGTCTGAGATGAACCTGATTTAATGCAGTATTAGACTTAACTGATTTTACTCAAACTGGTTTATGCAATGTCTGTCCCAGACCCCTTGCTGGTTTAAGATAAACCAGACACTCCCGGCATGCACTCTGGGCTGGGGAGAACTCTATGCTCCACAGCAGAGCTGGGTCCTCTCCTCTGCTCTCTGGCTGGAGCCCTGGCAGAGACTGCCTGCTCAGCAGGGTCAGCCTGGCTTACCCCTGCCCTACCCCCACTTGCTGTTCAGTCAGGAATCCCCCCTTCTCTTCTTCCCATCTCCCACAGCAGAGACCCCTAGCCCCAAAGACCCTGGGCATGTGGTATGCTAGATAAAAGCTGAGAAGTGTCTATGTGTGCATGTCTCCAATTTCACTGGGACAGCCGGACAGAACAGTGACCACTAATGGCTTTTTGAAGCTAATTAACAGGACAGCTGGTAAGCTGTTTACAAAGAGTTTGAACTAAGGAAGAAAGACCATCATTTTGCTGATGGGGTGATAAACACTCTTATCAGCTCCCTACTGGCTTGCTCGCCTGTCAGTTAGCTGCAGATAGTATAAAGAAGCAGGGAGAGGGAGATTGAAAAGTTCAATATCATCCAAAGATTCATGCAGTGAACCCCCACCCCACACTTGCCTCAAAGTGCTAGCAGGGGGCTGGGGGCTGACAACACTCATGCCACTTGAGCAGCCAGTAGGGAAAGCCCGGGAACTCCCTAATCAGAGGTCCTGCCTGGGCCTAGCAACAGTCCCCCTACCCGCCCCCCCCGAGCTCAGCACTCTGGTAGGGAAGGAAGGGCTGCTCTAGAGCCCCCTGGCTTCTAGCCTGAACTACTGCAGGCCTGTGCCTGAATTTTCTCAGTCCAGAGGGAATGTCTCTATGGTTGTAAACTGGTTCAGCCTAACCGGATTAGACTAACCTGCAAAATTTGAATCAATTCAGGCTCAAGTGTTTTGAATGTCTGTCCCTAGCCCTGTTGTGTTAGAAGATTTGAACCAGTTTCCAGTCACTTATACCAGTTTGTGTTATTTCTGTCCCTAGCCTTGGTGAGCCACATGGGAAAATGCTATCACCTCCCTGTAAGCCATAACCTCTAAAGCTGTGCTTTATGATTATCATCTATTTCACACAAGCTCTTTGTGATTTATATACCATGAAAACCATTTGTTATAAGTTCAAATAGTCCTTAATACTCTTAAGATTTGGAACAGCTATGTTGGACTGAAATGAAAAGAATTATGTCTGTCAAACAATACTAGTAATGTAATGTAGAACATTCCTTGGATAAAAATATGTGTATAGCATTTAGACAGTGTAATAAAACCAGAACAGAACAGACAAGTGAGAAAACACACAATAAATTCAGAGAGACAAATCTCAAGACAAAGGAGGCCAGAAAACCCCCCAAAATCCAAATTCTCAATTAATCTGAATATAAAAAGGACAAAGAATTTTAAAATAAATTCTATCCAGTTTTATGCAGTTGTTCCAATAACAGATGTCACAAAAACAAATCTATTTTCTACCTAAGAGGTTGTCTAATGAAAAAAGCACCAAACAGATTTGACTTCATGATTCATTTAGCACAACATAGACAAACTTTCAGTGCTCTGTTAGACTACATGCACACATTCAATTATAGCACCATAAATTCCTGTAGTGCTGGCACAATAAAGGGTTAGTGGGATGAACACACATTCAGAGCCACACCTTAGCTCCCACACTCCCACCTTACCCATATGATGCCTATCAACCCCACAAAAACAGTTGATCAGGCTGCCTCAAAGCCTCAGTGATGCTACATTTTGACAAGCCACATTACAATATCTGTGCAGAAAATGGTTCACCCTGTAATAAAATGCTTGTGAGCTCTAACAGATATGAAAAGTATCCCTTCTGAGGTCAGTGAAACTACTCACGAGCTTAAAATTAAGCACATGCTTAAGTACTTTGCTGAATTTTAGCCAGTCAGAAGTTTGCAGGCATTATGAATATTTTTGAATCTCTCGTGAAGTTTAGCTTGCCTGTTTACTTTTTCTGCCAGTAGTATTTCACTGTCTTGGGAAAAATATTTGTATCATTCTGTACAGATTTGTATTATGGAACTGGAGGAAAGTTGAATGTGTGGGCCAAAGGTCAGATTCTCTTCCATCTATTAGATGTGTAAGTGCGCTTAGGAACTTAAGTGGTTCTAGTCTACCCTCTTGAGACTCAGAAAGTTCATGCAAAAGGTAGGTGCATCTCCTCTTCCTCCTTTCTGCTTTTTTGTGACTCAGTCTTAAGGGTAAGATAATGGAGTGTTAAAAAAGAATATTAAGTAATAATAAGGGACTTGAGTCAGGTGGAATGGAATTTAGGAATTTAGGCAGGTACCTAAATTTTAGATACCTCATAGGTGTAACAGACTTTTTCCCCCAAATTTAAAAAATGGAAAGAGACACTATTTGTCTCCCATATTAACATTAGAAACCTTTGCAATGAATAAAAGCCTAAAGAGTGATAGGAGAACCTAAATAAGAACAAAAAATAATTCAGATAAAACAAACATACTTAATTTAGAAATAATTGCTAATTAACGCCGGTTCAAATTCTACAAATTCAATATACTTTAATTCAGTATTTACTTCCCTTTGGATTAATTTGTGTTCAATAAAATAGGTTAAAATGCTCTCATTTCCTTTGAAACATAATAGGCTATCTATAGAAAGGCTATATTTACTGAATTTGATCAATTAAATCTAATGAGTTATAAATATACCTGGCTGCACTGGAATAAAGTCCCTTGTTAATATGTATTAAAAGCAGAGTCCAAAGAAAATTGCTGTTACTGAGCTTGAAAAATGCCTAAAGAATTTTTCTAAAAGACAGTCAATTGCAGCAATCCAATTATGATCCAAGGGGAATTGTTGATGGATAACTTAGCAAACTGTCATTTCTGTAAGCATATTTGCAAATACAGCAGAGGAAAAATAATCTAAAACCCAGATTTTTTTATGGCCTGGATATCTCTACCTTTACAATTCAATGTTGTGTCTACTATACCTATTGAAAATTAAACTCTATGACCAAGATTTTCAAAAGTTACTACTGATTCTGGGTGTATAACTTCTAAGTCCAAAATTTAGGGCATGTAGAATCTGATTAAAACTATTTAGTTTTAAAAAGTGCCAAGTATTCCCACTATGAAAATCTTTCTGTGTCTCAAATTGGATACCGAAAGGCATTCAGTCACTAGTGTCTTTTGAAAAATTTAGCCTGTGTGAACAGGCATCAACTCACAAACCAAAAGGGTAGTGAACAGCTGCAGATTTATACAGGACTGATCATTCTTAAGATTCCATTTAATTCCCTGTGTTTATAAAGCAGAAAGATACAGAAGAGTTAACAGAATTCAGAAAAGAGAAACAAAAATGATTAATTCTGATTTATACAGTGCAATAAAAATATATATAGTTATATATTTATATATTATATATATATACACACACACACAATAAACTCTCAAAGATAGATCCTGACTGAGGAAAGATTTAATAACATAGGGTGTTTGTACACGTGGGACACCTTTAATTAGAATGCATCAGAGCAAACTTGATTAATCTCCCAAGAGCCACTCTAATTAGAATGAACCCCCCGACCCTGAAGCACATGTACAGATGCCCATAAATTCATAAAACTCTGCTAAGTTACATTTCCAAGGAGAAAGAGAGATTGTTTGGAGTTGTCTAAGGACAACTATTTACTGTCCGATATAACTAGGTATAATGTCAAAAAGTGTAACAAAAAGGAAATTTCCAGGTGAAATCAAAAAGTATTTTCCGTTAATAAGATCTATTAAACTGTGGGACACTCGCCAAACAGAAATGGTGGGAGACCCATTACATAAGCGATTATACACTAGGCTGGAAAAAGCACTCAAATAACACACTATATTAGGGGGTGGAAAATAAGATCTATTAAGGCATTTGCCCCTCTTATTTTAAGATTATATTTTCATTTAAAGAGTTACCTCTTAAAATTAAAAATCAGTGGCATAAGCTAATTGAAAATAAAATACTGAAATAAGGTCCAACTCATGTCAACAGCCATTTTAATGGTTTTATAAGAATACTACTGTGCCAAAATAACCACAGCTAGTGTTTCTCAACCTGTGGCTTACAATCTAGAAGTGGGTCACAAGAATACATGAAAGGGTCCTGAACAAATTTAAAAAATGGATTGACAAGCTTTAAAAATAGATTCTCTTTAAAGGAGAAAAATGTGGACAACCGTGGCTTTACCCTGAAAGGCTGGCAGAGTTCCAGCCAGCAAGGGGCTGCTTAGGGCCCCCCATGCCCCATACACGCACCCCTTGGCCCACACACTGGGGGACAGCTGGACGGGAGTGAGGGGCACTGGGGTGGGACCGGTCATTGATGAAATATGTTGTTAAGCACATCCCAAGAGTAGCAAGATGCAGAGGTCATTTGAAGAATTCACTTGTTCCAGTGCCTTTGTGCCTTTAATTTTTGGCAAATCTTATCAGCTAAGTGGGTTCACGTTGCATGATTTTGTAACTTTAGGTTGCCTATGAGTTTTGGGTTAATTTAAACCTAAGTGAAAAGCTTAACTCAAACTAAAACCCAGGCAAGTATCCTCACAGCCTGTAGAAGTCAGTGATGCTGTCAATAAACACTTTCAAATGCAGTCCCTTGGAACTTCGGAAGGGTATCTAGGGCCTGCATAACCACCTTGCCCAATGCAATGAGATGCAATTATCTTCCAAAATTTTTATGCAAGGGCTGACTCTTTTAAGTTAACTTACTATGGACAGAGGGGTGGCAATATTCTCTCTATCAAGTGCCTGGTATTTCCAAAGAAACAAATCTAAGGTCAGAAACCGGCTGCTAATGAGATGCTCCAGATTTCCTCATACAGTAAATTACTAACTTCAATTTACATGTTTACGGAAGTCAAGAGAATACCAGAAAGCACACGGAAGGAAAGTCCCCCAACTTTAAACAGAGATTAATAAACTGCATATTCCAAAAAATATCTGGGTTAACAATTAACCATTACTTGATAATTTTACAGTCATGCCCTACATAGCTAGTACTGCTAGCTAGGCAAAAAAACAAAAAAAAATTACAGTAACAAGTAACAGAGTAGGCAGAACTAAGCTCACTGGGTCAGGAGTCTGGGAGTATGTCAGGCAAGTGGGGAGAGTATCTGTTGGTGGAAAGTGGTTTCCTGGAGCGAAAGTTGAAGCCCTGGGTTTGCAAAGAAAAGCATGGATTTATGTGGAAGTCAATTTAGGCTGAGAGGCTGGAGTTGGTACCATATAAAGTCTAAAATAGGGAGAATTACATAGTAAGCTGCCCAAATTAAATGACAAAAAAACATTCTAACTACTGGACTGTAAGTTATATGTAGATAACCATGATAGGAGAAGAAAAGGTAACTAATAAATCAGAGCTATAGAAGAATCAATTAAAAGGTCATAACTGGCATAAGATGGATGTTGCAAAGGCTGAAGAATGTAAAATCCGGTGTAATGTGATATAGAGCACATTTGAGAGCAAAGTGCCACACAAAAAATGCAAGACCTTCCAATCAGCAGGCGCTATCATCATTGCTGCTTTTACAGTTTATAGTAACTGGAAAATAGTTAAAAATGGAAAAAGGAAAAGAAAATAAAACAGAATGAGGCTTTTAGTTTGTATGTTTTATGTTATAGAGACAGGCAAGAAAGACATATAAAATCTTAGAGCAATGTTAAAAATTCTTCTACTAAAGAATCTAACTCAGTGTCTCAAGTCTGTACTGAAGCACAAAAGCAGTCAGTTAAAGGGAACTGGAAAAAAAAAACCCAACAGATTTTACCCTGTGGATAACAGATCACTAGTTTCATTTAGATATTATGGTTAAACTGCATGAAATTGAATATTTTAAATTCAGATGCTGTAAGCATTGTAATTTGTAACAGATATCCATTGAAGTATTAGGGACAACAATCAAGTTTTGGTAAGAATAAAATCATGATTTTTAAATGACTCCAGTTCCTTACACGTATACTTTTCATTATGAGGTCTACGATTAATGAAATCTCCAGTGATGACCAGTGCTAAAAAGTAGATTCATCATCACTTTGCTCTTTACATAAATACCACAGGTCAGCAGGGTTTTACACTGATTTAAACATGTTCATGTATGATTACACAATACACAGGGCAAAATGCCTTCCATATCTAGACTTAATGACACAATGTCTTGTTTTCCATATTTTTCTAATTTCATATTGTTTTATTGTACTTTAATATTCAACATTGTTTAAAAGATCAATTCTTTGGTCTTTTTTTTTCTTTTTGCAATAAATGCTGATAGAAGACTACTTCACCAGCAGTTCATTCACTGCATCAAATATTCATCTCCATAGTCCCTTTTCTTAAAGCAGCAAAATGATTTGCAGTGATATAGAGGACTATCACAATCTAAGGTTTTTCTCATTTTGGCTACTCCTAAGGTTTTCTCCTTCTAGACTTTGCTTCCCACCATCCTTTGTCAATAACAAAACTCTAACCCTCTGACAACTTGAGGAGGCACTGAAAAATACAAATCTGTCAAAGTGAGCAAAACAAAACAAAACTAATACAAGATACTTGTATTTTGGTGCTGGGCCCCAGAACATACCACACTATTACAGAATGTGAAGATAACTCCCAAAATGTTTTTAAATTATTTATTATTATTATTTAATACTAAAAATGTCTGCATTTCCCAAATTCCTGATACCTGGGACATAGGTGAAGGGAGAAAATTTTGGGGAGGGGCTCAGTGTGTATGTGCATGTGTGCATGCCCCCCCACAGGAAAGTCTGCAGGGGAAGGGGTGGAGGGAGAAAGATGGGGTAGGGGCAGAGAGTGGGGCTGGGGTTGTGCCAGGCTGTGTTCAGGTCAGGCCAAGTCATGGGGCAATTGGAGCCCGGTGGCTCCTCCAGAGGCATGGGCAGGCAGCTCCCACCACTGCATGCACCGCAGGGGAGCTGGGGGGGGGCACATTCCCCCCTCCCCTCAACTTCCCCGCACCAGGCTCATGGATGAGCCATTAGGCTCTGATTGCCTTCCAACCCAGCCTGGCTGAAGCCCCATTCATGGTGAATGGGGCCCTGGCTGGGCTGGGTCACAGGACAATTAGAGCCCAGTGGCTCCTCCAGAGGCATGACACAGTGGGGCACAGGAAAGGCAAAGAGGGAAGGGGGGCACATGCCCCCCTGATCTTTGCATGGGGCAAGGGTGGATAGCAGCTGAGAGATGGGCTCTGTTTGCTCAGTGTCTCCGCGCCTCACTGCTGCTGCTTTGAAAGTGGTGTGGTGCAACACCATGTGCCTCGCTTCAGCTCAAATTGCACCGTGCCATTTTCCAACCAGTGAGGCAGTGAGCAGGCAGAGCCCAGCTCGGAGCTGCAGTCCGCCCTTCCCCTGTGCAAAAATCAGGGTGGGGGGGAAATGTGCCAACTCCCTGGTGCCATGCCACACCTCTGGAGGAGCCATTGGGCTTTGCTTATCCCACAACCCACCTCCCTAATCATGGTAAATTGGGCTCCAGGCAGGCCTGGTTGTGGGACAATCCCCACAGTGCACCACGCAGGGAGGCAAGGGCAGGGGCAGAGTGAATGATTTGCCTCTGTCACTACACCACTGACTACTGCACTGTGGAGGTCTCGATCTGCCCCCCCTGCAAGACCAGGTAAAGAAAGGCTGCTGGGCCAGCTAGAATCCTGGCTCCACACTGCAGGGTATCGGAGTGTGTGCACCCCTTCCCCCTGCTGCAGCAGCCTGCAGCCAGGCTGCCTTCTGGCCAAACCTGCTACCTGCTGTGTCTGGGGGGGCTGAGCCCAGTTAGCCCCCACATCCCACCCTCTTCTGCCACCTCTGCCCAGGAAGACACTCTTTTACTGGATTAAAATTGGTAACACACTTTACTTTTACACCCAAAAAGTTATACATATAACTTTGCTAACTTTGACAGGTGTGTATATATATATTTTTCATGGGGGGGTGTATGCCCCCCCCCCCCAAAAAAAAATAACATACTCCATTCACCTGCCAGAAGAAATCATACAAGTGCTAAGAGGACTATTAAAAATAACACCATAACTTCTTTGAATTTTGTGACACCCCAACTGAAAATCACTGAGCTAGATCGATTTCAGAAGAAATATGGAGGGAGATCTTGAGGCAAAAAAGCTGAGACTCATCTAGCTGGTGTCAAGTAAGGGTGCCAGGGGCAGAACCTCACCCTGCTGTGCCTGCTCTTTCCACTTTCTGTCCCATCTCAACCCTTGGTCTGTACCTCAAAGGGCAAGGACAGCCCCTGCTGCTGAGGCTGCTCCTGCAGGGTCTTACAAGCCAGCAGCCACTCCCACAGCCATTCCTGCTGCCCCTGGGAGTGTGGGAGAACTGGAGGGGATGAACTGGGCTGCAAAGTGAGGCTCTGCTTATGCAGCTTCTTGATCACCCACTTGCAGAGAAGTGTGCTACTGGAAACAAAGGAGGAGAAACAGCAAAGGGGCTACCTAGGGATGGGGAAGGGCAGGGGAAGGCAGCAGCAGCAGCAACCTTCCCCTGCCCTTCCCCATCCCTAGGTAGCCTCAGCAAAGCAGCCACAGGCACTGCAGGAGTACTTGGAGCAGGTACAGGGTACCAGATGTGGGAGGATTAAATTGACCTCCTCACACAAGGGGATCTCATGGCACACTTCCATCACTCTCACAGCACACTGGTGTGCCACAGCACACCCTTTGGGAATCAAACATATATGTACATGTCTGGTAATTATGGTGTGCAACTGAAACAAAAACATACCAAACTCTCTACTGCATGTCTTTCAAATCACTTACCTTTCCCTTAAATAAAGCGTACATGACTGCTCCTATTTCACCAACATGCTTTCTCACTGTATCCTTTCTGTGACATTTTCTCTGACCTCACCAGTGATGCCAGATTCAATGTCCAGTCTCTACCCCACAACACAAGAAACTTCTAAATGTAGATGTTTCATCAGTCTAGAAGTCCCTATTTATTTTTACTAAATTAAAGAAGTCAATAGTATATTACTGGAAATTCTTGACTTTAATTTGGCATTCAACACTAATACAGATGGGCCTCTTTTTCAGGCTTTGTCATAAATATATTTCTTACTCTGTGGGTTGCTGAGGCATGTCTCATGAATGCATAATAGAACATTATTTTCTCTATGCTGCAAACCACCAAAAGTCATATCTTATAAACTTCACTCTGGCAATACTGCCATGCAAGTTAATATGAATTTTACTGAGGCTTTGTTTTGCACTATTAGGCCTTTTCTCAGTAGCATTACTCTTTTTTTAAAATATGAGATTCAAAATTATGTTTAAGGAAAAGAGCAGTTTTTAAATATATGTACTCTATTAAGACCTTAACTATTAGAGGTATTTCAAGTTTCTATACTATGCTGCCTTCTCCCTCAATTTACATTCCATGACATTTAACCACCATCAGGCTTGCTACATGTTCTGTAATTTTTATCACGTGCTGTTTTATATTGTTTTGCACAACCATATTTATTTTGCGACTCAGTCACCCACATTATGTTTCCTCATTCCTATCAATGCCAGTTGCTCATTACAAACATATTTTATTATGAAAATATTTAGTATAATGAATACTTTAATATAATGAAGGTACCGAAAAAACTGTTGTACACAGTGTCATTTAATCAAAATATAGACATGTATTCAAGACAGACTGATATAAAATAGTAGATTTTAAAGTGGGAGTTGGCATAGGCACAAGGATCCAAAAGCCTGGATCATTTGGTAGAAACAGCCAGAGCTGTTCATAATCCAAACAATTGAAATGTGTCCTTCAGCTGGCAACAAGCTAAGCTGCATGTGAACAAAGCTCTGACCAACAAGTTTGGTTAAATTCCCAAGATATAAATGAGATTTCTGCATGTGTGAAATAATGGATTTCCCCACCAAAACATGCAAAACCTAAAGAAAATACTGAAAATTTAAAAAAAAGGAAAGAAAACCTAAGATGTTTAAGCCACATGGTTTGCAGAGCATCGTCCAAGCTCCATCTCAGAGTCTCTTTAAGGTTCACTGCTAGACATATCAGGAACAGAACTTGACAAGGTATAAGGAGCACTCATTTCAACAGAAGAGAGACTGAAAGTATTAATAGTAAAAGGTAATCATGAAGGGCTGCAACACTTACTGATGAAAGCAGCCTGGTGGAGGTGATCCTAAGTAATCATGTGTAGGACTGCATCCAGACACAACTAAATAAATACTTAGGAGGCACACTTGCTACACCTCACATCTATCAAAAGTAATTAAAGCTATCCACAATATACTAGACTTATTAAAATGATTTTTTCTTCAA
The DNA here is from genome assembly GCA_030014935.1 of Caiman crocodilus. Lineage (NCBI taxonomy): Eukaryota > Metazoa > Chordata > Crocodylia > Alligatoridae > Caiman > Caiman crocodilus. The sequence goes on along the minus strand of JAGPOW010000261.1, from coordinate 36,721,796 downwards.
TATTTCCATTATTCACACAGTACTGTTCAGTCTAGCAGGCTAAACTCATACCTGTATAGCACAGGAGTAAAATCCCTGAAATTGATGGTTGGCTATGCCATCTTATTTCATTCCCTTTTGTGCTTGCGCATTGCAATACTATTTCTAACACTGTGATTGCATACAATTTTTTCCCCAGAGGAATACTGTCTCTTGAACCACACAAAACAAAACAAGATGCTCATTTAATGATCAGCTATTTTATCTTTTGCTTTTTTCTTTGTTCAGAATGTGGCTGTGTTACATGTTCAAATATTCTGAGAGATTTTTCCTGGGTTTGTTTTCTTGGTAGAAAAACTTAAATCAAGAGACACCTGATAAGATGCTGAAATGCTGAACCACTGAGGAGCAGAGTGCTTGCAGTGTTATGCATCCAGAGGCCCTCTAAACACACACCTCAGCATGTCCTGCATATTTCCTCAGTCTGCCTAGAGACAGGATGGCACAATGTGGAGACTGTGAAATGTTGGGGATGAACAAAGCACCGTATGATGCTACAGGATTGTGCTGTGGCTCCCCCCACAAAAGAATGTTTCCAGATATTTACTATCCCGTGACAAACTCTCCCAGGACTAATTTAACCCTGGTTGTTCCTAGGTTATTTTCTCTGAAAGTGCCCATGTTTTGCTCTGGGAGAAAAATCTTCAACATCTATACTCATAGTTTCTCCTGAGAGGGCAGCTATTCTCCCATGAGAAACTGATCTCTGCACATGTCCTGTGATTCTTTGTCTGATTAATGAACTGTTTGCAAACTCTGTTCTGAAGTAAGAACTATTAATTTCTTCAAAATCTTTTCTATAGAGCTTATCACTACAACATCTGCCCACTTCACAATGAAGTAAGGAGGTGCCATTAGTATTTCCATTTTCACAAAGGGGGATGGCTAGACCATAGAGTTCAAAAGACCATCAAAAAGTTAACTAATATTGGGAACCCATTTTAAGACTCTTTAGATCCACCTTTTTTAAGGAGGAAGTATTATATAGCACATTATGTGTTCAGGACATAGTTCACATGAACTTTAGGTATCACTGAATGCTCAGCCCTTCCACAAGTCTGGTTCATCAGCCTCACTTAGAGCACCCAGAAACCTTAGAGTTTTTTAAAAAGCAAACTGAAATGCCATCATGTGGCATCATACTAGTACTAACATGAATCATAAATAAAGTTAGAACTTATATATGCACTGAACAGATCTTTGCCACATCAGCACATACAATAATGTGTAAAAATGGTTACTGGTCATCCTCTCTATAGGCCAGCACTAGAATGGATGAGATATATGAGCTGCTCATGGGTTTTATACATACTTCTTAGCAGATGGAAAGATTAGGAAATCTAGGGGGCTGTAAGTATATCCCCAGAAGGGATGCACTTGAGGATGCTGCCTGCCCATTCAACACAAACCAGAAAATTCAACAGTGAAACTGGTCTGGGTGTTGCCCCCTATATTCTCTCTTGACATCAATCTCTAGTGTACTTAACAGCAGCTGCTGAGAGCATCCCAGAATTACTTACTGAAGCATTTCAGGGACTTCTGCGTGCGAGTAGAAGCAGGTAGGCAAGGTGTGCTTCAAAGCATCCCTCCTTAAACAAAGGATATGGTTTAACACATCCTAATTTTCCATTTCAGACTGAAGGGGAGCATGCACTTCAGTGAGCAAAGATATTTTTGCCATACACTCCCACACTTGACGCATTTGATCCCAACTCCTCCAATCTATTTTTTCCCTACACTGCTCCCTTCCCATTAATAACCCCCTCTTTCAGACACTTGTTCTGATCTCTTTGACTAACCATTTTCAGTCTCGATACATTCAAATTTTCATTCATCTGACATTTTCCTGTCACACTAACTCCCAGTTTCTGCCTCTTTGTGCAACAATGCCCTGCATATCTGGTTCCCAGTCACAGTTTCTATCCCTACTCAACCAACAGTCCAGCTCTCACTTGGCTCCTTTACCTAATCTAATCTCTTTTCTCCTCTTTCTCCCTCTGCATCCAAGTTGGATAGCTTCCTCCTCTTTGGTATTGGGGCAGTGAAAGTACAGGAGAGGATCCTTGCTTTCAATTCTTGTGGCTGACCCTATGTTAGACAGAAGCAGTTGGACGAAACAATTACAGAGAAAGTCCAGTTTCAACCTGAACCTCTGGGTTAAAATATGCTCATTCCTCCTCTGAGGATGACGACTATGCAATCTGGTTGTCACCAGAATCTGCGAGTCTGGAGCAGGTTCAATACAAATAAGATTTTAGTTACTTCTCTAAAATCTTTATTAAGCAAACTGAGGTTTTTAAAAAGCTCATAACTTGGCAAAAATTGCATAGATGTTAACTGGAACAGCAAATGGCATATTCTTGACATACAAAAGCCAAGGCCCCTTCTTTACTTCAAGTCCCTACTCCACGTCAGGTGGGCACTTAAGCTTTTCAAAGAAAAAAATCCTTAGAATTGCTAAGCAGAGGCAAAACAACATATTTTTTCTGATCTCATTCTCAGAAATAGTTGAAAAACTTTGTCTAAATCTTTCCACAAAAGATTCAGACACCTTGCATGGGAAATTTAGGCCCAAACAATTTTTTAAAAAGTTAAGCAACTGAATAGTCTTAGAGTGGGATGTGTAGGACCTAAATAACAAATGGTGCTCTTCTTGATATCTAGAGAGAAGAAGAAAATATGTATAGAAAATATCATTGTCAGTTGATGAGATGTTGATCATAACCTTTTGTGTTGTTGCTTACTATCTGTGATTAAAATAATTTCATTAGTTATTGCTTACAGAAATTAATCCCTTAAATCTTAAAAAAACGCATGTTTAAAATGTTCCTATAAAATTAGCATCCATCACATGGTAGGTGGTCAGGAATCAAATTGATATTTATAAGCCCACCATTCCCCACTGTCCTGAATCTTTTTAGGTTAAATGGTGTCAAATAGTGAAGAGTATTTTGGTGCTTATGTAATATATTTACGGCACCTGAAGTAAAGAAAGGTCATACATATTTTAATTAATACTAAAACTAGTATTTGATTAGCTTCCCTTTCAACAGTGATAAGCCAGGCAAGTTTGGAAGCATTATTTCTGTCAAATAATTACAGACCATTAATTGTATGTAATTACCAGACTAGCATGCAGTGGTTTGTAAACAAACAAACAAAAAACCAAAAATGCCCCCTAGAAACGCACCTGTAGCCTTCAAGAGTCTTCAAAACTGCAAGGGTATGTGGCTTTAATACAGAATGTCAAATGGAAAAAAAAAATCAAACTAATGGAAATCTGTGTCTGTATGCAAGGTTTGAGAATCCTATCAGATGTGCTATAATTATAGAAGTTTTAAATAAGTTGATTTGATTATTAGTAAACCACCTGGACTGGATTAGTAGAGGAGGAATTTTTTCCAATGTAATTCCTAATCAGTATTCTTTATACCAAAAGGTGAAAGTAAATGGAAGTTTAGGTGAAAAAGTTATAGTTTGATCTATGTGTAATTTGGATAATTTTTTTTGGCATGCTTAGTTTAGATAAATTAACTTTAATCCCTCAGGTGACTTTGACCTGGATATATTTTAAGCAAGATCTAGTAAGAAAATGTATCATGCTAAAGTACTTTGGTATATACAGTAATTGAACTTATTCATTTTAAACAGATCATCTGAAGAAAACTGGTTGGATGAAGTACAGCCCTGACTGAAAGTAACCTTAATGCAACAAAATGAACTGAAATGTAAAATATATATTCAACCTCTTTTACTAAGCAAGTGTTAGACTGTGGCATTGTCTAACATGATATTTCAGGATAGCAAGGAAAAAGGAAGGCATACTGCTTGTTTCCCTGGGTCTGAACACGGAGCCAGATTTCCCAGCCAGTGGATCATGGTGGGCCCAAGGCCACAACTGGCCAGTTTTGCCAAGAGGTGATCATGGGATACCAGATCGAAGGCTTTTTTTGAAGTCAAGATATATGACTCAATCTCTTCTCCCTTGTCCAGGTGATAGGTCACCTGGTCATAAAAGGAAATGAGATTGGTCAAGCAAGACCTACTGCAACAAACCCACGCTGGCTATCCCTCAGGATGCTGGTGTCAGCCAGTCCATTAAGGATGGCCTCTTTAATAAACTTTTCTAAGATCTTCCCTGGGATAGAGGTCAAGCTGACGGGCCTGTAGTTTGCTGGATCCACTTTCCTCCCTTTCTTGAAGATTGGTACCACATTGGCCTTCTTCCAGTCTTCAGGCACTTCACCAAAGCGGCAGGAGTTCTCGAAGATCTGTGCCAGGGGCTAGGCTATGATGCTCGCCAGCTCCTTGAGTACCCTGGGGTGTAGATTGTCAGGGCCAGCTGACTTGAAGGTATCCAGCCTCTCAAGGAGTTCCTTTATGAGGTCCGCATTGATGGAGGGCAGGGGATCTCCCTCACCCAGACCTCCCTGTCCCATAGTGGGTATGGGCATCCCATGGGACTGATGAAAGACCGATGCAAAGTACCCATTTAATAGGTTTGGTTTTTTCCTGGGTGTCAGTTGTCACTTGTTTCATCTGGTTTAGCAGGGGTCCAATGTTGCCCTTACTTTTCCTCTGGATCCCCACATATCTGAAGAAGGACTTTTTATTGTCCTTGATACTCGAAGCTAGTTGGAGTTCAGTTGCAGCCTTGGCTTTCCTGGTTTGCTCCCTGCAGGACTGGACCAGTGCAGAATATTCCTCCTTGGAG
>JAGPOW010000261.1:36695511-36714139 GCA_030014935.1 Caiman crocodilus | reverse complement strand
TTCACAGTCAGGGCAGCTAGGATCTGGAACCAACTTCCAAGGGAAGTGGTGCTCGCTCCTACCCTGGGGGTCTTCAAAAGGAGGCTAGATAATCACCTAGCCGGGGTTGTTTGACCCCAGCATTCTTTCCTGCCCATGGCAGGGGGTTGGCTTGATGACCTGCTCAGGTCCCTTCCAACCCTACTAACTATGAAACTATGGGTCTCTTACTGAATGGAGGAGGCAACCTAGTGATGGATGATGTGGAAAAGTCTGAAACACTCAATGTCTTTTTTTTATCTTAGTCTTCACAGGCAAGGTCAGCCCCTGACTACTGCACCTGGCAGCAGTTTGGGGAGAAGGTGAGCAGCCAACAGTAGTAAAAGAACAGGTTAGGGCAGTGGTTCCCAAACTGTGAGTCGCAACCCCAACTGGGGTCACAACATCAGTGGATGGAGTCATGGGGGTGGGAGGCTGTGGGTTGGGAGTGAGGGGCCATGCTAATGAAATGGAGTCATACTGAGAAAATGGGGCCTTGAATGGGGTCATGCTGATGAAAGGTTTTGGAAGCACTGTGTTAGGGACTACTTAAAAAAGCTGGATGTGTACTACAAGTCCATAAGGCCAAACACGATGCGCCTGAAAGTGCTGAGGGTATTGGCTGATGCGATTGCAAAGTCGCTGGCCATTATCTTTGAAAGTTAAGGCAATCAGGGGAAGTCCTGGATGATTGGAAAAGGGCAAATATAGTGCCCATATTTAAAAAAGGGAAGGAGGATCCAGGGAACTACAGACTGATCAGTCTCACCTCAGTCCCTGGAAAAATGGTGGAGCAGCGTCTTAAGGAATCCATTTCTAAGCACTTGGAGGAGAAGGTGATTAGAAACAGTCAGCATGGATTCACCAAGGGCAAGTCATGCCTTACCACCCTGCTCAACTTCTATGACAAAATGACTGGCTCTGTGGATGCAGGGAGAGCAGTGGATGTGATACACCTTGAGTTTAGCAATCTCCTACAACATTCTTGCAAGCAGCTAATAAAGTATGGGCTGGATGAATGAACTGTAAGGTGGATAACAAACAGGCTGGATGGTCAGGCTCAAAGGGTAGTAATCACTGTCTTGATGTCTAGTTGGCAGCCAGTATCAAATGAATTGCCCCGGGGTCAGTTTTGTTTAATATCTACATCAATAATCTGGATGATGGCATGTAGCCATCACTCTCTCTGACCCCCGGGCTTAGTTGGCTAACATTGTATCTTACGTAACCTAGGTGTGTTCCCAACCTCACCCCCATCCTTCTCTTGTTAGTCCCTCGCTCGGGCGCTCTGTATTTCCCTCATGGCTTTGTCATCTTTTTCTGGGATTTTGAAAATCCTAAACATTCACTAATTCCCTTAACAAATCTAAAGGAGGCTGGGGGGAGCAGTAGATATGCTGGAGGGTGTGGCTAGGATTCAAAACAACCTAGGCAAATTGGAGGACTGGACCAAATGAAACCTCATAAGGTTTAATATGGACAAGTGCAATGTCCTGTACTTAGGATGGAACAATCCCATGCACTGGTAGAAGCAGGGGACACACTGGCTAAGCAGCAGCAGCTCTGCAGAAAAGGACTTGGAGATGTATAAGGTGGGAGACTGGAATACCTAAGAAGATACAAAAGACACTGAATGCATGAGAGTCATGCCAAAGGTGCTATAGCTGACAAACATACTGATGTCAAGGCACCCAAGGGGGAGAAGGGGGTGCAAGTGTGCCTGTAAAAACCCAAGTAGAAATGAGGCTTGTGGGATCTCTACTCCAACACCTAAAACTACCTGGCTGATTCCCCAAGAAGGACTTTCTGAGTTACTGGCTCTAAGGAGACACTCTATCCACTGGATTACGTAAGACTCATGCAAGACTTTCTCTTCTCTTTTTGGTTTATTACATTCCATTTGAAGTTAGACTAAGTCGTGTGTGCTCTCACTGTGTTTTACTGGGCTGTATCTTAGCTTATATGAAGATTTTTGCTTGTTCTTTGTTGTGTGCTTGAGGTTGCAAATTGCTGTGATCAGTATATGCTCAATTCAGAGAAAGGACTGTTTTTGTTCAAGCTTTTAGGAATGCAACACCACTACCTTTCCCCCCACCACCGTCTCCTTATCCTAGCAAGGACTGACCTCCGCCATCCCGTCTTGAACGTCTTGAAAAGGCCAGCAGGTACTGCTTCCCCTCCCCACACCAGACAGACCCAGGCTTGGGTCCTATGTAGGCCACAGAGGGGATTTAAACCCATACCCTCCAGTGTGATAGCCCTGGACTGTGGATTGGCCATGCCACCTCTGATTGAGCAGGGAGGGGGGAAAACCCTTGGAGCTTTTAGTCCCTTCCCTTTGGCAGTGGATGGCAGGTTGGAGGATGTGCTCTAGAGACACCTGGCTTCTGACCTGAGCCACTGTAGGCATGTGGCTGCACTTTCTGAATCAAAAGCGAATGCCTGTTCATTTGCTTCTCAGTTTAATCTCTGAAGCTTAGACTAACCTGTAAAGACTGAATCGATTCAGCCTCAGGCTTTTTGACTGTCTGAGTTAACCCAAATGTAAGAAAGCAACCAGAAGAAATGACATGATGTCAGCATCCAATCAACAAAGGTGTTTCATGATATTGTCACTATTACAATTTAAGAGTTTACTTAATTCCTAACCACTTCTGGGTATCCAAGTTGCAGTTATGGTCAAGAATCCTTTTCTTAATCTATGGTTGGCAGAAATGCACTTTTCTCTCAGTTGTGGATCACATTACAGCTGTTTTTCTCACTTTGTGATAAACTGCTGCTACACACTTAAAATTAGCTTACACATTAGCTACCCAGATGCTTATGTGGGTGAAGATCTTGGTTGTCCAGTTATTAAATAGGAACTATAAAACTACCCCAACCCTACAATACTTATTAAGTAATAATTATTTCCATGAATATAGTGAGCTAGTGTTCCATAGTGCATGGCAGCTACCAGGTGCAAGAGAGCTGAGGAGAACAGGAAAGACATGCCAGGAATGGCCGTACAGAAGCCCTGCACTCACTGGACTCTGGAGCTAATAAGCCGAGCTGCATCCAAGGCATGGCATTTTAAAAGCAGCCTCTCCCTCCAGGTTGGAGGAGAAACACCTGAGAGAGCTATTTAGGGCCTTGGTAAGTGGCAGAGCAGGAAGGATGCTGTCAGAACACAGTGTGTTCTCACTTCCAGTATTGCTGGAACCCAGAAGTCATCCAGTAGGCTAGAGCTGAAAGCATGCAAGCTGAGAGTGGCTGGAGGGCCACTGAACAGTCTGGTGGGATTCTTTGAGAAGAGGAAAGCTGATCCCTAGCAAAACTTCAGGAGAAGCAGGAGTCTCCAGCTGCTAATGCATGGCAAGTGAACTGGAAGGATTAGTAGCAGCAGCCTTATGGTGGACCAAAATACAAGGAATCTGGATGACTAATTATTTTTTTTTACTTTTACTTTCCTTTTGCTTTGAGTTAATTAAATATCTGTGATGCCCATTTTTAAGTGAGGAGAGTTTCCTTTTAGGGCTGTATCAAAGGATTTAGTTATAACCCCTACTAAGCTGTGTCAAAGAGGAGGAGAATTGAAGAGTACCAGAGGGACAGAAGCATCGTTCTCACAGTGGCAGAAAACTGTGGATTGTGTTTTCTTAGTCTGGTATATTTTCTTTCTTTGCCTGGGATCAAGGTTGCACCCAAAGAGGAGCCATTATTGAGAGTTTGGTGTGCAAATGTCCCATCATAATCAGCTTGCACCCAAACTAAGAGCTGTGCAGAATCCACAGAAATTGAGGAGAGGCACCAAACATTCCCGCCGAAGCATATCTGATGTGGTTAGGATGGGGTAAATGGGAAGTTAGAGCCTCGTGTGAATATCAACCTACAGTTACTAGTATTACCATCAGTCCATTTCCTCCAGCTCCCAAGAATTTATGTGATAACAGAAGGTCATGGCAAGCAAGAACACTCCATCTGAGTAGTTTGGACTACAGTGATTCTAGAACAAAAATTTATACTGCCACATTCTGACGAGGCAGAGGTTGTGACCTCTTAAAATAGAGTGTACTGACACCAAGTAGAGCATTTTCTGCTGTTTTCACTATGAAGCGAGAAAATAGTGTCTTAAACCACATATCTGTTTCTCCTTCATGTGTTACGGCAGCAGCTGCCTCAGCAGAGGAATTCCAGCTAATAATTTCCAGTTTAAAAATAGCAGGACATTTTCAATTATGGGATACCCAGCATGGGTTTATTGCGGGTAGGTTTTGCTTGACCAGTCTCATTTCCTTTTACGACCAGGTGAACTATCACCTGGACAAGGGGGAGATTGATGTCGTATATCTTGACTTTGATATAAAAGCCTTTGATCTAGTGTCCCATGATTACCTCTTGGCAAAACTGGCTAACTGTGGCCTTGACCTCACCACGATCCACTGGCTGGGGAACTGGCTCTGCGGTAGGACCCAGAGGGTGGTGGTTGATGGAAGTCAATCATCATGGTGTGTGGTGACCAGTGGGATCCCTCAAGGCTCTGTCCTAGGGCCTATACATCTTAACATCTTCATCAATGATGTAGATATTGGGAAGTGGGCTGACCAAGTTCGCTGATGACACCAAACTCTGGGCTAAAGCATCCACACCTGAGGACAGGAGGGTGATCCAGGCAGATCTTGACAGGCTCATGAAATGGGTGAATGAGAACCTAATGGTGTTTAACACTGAAAAATGCAAGTTTCTCCACCTTGGGAGGAAAAACCTGTAGCGTGCTTATAGGCTTAGCAGTGCTACGCTGGTTAGCATTACAAATGAAAGGGACTTGGGGGTCATGACTGATCACAAGATGAACATGAGTCTTCAATGCGATGCTGCAGCTAGTAAAGCGAGCAAAACGCTGGCTTGCATCCACAGATGCTTCTCAAGCAATCCCAGGATGTCATTCTCCCCTTGTACTCGGCCTTGGTGAGGCTGAAGCTGGAGTACTGCATCCAGTTTTGGGCTCCACAATTCAAAAAGGATGTGGAGAAGCTTGAAAGAGTGCAGAGGAGAGCCATGCGCATGATCAGAGATCAGGAAAACAGACCTTATGATGAGAGGCTGAGAACCATGGGACTCTTCAGCCTGGAAAAGTGCAGGCTCAGGGGCGATCTGGTGGCCACCTATAAGTTTATCAAGGATGTTCACAAGGATCTGGGGGAACATTTGTTCATCAGAGTGCCCCAAGGGATGACAAGATCAAATGGTCAAACTCTGCCGCAACTGATTCAGGCTGGACATAAGGAAGAACTTCTTTAGTGTCTGAGCCCCCAAGGTTTGGAATAGACTACTGCTGTAGGTGGTTCAAGCACCCACTCTGAATGCCTTCAAGACTCATTTGGATGTTTATCTTGCTGGGATCCTATGATCCCAGCTGACTCCTTGCCCCTGGGAGATCCTTCGGGGTCCCTTCCCACCTGAATGTCTATGAAATTAAGGTATCTCAGTTGAACCATTCATAGAATCATAAAGAACTAAAGCTGAAGGTGACGTAAGTCACTTGGAGGCAGGATCATCCCAATTCAAACAATCCTATACAAATTCACTGTCTAACCTCTTAGCAAAACTACAAAGTCAACCCTGACACAACACAAGACACAACACCCTAACCTGCCATGCGTAAATCAGGAGAACTACAGCAGCCAATACTCCTGCTCCTGTAAATGTTGTTAATATATGCTCAAAAGATCTCAGGAAGAGGGGCATGTGCCCCACTATGAAAAAGGACAAAAACCCTCACAGTCCATACCAATCTGACCATAGGGGAAAAAATTTCTTCCTGACCCCAAATATGGTGATCAGTCTGAACCTCAGTAAAGGGGCAAGGTCGTTTAGCTAGAAACCTCTACATTGAAATACCAACAGGAGCACTGGCACACACTAGCCAACACCCAGTGCCTTTGAGGAAGGCTTAAAAAAAGCTCTAACACATATATCAGCAGCAGGGGAGAAGGAGGGGGACAGTTCCCTCCCAGCCCCATGTGACAACCAGCAAAGCACAGAAGCATCAGAAATACCATGTAGAACATAGGCATAGCTGTTCCTAATGGCTGTCTAACCATGGGAAATACTCAAAGTTGAACGCAGGAATAAAGGAATAACTATGTCTAGATCATTCCCAACCAGTGGCTGTCCAAACTCTTCTTGAACAGCTCCAATGACGGAGTGTCCAAACTTTATCCTAGACAGTCTATTCCTCTGCCTCACTGTTCTAACAGCTAAGAAGATTTTCCTGATATCCAATCTAACCTTAGTTGGCTGCAACTTTAAGCCACTGGTCTGCATCCTATTCTCTGCAGTGAAAGGAAGAGATGTTTCCCCTCTTCTTTATAGCAGCCCTTCAAGTATTTGAAGACTGCCATCATGTCTCCTTTTAAGTGCTTTTTCCACAAGCTGTACATACCTAGCTTCTTCAACCTCTCTTCATATGACCAGCTTTCCAAGCCCTTTATAATTTTTTCTTTACCCACCTCTGAACCCTCTAACTCCTCCATGCCCTTTTTAAAACCTGGAGCCCAAAATGTAACAAAACTCTAGATGACACCTAACCAGTCCCAGGTAGGAAGGGACGATCACCTCCCACATATTGCACCTAGTGCTTCTACTGACACAGCCCAAAATTCCATTCACCTTTTGTAAAGCTGCATCACACTGCAGATTCAATTTCAGTTTGTGAACTACCAAGACTCCCAAATCCTTCTCTACAGAGCTGCTGCCATCCAGCCAGGTGTCACCCATTTTGTATCTGTATTTTTTATTATTCTTCCTGAGGTGTAGCACCTTGCATTTGTCAGCACTGAACTTCATCCTGTTACCTCTAGCCCAGCTTTTCAATCTGTCCAAATCCAATCTGTGGGTCAGATGGGCAGTGCCCACTGTGTCTGTGGGTGACATATGGCCAAGGGCCAGATCTAGCACACAGGGCAGCACAGTGGGGCCTGATCTGGCTGCTCAGAGGGAGGCAGCCCAACATGACCCAACCCCAATCTGGCTGCATAGAAGAGAGGCTGGGGGGTAAGGGGGGAGAGAGGCAAGGGCCAATCCTGATCTGGCCAGGTGGGTCTTGGGAATTTAGTGGCAGGGAAGGAGTAGCAGTATTAACTGGCACTGCTCTCCTGCTGCCAAATTTCCCAAACCATGGGGAGCTCCATGGGCTCGATGCCATGGCTTCGTGAGCTGAATTTGACTGGCAGGCTGATATTGGTTATTGTGTCTGGTGACAATAAACTCTGAAGAATACCGGGTGTGGGAAACTACCACCTTTAGCAGTCTTTTTGGTGGGGTGGGAAAGGGGTACAGAAGGAGGGGGAAAGGAACAATGCCCTAAAGTCAATCTGCATGAGTTTACATCTATCATCTGGATTTAGCTTGTGCATATTCTAGTTGTTTGGGTGGGGGGAAGGGAGGTTGCATAAGTACCTGAATGGCAGAGGTGACATTTTTTTCTGGAAAAAAATGTAAAAAAGTAAATTGGTGCTGTCAGTGATGCAGCAGCCCCCTCCATGACTCTGTGAAACTTATCAGCATTTTGCCCTCCAATACTGCTGTTGCTATGGAAACTGCTGTTTAAATCATGGAAAACAGGTCAGGTAGTTAGAAACTACCCACTGTATTCAATGCAGCTATTCTCCACACTAGTTTTGAACTGACTAACCTGTTTAAGACAATCAGAGGTTGTTGCCATAGTTTCATCAGCCGACAGATGAGAGGACTCTGCTGCTAAGTTTCACAGGCTATGCAGAAAAAGGCAGAGCTGCTGAAGCATCTGTATCTCCCTACCCTATTGACTATCCTCCTCTGCTCAAATATAATATGAAGCATTTTCATTCTCTTGTCCCTACCCCTCACTACTTTTCCTCACCATTTTATTATTATTTAATCTTAACCATATTTTTCAGTGGTTAGCACCATGGGGTTTTCTTTGTATGTAAATATACAGTTCAATTTGGGGCAAAATCCTGTTAACCAATGAGACTACTACACTTGCATAAGTAAGGAGAGCAGGATTTGGCCCTAAGGCCTCAAATCTTTAAAGGCTAGAAGTAATCATCTCAAGACAAAACAAAAATAAAGGGTTGCAATATATATACAGAATTATACAAAAAGGGGTCTGGAAAAGCTCTTAAGAGATCCTTCTGGGGGTATTAAACTATTAACCCCCAATTCAGTGTTGTTGGGGTACAGTGGCCAGATGCCAAAGGGAGGGAGACAGGAAGGGATTTATTCCGCTGCTTGTCCCAGGCACAGAGAATGGTGGCATCAGCTGGGGTGGGCAGATCCCCGCTCCCTGCCCCTCCCAAGGGGCCCTGCTTGCCAGCATCTGACCCTGCCCCCACCTAGCTAATGAAGCAGTGAGGGGGGAGCCATCATGACGGGGGCAGTAGCCCCTGTCACAGTTTCCCGAAGCACAAGCCTCTTCTTGGCGGCAGGGGAAGAGGGGTACACTGCAAGGCAGGCAAAGCTGCTATGGACCACAGCACTGGAGGGGGCTTGGAGGGGTCTGGCTCTACTTGCCCCAAAGTGTGGTCCCTGCCAGGAGGGGGTTCACGCTCACTGACACTATGGCAAGGGCTGCTGCTCCCATCAAGGGCCCTGCCCTATCACCACTGCAACAGCTGAGCAAGGGCATGACCAGACACCAGCCAGCAGGGCCCCTCGAGGGAGGGGGCAGGAACAGGGTTTATTTCCCCTCCCTCTGGCTTCTAGCAGAGGACATAGGAGCAGGTTTACTCTGCCGCTTGTTCCAAACAGGGAGCAAGTGGTAGCAGTGGTCAGGGTGGGCAGACCCAGCTGTAGTCGCCCAGGGGTAGTGGGGGTAGAGGGGAAAATAACCCCCCTCCCTGCCCCCTCTGCCTCAGGGGCCACACTGGCCTATTGCTGCAGCAGTGAGGGGAGGGCCCCGGCAGACCAAGCTCAGATCCCTGCCAGTGGGACAAGGAGGGGGGAATTAAACTCCTCTCTCACCAGACCCCTGCCCCTGCCTGTCCCTGTTCCCACTGGGGGGCAGAGGGGCAGAGCCAGCCCTGCTGGATGGGAATAGGGCGCCCAGCCCAGGAAGCATGCCAGGATGCTAGATGAGTCTGGTTTAAGTAAAACCAAGAAGGGGTCTGGGACAAAAAATGAATAAACTGGTTTGAACTTCCTTGCAGAGGGGGTAGTTAGTGGCGGCAAGGGAGCAGCTAAGCAGGGTGAGCCTGAGCCTACCCTTATCTGCTTATTTCCTCACATCTGAAGCCTAAGCCTGCCTTTGTCTACTTATTGCCTCACACTTCCTGCAGCACCCTTGAAAGGACCTTGCAGCATCCCAGGATGCCCCAGTACCCTGGTTGATAATCACTGACTTAAACCAACCCGAGACTGTAAGCAGAATTATCTGTCTAAACTAGTGGTTGACAACTGGGTGTATGCATACCCCTAGGGGTACTTAAAAAGGTAGTAGGGGGTATGCAGAACTAATACAGCTGACAAATGCCATGTGCATGCACGCAGCTGCAACACAGCACACACATGGCCAAAAGTGCAGCCTGGAAACATGGAGAGCAGCCAGGTCCGGCTGGTAAGTGTGTTGGGAGGAAAGGGGCAGGGGGGAAGGCAGATCAAGGCCTCAGCGGTGGGGAAGGGAGTGAGGCAGGGCCATGCCTGGCCGGGGTGGGGTTCAGACCTGAGCTGCACAGGGGTGGAGGGAAGGGGCTCCTGCCACTACAGGCACCCCTGGGAGGGCACGGGGGGGTGGGTGCCCCTGGATTTGCGTGTAGGACAGGGTGGGCTGCTGCTGCAGGCTGGGACTGGGACTGCATCAGGCTGTTTCTGCACACAATCCAGGACCACACACCTCTATACCCTCCCAGGGTGCCTGCAGTGCCAGGAGCCACCCCCCCTTCCCCCACCCCAGATGAGCTACTTGGGCAGATGCTGCACAGCCAGGATGGAGCCACAAGCACCACTCCCTCCCTCAATCTGCCCCCTGCCACCCCTTAAAAACAAGAACAAAGCATAAAAAGGTACATGAGCTGAAACTTTGAGACAGAAGACATACACTTGTTAAAAAAGGTTGAAAACCCCAAGTCTAGGCCATCTCAGATAAATGTTTATCTAACCTGCACTTAAAAACATCCAGTAACAGAGATTCCATAACCTCCACAGATGATACATTCCAGTGCTTAGGCACTTTATAGAGTTATCAAGTTTTTCCTAACATGTACCCTAAATTGGCGTTGTTACAATTTAAAATCCATTATCTCCTGCCTCCAGTGGAAACAAAAAAATATCAACTTGCTCTTTGCAACTATCCTTCCTGTATTTCAAAACTGTTAATTGAATATCCTCTCAGTCGCCTCTTTTCTAAATTAAATAATTCCAGTTCTTCCAACCTTCCTCATCTGTTGGAAAGGTTGGAAGAACTGATTGGAGATAGGAGGAAACTGACAGTTTCCTAAACCTCTAATAATATTTATTGCTCTCCACTGCTCTCCAATTTGTCTTTAAGCCATAGGGACCATTACCAGACACAACTCCAGTTGAGATCTCACCAACGCCACAGAGTACAGACCATCTGTAGATGCTTCCTCAGTCTAATGAAGGCTGCTTATGCCTGAAAGTTTGCTAAGAAGAATTTTTCCAACTATTTGAGCTGGTCTAATAAAAGATATTGGATTTACCCAAAGAATCTTGTCTTCCTACGTCCTTAGACCAACATGGCTACAACCTATACCCCTGAAACAGAGTACAATAATTATTTCTATGATTTGAATGCAAGACTTCTGCACAGCACAATTCAGGCACGGTAAGAACCATGTGCAACATGATCCTGCTCCACTGGTCCAGGATCTGCACTACATGTCCCTGGGACTGAGCTGCACAAAGCATCCATTCTACCCTAGGATCCTCACCATATACAATGCAAGTCCCGGACTGGCTGGACTGGGTGCCGGATACAGTATGCCAGAGGAGAGGGATGGAAACCTATGGGATTATGGACTGTTCCTGTGCCATTCATCCAGACAGCAGGGCCAGATGAGTGGGACATCCCTGCTTTACTTCATATTCTATATACTTGTCTTTTCCCATACTTACTTTGTTTCTCTTCTTACATTATAATTACTTTAAGGTAGGGTATATGTCTTCTCATGTGTAGATGGCAAGTCACACATTCAGGCAATACTGTAATATAACTAGAAACCAACCAAAATCTTAAAACAGCTTTGAAAATTAACTGGATTTTAAAATGAATTAATTTATCAAAGCAAAAATATAATTAAATTGTGCAGTTATGGGAGTAGCAGTCCTGGATCAATATTTAATATTTGGTTTTACATTTACAGAAGGGATTTGATCATTTTATATAAAGAAAATACAGCACACCAACAAAATTAAAAAACTTCTAAGTATGGATCAATTTTTTGAGAATGTATACGTACATTGTCAATGAGTTTATTAGTGGAAATTAAATTTAATAGAATCTTTAAGAAATGTAGTAGCTAGTGTCAAATATTTGGCTTGCAGTGACACCAGGAGGGAAAAGATCAAATGTGTTTTTAAAAACAGTTCCATCTAATCTTGGATTACAGCCATTTAGACCTAGCCTACAAAGCAATTTTTTACCAATGGTCTAAATTCCTGCAAAACAGTCACAACATAAAGCCCCTCATGTTGACATAATTATATCATTCCTGGGCTAGGAAAAGTAATTACGCAAAAAACACTATAAGTGATTGGAAACTGGTTCAGATCTGTAACGCAACAGATGTTTAGTGCACATAAACTGCTTTCAAAATGGCCAAAACCAGTTTAAGATAAGCCTGAACGGATGTGGTATCAGACTTAACTGATTAGACTTTAGATAAGACTTAACTGATACATCGATTTATTGAACTTCTGTCCCAGATCCCCTCTAGATTCAAGTTAATGCACAGACCCCCAGTATCCCAGGATGCTTTGTACCTCCACCACACACCCTCCCCCAAGATCCGTGGGCTAGCCTTGGCTCAAGCTGTCTGTTCCAGTGAGGTATACTCTAGTGCTCGCCCCACACACAGGTTCTGGTCTGGGCCATTGCAGGCATGTGGCTGCATTGCCAGAATCAAAAGTGAATGGATGTTCACTTGTTTATTGGTTCATTCTACACAGTTTAGACTAACCTACAAAAGACTGAATTGATTCAGCCTGGAGCTTGTTCACTGTCTGTACTTAGGCTAAAAGTGTTTTCCAGTATATTTAAAGCAGTATAACTTGTGCTGCATTAATCCCATTTTAATAAGAGTTAGGGGTGCACCGCATAGAGATGGTGTGGGCCAAAATCAATCTGATTTCTGATACAGCATGGACAGTAGCATGCATTTGTTAAGTCTGTTGTGGTGGGAGGCGAAGAGGGAGGGGAAAAGGTGTGTGGGGGCAGATCAAGGCCCCTGCAGGGAGGGAGGAGTGGGGCCGGGTCTGGGGCAGGAATTATCCAGCTGGGGCAAGCCGGGAAGTTGGATGGAGCTGCAGCTCATCCAGGGGGTGGGGGGAAGGGAGGGATAGGCTCTTGCTACTGCATGCACCCCGGGAGGGCATGGGGGGGGTGTACTCCCCAGATCTGTGTGGGGCATGGATGGGGTGGCTGCTGCTGCAGGCTAGGGACAGGGCTGTGCGAAGCTCTTCTTGGTGGGTGCTAGGCCGGGCTGTGCTCAGGGCAGGAGGCAGCAAGGCTGGGAGGGGGCTGCAGCCACCCCAAAATTCACATGACCCCTCCCAGTACTGCTGCCACCTGCCCCAAGTGAAGCCCTGGCCCAACCTCCCCCGCCTCCATACACTGGAAAGAGCCCGGTGCAGCCCCAGCCCACAGCTGTAGCCCACTCTGCCTACACCCCATGCAGATCTAGGCACACACGTCTCCCTGTGCCCTCCTGGGGTATGCACAGCAGCAGCAGCCACTCCCCCACCTCACCCCGCGCCTCCAGACAAGCTGCAGTTCCATCCTGTGCCCCACCCCACCCTGCCTGGGCAGCACCTGCCCCTGCAGCCCCACTCCCTCCCTCACTGAAGGGGCTTTGATCTGCGCCCCCATGCCCCTTCCCTCCCCCTCCATCACAACAGACTTGCCAGATACATGCAGCTCTCCATGCTGCCGGGGTATGCTCCTCACTGCCGACATGCTGTGCTGCAGCTGTGCACATGCACGGACACTTATTGGCCAAATTGGGAGCTACATCAGGTCGATTTCCAATACACTTAATTTGCTTCATATGGTGCTGATCCAATATAAAGTTTAAATTCACATTTACTCACTTAAATGACAATAATTTGGTTTTTCCCCCCTAACATGAAGAATATATTGATTACAAGGAGAGTCAATTGTTTGGGGCCTTAGATGTTTTGCTTGTTATACACTATTGTTATAGATATAAAGATAAAGATTTTTTCTATTGTTAAATTGCAATTTATGTAGCATTATATAATTTAGAGTCTGCAGTATTGCTTTTGTTTCTAGGCAGGTGATTTTGTGTGGGAATTTCTGCATATTTTTAAATAGGGATTCTGTTCTGCAGTACATTATTGATCAACACTTAAGTATAAGAGCAAATGGGGAAATTAGAGGCTATAGAATAGCTCCGCCTTATGTTCCATATGTTACTACAACTTTACATTAAAACATTACCCTTTTAACGCTAAACAAAATATTTTTCACGTCACAACGCATTGTTAAAATCAGGATTTTATTGTTGAGACTCTTTTGGAGATCTCTTTTTTCTCAGTATCATTACAAATCAAAACAAGAAAAGAAAAAACAAAGTATTTGGGGGAATTACTGTTTTTTTGTATTGTGTGTGGCAGTGGTTCTCAACCTTTTTGAACTCAAAAGGGATCTCTGAACAAATGAGGTACCCCTTGGAAAATGACAGCTTTCGCTCATTTTTTGACTACAGAAAAACAATAAAGTAATTATTCTGTTATACTGTTAGAAAGAACTCAGAATAAACGCAACAGGTCTGACTGTTTTTCACGCTATGGATTCCTATTTGAAATCTCCAAGATTATTTTGTGAATCATGTGTGCACACCTAACTGCAGCATGCAGTTTGAGAATCACTGATGTGTGATTATAGTGCAAAGCACATGACCTTTGTCTACGATTGGAATGTCTACCACAACATACAATAGCCACTACCAGTGCAGAAGTAATAAAAAATAATAAATATGTTAGGGAATGATCCTACAGTGTGAGCAAATGGAGTAAATGATTTAATTCTAGAGAGATCTTTTTCTTCAGTAACTTCCATGATTTGTTTAATCATAAAATTAAATTACAAACAAGAACTAAGCAGATTTTTTTCTACTTTCTGCATCATTTTTAATACTATTCATGTCAGTCTTTTCTCTTCTCAGACTTGGTGCATGAAACGTCATATATGTACACTGAGTTCATCATTATATATGGCATATAAATCAAATGCACATCTCTTGAATATAGACTACGAACCCCATGGACACAGAATTAATCCAGAAATAGTTTCTGTTAGAATGTTGGAATCCTATTTGACAAGTCTTTATACTCTTATTAGATTGCTGTAAAAAAATACTTCCATTTTGTTACACTGTAATGCTAAACTGAAAAAACAATATTTTCTTTAACAAACCACAGAATGAGGAAATCCTATTCTAAACCAGAAAGTTATGAAAATTAACTTAAAACAGCCTTGCAAAATTCTACTCGCTCAGTCTCCTGAGGCAAGTTTTATTTTTACTTCTTTTCATTGTCATTAATCATCATTGCAAGAGTGAGAGAATACAATTTGTCCCTGGGCTGCTAAATCTGCACTATAATTTTGTAAGTCTGATTTAGAAGAACTTTCTCAAAACTGACAAAACTAAAATCAGATATACATACATGTCTGTAATATTATCACTCAATTTTGGGATCAGAAATTATACCCAAAGGTGTGGTACATGGTCTTGGTAGAAACACTTATTCATATTACATGGAAAAACTATTTGGATTAAACATCTCTTTAGTGAGAGAAAACAATGTGTCCAGAGACATGAAACATAATGGTTCTGGTATGTGAAAAAGCATCTTCTAAAACCTGTTCAACTTGATGGTTTTTCAAAGTGCTCGAATCTGTTCCAAACATAAATGTTACTGAACTTATATGCTGAATTTACTGAGGTATATTAATAAAGACAACTTGTTACTAAGGTAACAAGGTGTTACTTTATAATAATCTGTACTGCTTCATCTCACCACATCTTAATGCTTTCTTTTCATTCTTCTCATCTTTAAACTATGCTCAAATTATAGACCTTATACTATATAAGCAAATGCATACATATGAGCTGCCCTTCAGCTCTCCATTCTAGCTGGTAGCAAGAAAAATTGTTACTAGATCCCATGTATATTAAACACTTTGCAGTGAAATAGTTTAACTCCTAATGGACAAAGATTAGATTTTTGAAAAAATGATGGGAAGAATAAGATCACAAAAGTTGTGTCTATTAGGGCTCAAAAGTGTTGCATTTCACTACATTATCTTTCTATTCATTCTTTTATAATTAAATTATTCTACATCGTAAAACAAAAGAGGATAAAATGACTACAAATCTACCTAAGTATATTTAATAATTAATTAACATTTTCTTTTTTATTTTTATCTTAGTTAAGGTTCCTAAGTCTTGATGCAGAATCAGAAAGTATTGGTCCTGATTTTCAATTACTCCATCCTGTGCTTGGAGTAAGGATGGACTTGAAGAGAAAATGCCACTCAGTTTTCTATTTACCAAGAAGACATGAAAGTTTATGTTTCCTTTTATGTCTCTCTATACTGGCAGAAGACACAAAAGAGTATTAGTATACCTGAACCAGATCTACTATTTCTTACATTTGACCTACAACATTTAAAAAGATAATACAAAGGTGGGGGTTGACACATTTTTCATTTGCATTCCATATTAGTGTAACTTATACCACATAAATAATGACTGTCTGATCAACTTCACAAATTAGTGCCATAATATACAAATCATTTTAATCCTACTCCCTATATACAAACACTTCTTTCTTTATTGAAGATATCTTTTTTCTGTACAAGAGGCTACATTTGTCCTAAATAATAAGAAATACTACAAAGGGCTCAGCTGGTACATGTCCCCTGATGTTTATAAAGTATGTGCTAGATGTAGAGGTGCAAATACCAGAAGCACGTGTACTTATACTACCTCTCTCTCTTTACAGCCTCTGAGCTTCTGAACAGAAATTGATGAGAATTCTGTATGCTGA
Organism: Caiman crocodilus; assembly: GCA_030014935.1. Classification (NCBI taxonomy): domain Eukaryota; kingdom Metazoa; phylum Chordata; order Crocodylia; family Alligatoridae; genus Caiman; species Caiman crocodilus. The sequence continues at coordinate 36,697,849 of JAGPOW010000261.1, read as the reverse complement.
CCAGTTTGCTGATATCAATAATCCCACAACTGACTCAAAAGAAAAGAGCCAACACAGCAGGGCATGTACTCACTCCCTTGTTTGTCTCTTATGCATGTTCACAATCCAAGTAAACTCAGCAATCTGAGGTTTTTATATGTTCAGTTAACAAAAAAAAACTTGTAGCCATCATCTATAATATCCTGTTTGCAAGCATCTGGTAATGATTCATAATTTTCAGGCAACTCATTTAAAGAAAGACAAAGTAAATACATTTTAATACTTAAAAGTTTCACAGCACTCTGAAGAGGACATAAAATGATTCAATGACAAACTGTTACATAAAAAATTTCCCCCTTCAATTAAAGAGAAGAACGCACCAAGTAGAAAGTAAACTGTTGCTTTAAAAGTAGTGTAAAATCACTACTGGGATTAATGGTACCAGCTTTGGACATAAACAGGGGATTGCCAATGAAGCCAATATTTAACACTTTTTATGAATTGCAAAGTTTTATTTGTATCTTATTTTGTATTTTGCATGGTATTTAGTCATTTTATCATACCTTATAAGCTCTCACCTTATCAATTGACACAATAATACAATTACAGATGTTAACAAAAGTGTTTGCACTATCACTATTATACAAAAATTATAATCCTAATGTATCCGTTCTGGTTGGAACCTATTGCAAAATTCTGCTCAAGGTAACAGATGGCTTTTTAAATTTGTTGCTATTCCAGAATCTTTAAATCACCCAAAATGTATCTACTTAAATATGATACCATTGTTGCTGCAAAACATGATCTACACGTTCTCTGTTTAATGTCAAACAATCTGGACACATTGCCTGTTTGGAAAAAATTCTATCAAAGACAGAAATCATTCTGCTGGTATTACTGTACTAGATGGATTTGCCTTTTATTTTTTTCTTTTGTTATCCTACACAGTAAAAAGTGTTTCTTGATTTCTCAGTGCAGTTAAAATAATTGACTAAATCAGTGCAGATGAGGTTTATCAACTCTTTCTAGATTATATTAAGTTAGTAGAGCCAATGCTTAGTTTATTGGCAGTTAGGATTAGTTATCATTTTGTTACACTTAGTACAGAATCATTTGTTGATGCTGTATCCTGCAGCAGTACAAACTATTAAAGGAAAGAGGTTGTCCAGAACAATATTTAAATGCAGAACTTAATTGTGAAATTAAGTAAAAAGTTAAAAAGAAGGCTAATTGGAAAAATACATATAGCAAATTATGGTCTAGTGAACTGAAATTTGCCTATTATTCCCCACATCTGTGATGCAGGTGCCCAAGAAATTTATGAATATATTTTCTTACTAAGACAATGATGAAACACTGTTTTGTTTAAAAAATTCAGAAAAAGCAACTAATAAACCACAGAAATCTACTTAAATTACGCAGTTTTAAATTAAGTTTATTGTTTTCCTTTTCATGTCCTTATGAAACAAGTTTTTAGCAGAATTTACAGTCACTGAAATCTGACTTCTACTGTGGCATCAAACTTGTGACCTCTGGGCGATCAATCAACCTTAGTGCCCATGCCACTGATCCTCTACAGAATTTAGATATCTGATCAAAAACATTTCTCATGTAGAAACAAGCTAGAGGAGAGAAACAACATGACTATATAAAGATATAATATTTGTAAAAATAATCATATTCAAAAGAACTGGCCATGTAAGTGGTCAAATAATACTATTTGAGCTAACTTGGCTTTACATTAAGAGGTGCAGCATTTCCAAGTTACTGACGTTCAACAGAAGTTCAGTGCACATGCATCACTTTCAAAATGGCCAAAACCAGTTTAAGATAAGCCTGGATGGATATAGTATCAGACTCAGCTCATTTACGTTAAATCCATTTACTGAACTTCTGCCCCAGATCCCCTCCAAATTCAAGTCCCCTACCATTCCAGGACGCTTTGCACCTTCCCTGCAAACTCCCCCTTGCTGGGTCAAGCTGTGTGCTCCAGCCTATTACTGGAGCAAGCAGGGGGGCATTACCTAGCTCCCCTGGTTTCTGGCCTGGGCCAGTGCAGGCATGTGGCTGCATTTCCGTAATCAAAAGTTCACTTGCTTATTGGTTCAATCTATGCAGCTCAGATTGAATCCCTGAGGACAAAGCGGGAGGCTTATCTTTGGAAGAAGGGAGCAGCCTCCAAAGAAGAGTACTCTTCTTGTGCTCGGGCATGTAGGAAGGCTGTTAGGATGGCCAAGGCGGGAGTAGAGCTTCACCTGGCGACTAGGATCAAAGACAACAGGAAGTCCTTTTTCAAGTATGTGGGGAGCAAAAAGAGAGCCCCGGGAAACGTTGGGCCCCTGAGGGACTCGTCGGGCAA
>JAGPOW010000261.1:36661320-36695411 GCA_030014935.1 Caiman crocodilus | reverse complement strand
GATAGGTACTTGGCTGGGGTCCTGTGACCCTGGCACTCGTTCCTGCCATTGGTGGGGGGTCAGACTAGATGGCCTGCTCTAGGTCCCTTCTGACCCTAGGTACTATGAAACTATGAAACTATGATTCGGTCTTGGGGCTTTCGACTCTCTGTACTTAGTGCAAGAAATGAGCTCCAATAAAACTTTGCAAGTAAATGGCTATGCCTTATTTGGAACATCTGTTTATAATGGATGTTACTACATGCCCCATACTGTACAATTTAACTATTAAACTATTAAGGTTAAACCATGCCCTGCCACCCTTAAAAACAATGAATATCTTACTTGTTGATTGGTACTATAGAAAGCAGTGGTTCCAGTTATGAAATAAAATATTTAACCTGAGTAAATGTGTCTCTTTTGATCTTAACTTCTTTACATTGTGACATTAGGTCCATATCATTTAACAAAAAAATAAAATAATACACTTAAATGAAGAATTTATATAGGAAGTGAGAGCTAAAAGAGAAATCTCCTAATGATCCGCGAATGCAAAATATGCATTTACAATTGAATAAAACCACTAAAATTCAGGCCAATTCTTTTTCAATATTCACAATTTTATATCCAGCCTCTCTGCTCTACAGAAACTCCAAACGTGATACTTTATGTAAATTATTTAATCATTTAATTTGCACTCTTGCAAGAATTTGCATATGACCATAAAATTAAGCTTAAAATTAATAGTGTAGGTTTGGTGTTGATGAAAGCAATATGATTTCCAGCTCCGAGCAAGAGAAGGTGAATATAAGTTAGAGCACAAGCTTACAATCTCACATGGGGAATCTAAATGTAATTCTGTCCTCTGGGAACCCAAATTCAGTTCAACTTCCTCTACAGTTAATAAAAATACATAACCAATCACTGAAGCAGGGATTCATAACCAATCACTGAAGCAGGGATTGGAACACAAGACATCTCCCCCTCTCCTTCTTCCCCCCCCCCCCCCCGTGAATGCCCTAAGCCTTAGGTTAAAGTCTCCTGCTGAAGCTTGATTTTTCCCTCTTGAATAATGATTTTCCATTTTTTCTATACAAATTGAAACATCTTTAACAAGGTGGACTTGAAAGCTCCATCACCTAGTAGCTAGGCCTATTCTCCTAGGAGGTGAGAAATGTGGATTTTATTCACTAATACAGAAAAGAGAACTGAACTGATGTTGCCTACTTCCTAGATCCATTACTAACTACTGAACTATGTTATAAAATGGGGTGCAGGTTACAATGGCTGTGTTTTGTGTACCCCCTCTTAAGTACGCTAACAGATTAGCCTCAGGTGATGGAGAGAGAGGAATTAATCCTTTATTTATGGCAAGATACTCAAATGATGGTGCTATGTAATAGATTAATAGAATTAAATCTCCCATTTATCCACAAGGACAAAATCAAAGCAAGCTTTGTACTCCATAAGAAAAATATGGCCAATGTGCTTCAACACAAGTTTGGGGACAGATTTCTTTCTGTGATAAGAGAGGTAGTTCAAGCTCTGTGGTGTAAGAAGTTCTTGACCTCTCTTTTGAAAAAGAAGGAAAGCATAATGGTGACTGGAAACTAATCATATACTGGTACCACCAAACAACCATTAGATAATATTGAATCACTACTATCCAGGGCTGATAACTTACAGATGAAGTAGAATAATAGGTTCATAGGATAAAAGGGATAGATGGGACCTCACAAGACCATCTAGTTTAGTCTCCTGGTCAAAGCAGGGTCATCCGTGACTAAACCACCCTAGCCAAGTGTCCATCCAACTTGTTCTTGAACATTTCCAGGAATGGAGATTTAACAATTTCTCTAGGTAGCCTGTTCCATGCTTGACTATCGTCATGGTCAGAAAGTTCTCCTAATCTCCAAATTAATTTCCCCCACTGAAGTTTGAGGCCATTGTTCCTAGTCCTATCCCCTGCAAACATAGAGAAAAGCTCATCTCCATTCTCTCTATATTCGCCCTTCAGATATTTGAAGACTGATATCAAAATCCTCCTCAGTCTTCTCTTCTCCAGACCTTAGCCCTTTCAGCCTTTCCTCATAAGTTATAACTCCCAAGACTCTAATAATTTCTGTTGCTCCTTGCTGGACTCTTCCCAATCTGTTCATATCCTTCTTGAAATGCAGGACTCAAAACTAGAGTGGAAGAATGACTTCCCTTGATCTGCAAGTGATACTCCTGCTAATACAACACAGTATATTGTGGCTTTTTTTCCTACAAGAAAAACACAGTTTTGGTGCATATTCAGCTTATAGGCTACTGTGACCCCAAGGACCTTCTCTGCAGTACTGCAGCCTAGCCATCATTCCTCAGTTATACAGTATTTGAGCATACAGTTATTCCATCCCAAGGGTAGGACTTTGCATTTGTCCTTGTTGAATCTCATCTGAGGAATTTCATACCATTTTTCCAATCTATCCATGTCATTTGGAATCCTATTTTGGCTTTCTTGAGTGCCTGTGTCTCCACCCAACTTGGTGTTGTCTACAAATTTGCTACACGCACAAAATCCCATTATCTAATAATTAATGAAAATATTAAACAATACCAGACCCAAGACAGACCCCTGGGGAACCCCACTTCATACCTCCTCCCAAATGAACACTAAGCCATTGATAACTACTTGTTAAGCATGATGATCCAACCAATTATGTAACCACCTTGTAGCATTTTCACCTAATCTGCATTTCCTTAGCTTGTTGGGGGACAGTTTTAAAAGCCATGACAAAGTCAAGGTACATCATATCCACTGCACTCCCCCATCCACACAGCATTATCACAGAAGGAAATCAGATTAATCAGGCACAACTTGCTTTTAGCAAATTCATGCTGTATGTTCTCTTCTAGGTGCTTCACAACAGATTCCTTGAAGCTCCATGGTCTTTCCAAAGGTATTAAGGTTAGACTGACTTGTCTGTAATTTCTTTTTTCCCTTGAAAAGATGGGCACTAGAATTTGTCATTTTCAATCATTTGGAACCTCACCCAACCTCCATGAGGATAGACAATGGCTCTAAAATTATTTCCTTCAGTATCTTTTAGCTAGCTCACTAATGATTTCCTGCAGCATTCAATGACCCCATAAGTATTAATTTAAGATTATTTTTTTTTATATGTGATACAGAAAAAATTACTTTAAAAGACATTAAGATTCCAAAGGCAAGCAAGCAAAAGACATTCTTGACAAATGTCTGGGTGTCACATAGGCTAGGGACAGAAGTTACACATAAACAGGTTTGAACTGTAACAGAACAGAAACTCAGTACACATAAACCAATTTCAAAATGACTGAAACTGGTTTAAGATAAACCTGGCTAAATGTAGTATTAGACTTAACTGATTTGGGTCAAACTGGTTTGTGAAACCTCAGTTCCAAACCCCTTCCTGGTTCAAGTTAAATCACAGTCCCCTGGCATCCCAGCATACTTTCCAGCCTTGGGCTGGGCTGGGCTGGGCTGTCTGCTCCAGAGAGCAGGGCTTGCACCACCCCCCTGTTCCCTAGCTGGAGCAGTGAGGGCTGGCTGAGAAAAGGGTGCAGGAGTGGAAGCAAGCCTGGCTGGGGATGCAGCTCAGTCTGCAAGGTGGGGGGACTGCCCCCCTCAGGCAAACTCCAGCTGGGGTCTGGGGCCAAGGAGGGGAATTGAATATCCCTTCCCTAGCTCAAACTTGAATTTACTAATGACTACAACTGTGTACTACAAATCCCAGAGGCACCTGGAAGCAAGAAGAGGAAGTGGTGAGCAGAGTGCTGCTGTTGTAATTCTGGGCTGTAAATCCCAGCAATCTCAAGGGCAGCAGCAAGAGGTAGTGAACACACAGCCAGAGAGCTGTAGTCTAGCACCCCCTGGCTTCTGGCCTGAGCTACTGCAGGCATGTGGCTGTATTTCCTGACTCAAAGGTAAATATCCGTTCACTTCTGTTTCAATTTAATTTGCGTGACTTTGACTAACCTGCAAAGACTGAATCAATTCAGCCTTGGGCTTTTTAACTGTCTGCACCTACCTATAAAGGTATATGACACTTGAAAGGGGTCCTGTTCTGTCTTATTCCCTAGCTGCTATGTAGCACAATTCCTTCTACATATATTCTGCTCAGAAATAAGCTGCATTTTGTATAGGTCTATCCTGACTGTACAGAAAGAGGTTGGTATGCAGAAAGGAAAGAACATGGAGGAGCTAAGTCTACAAGGTAAGGGTGAAAAATAGAAAAAGAAAATCAGGAAAGCCTCCTGAAATCAAGATGGTAAGGCATGTATTCTGGTGCAAACTGAATTCATGCCTACCTTTCCATTGTTTTGAGCTACCGCTGGTATGTAAAATACAAGGATTTTGTGATATTTTTTGATACCACAAAAGCCAACCCATAAAAGCACTGAACTATTTGATGGAACTGTTCACATGTTAAAATGTCATGTTTTATTGGAACCAAAGTGAATAAAATGTTTAAAAATACTTTATCAGTTATTCATTTGTCAGGGGTCCAGCGTCTTAGCAGCTGCACATTTTTGGCTTTCATCCTTTAGCATGAAATTTGAAAATAGACAAGCAAACTGAAAGAATTTAAAGCCATGAGCAGAGTAACAGGTGACCTAAGAACAATACAGAATTATCACAGCCTAAATTTTCAAAGCAGTCACCTTTTTCAAAGAAAAACTAAATCAATAATACTATTTTCCATATGGAATTGTGCATAAGTATGGATCTTTTATCTCATGTGATAATTATGGCCTTCACTATACAGAATTATAAGTGAATTATTTCATCCTTTCCACCAAGATAATTAATAACAGAAACTATTTTAGCAAGACTACAAAGTTCAAGAAATGCCTTCTTAATAGATCAGACTAGAATCTAAACCCCTTATCTAAATAGCATCTTACTCATCAATTGGAGCTCCTGTGGGATAACTTGTGAAGTAATTTACTATTCATCAGCAGTAGGAGGTACCAGACTCAAGCTTACTTAAGTTAAACATAATGTACCTAATGCAGGATAATGCATTTATTCAGGCAAGCTACCATGACTTCAATAGGAGCTTCGTTTGAGCAGGCACAGACCAACAGACCAATAAACAAAACTGATTAATTGGGATATCCAGTAAAACATGATCAAAGACATAGGACAGAAACAAATATCAACCTTCAAACCCACAATACTAAAAATCAAATCAGACTAATAGTCTCAGTTCAGATGAGTACAAGTAAACAAAAAATGAAAAAGTATATCACTTGCTATCAAAAGAAATAAGCAATTACTGAAACAACTTTTTAAAAAGTTCAATGGATGGCCTACACCTTTACTCTCCTGGGAAACTCTTTGACTTGGTAATGGTAAAATTGCAACTTTTTGCTGATTTATGCAGACTCAGAAAAATATACCTCCAGAAATACCACTCTTAAAAAAAATTCCAAGTAGACTTTCAGTGGAATTCTATTTTCTTTTCTGTGTTTAGATGGCAGCTTTTTAGCTGTGTAAGTTGTGTTTTTGACACTTACATATAGTTGTGATACTACCTCCCTTGCAATCCGGAAATGTAAGTGTGTGCATAGACTAACCGTGCATAATAGGCTATGCACTGGCCAAGCAGTTGTGCTGAATAATGCTTTATGTGTGATGTGGTGGTCAGATCCCTGTGCTGTGACAGGGGCCCAGAACCCTCATCCTCAGCTTCTTGGGCAATCATATATTAGAGTTTGATCCCAGTTATATCACTGCCCTTTACTCTGTTTATTGCTGTATTTGTGTCCAAGATGAGGCTTTTCTCACATTTAACATGGAAGAAAAAATTCCCTTATCTTGGATTTGAGTAAGAAGTGGCAGCTACCAGGCTGGGATGAAGTCATTCTCCATGCCCCAGGGTAGAATGGAACTGGAGCCTACTGGAGCAGAGCAAGGGTAAATGGCATGGGGGGCCCTAAAGGGGGGAGAGGAGAGTGGGGGTAGAGGGTGGGAGGAGGACAAAGGCCTTGAGGGGACAGAAGATAAAGGAAGAGAGGGACAGGAGGCCTGAAGCTACAAGTGGGACAGGCAGGGGGGCACAAGCTGTGAATGGGGGCAGGGCATGGTGCAACAAGTAGTAGGGAGAGGACAGGCAGCAGGTTGTGAGGTAGGCAAAGGGCAGGAGTCAAAGTACTTGAACCCTCCACATCACCTGACTTCCCCACTACTGTCAGTCCCTTCCAATCTCCCCTACTACCACCAGCCCTCCAATAGGGACAGATGGCCCTAACTGAAGACTACCCTCCAACAATTAGATTCAATACATGTGATATTATAACAAATGTATACATTTTCTATGTACAGAATCTAATTATTGAGGCATCATCTTAAATTTAGGGTTATATTGGATTCAGCTAAATACAGTAATACAATTAACCTGTTCCTAAAAGCTGACTATGTTTCCTCTACTGAATGTGCAAACATTATAGTTGATACATAAACAGCATAAACGCAGGGCCAACAATGGCAAAGTAGTTTGCAAGAAAACTGCCGTTTAGATACACAGGGAAACAACATTCCTTGTTTAGTTACCAAATTATTTTACCTCCATTTCTACAGAATATAGTATATTCATTATAATATAAAACTGCAGATATTTGGGTAAACTTATCTATTCATAGTATCTACAGGAAAATTAGCAAGTCCTCAAGGTTGACCACTGTATCTACATTATGTAATTTATTATTTTTAAAAAGGTGACTACAGGAAACCCCCGTCTAGTGCTCTTATTTGGTTCCCCAAAAACCAAGCATTAGGTGGAATACCTTTAAGCCAAGTCATTTTTTTCCTCCCTGCTGCCAGCTGTACGATGCCTGTGAGCATTATAATGAAACTCGCAGAGTCCTAAGTGGAATCGGGTATCAATGTAAAGTGAGCATTATAGCAAAACAGTGCTAAGTGAAACAGGGTTAAGGTTGCCTGTATTTTTACATAATTTTATCTTGAACTCACTGATAAACAGAGATAGAATAGTCTCTTGTTGATATAGGAATTTTGGTAAGACAATGTTAAATAAAATACACCTTTTAGACTAAAGCATTAGGCTCCAATTGTATAAATCTGACTTTATTTAAGTATTTGCAGGGATTTGTGGTGTTTCCAATCCATTATTCCTCTGAATCAAAAAACAGTCTAGCCAATTTAATTTTTAAATCTCTTTTTATAAACAGAAGGCCTTAAATATTTCTTTAGTATAAACTTTGATTTAAAATAAAACATGCAACTGACATTTTTTCTTTTTATTTCAATTTTTGATTGGCACTTCTCCCTTTACACTGACAACAGCCACATGCACTAATGAACTTCTTATTACCTTTCCCCATGCCATACATCTAAAAAAGACTATTACCAACCATTGCTATGACATTCTTCTTCCCCCCACCTCCATCCTTCTGGATAAGGGGTAAAGAACTTGTTTGCTGCCACTATTGGCATGCTATGTATTGCCTCAGGAAGCACCATTAAACATAGTACTCCTCTCTCTCACAAGAACAATCCTATCAGCTTCCAAATGAGACTGATCAGCGCCAACTTATACAGCATACTGTTCTTCCACATAGCTGTACAGAGTACCACTACAGTATACCAGTGGACTGGATCCTGATTGGCATTTACACTCTAATTCCAAAGTGTTATTTTTTTAACAAATGTATCATTCACAATATTCACTCTTAGATTTTTTTTCCTAGGTTTCACTAAGGCTAATTCCATCTGACATAAAACAGAGTTCTTTAGTACTAAGATTCTCTATTATTTATCATTGTCATGAATCATTTAAAAACTGTATGTCAGCAATCTAAAAAATTAATGTTGATTTTATAAAAGCAGGCAATTTATTATCTATGCCCCCCAGTGATTTATTCTTTCAGGAAGTCTCCTGCAAACCATTTGTAATTGGTGCCAATAACCGTTTCCACAGGGTTTTTATTTCTGAAAACATTTCTGACTATGTAAAGGTAAACTGGAGTGCTTCTAACATAAACACAAATAATTGTTTCATACCAATATCCTGCCTTTGTCAGCATTCAATACCAGATGCTTCAAAGGAAGAAACCCTGTAAGAGACAATTCCACAATAACCTAACCATAGACAATTTTTCCTAAAATTGTCAGTCAGTGATTGGCTTATGTATGTAAACATGAAGGCTTTATGTCTTGATAAAGCTTGACAGAGTCCAGAGGAGAGCCACGCGCATGATCAGAGGTCAGGAAAACAGACCTTATGATGACAAGCTGAGAGCTATGGGACTCTTCAGACTAGAAAAGCGCAGGGTTAGGGGTGATCTGGTGGCTGCCTATAAGTTTATAAGGGGCACTCACCAGGATCTGGGGGAACATCTGTTCACCAAAGCACCCCAAGGGATGGCAAGGTCGAACAGTCACAAACTCCTTCATGACCATTTCAGGCTAGACATAAGGAAGAACTTCTTTACTGTCCAAGCTCCCAAGGTTTGGAATAGACTGCTGCCAAAGGTGGTTCAAGCACCTACTTTGAATGCCTTCAAGAGACATTTGGATGTTCATCTTGATGGGATCCTATGACCCCTGCTCACTTCCTGTCCTCAGGGCAGTGGGCTAGACTTGGAGATCTTTCACGGTCCCTTCCAGCCCTAATGTCTATGAAATCTATGAAATCTTCTAAAAATAACGTCTACAAACTGCAACTCTGCTCTGCCTTCTGCCTAAAAACAAAGTGTTAACCTTAAAGGCTGTAAGTCTGGATATTCTTGTTATCTATATAAGTGGATTATCCTTGCTTCAGTAATGCTTTATGATAACAAGTGCCTCAAATCAATTATTGTGCAAGAACGTATTAATGTTTTTAAAGGTTACAAACACATAGGAATGCAGGTAAATTGTAAGATAGTATTTGTAATTTTTGTAGGTTCCCATTCATTCAGTCACTTCACTTGAAATTTAAACAAGCTAAACTAATGAGGAGGCTCATTGACTATAGCTCAATGTGACAGGGGCTGGTCCGCCCACCTGTCTATGGGTCAGGCTGCCCAGTTTCGTCTGTCACGACTTTGCTGTTCTCAAAACGGGTGGTAAAATGCAGGAGATTGCCCATTACGTGCCCCAATGTCAGAGGGCACTATCTACGGCTCCGAAGCTCCCCTACACTGCAGCCCATGCCTCACAGGTGGCATCTACGGTATCATTATGCTCCCAGCCTAGAGCCAGGCCAAGCTTAGCCCTCACTGTCAGGCCTCTTTCACACACACATTCATACCACCCTCCTCTCACTAGGGCCTCTCACATTCCACCCCCTCTCATAGGGTCTCTCTCTCACATCAACAACTCATCCCACCCTGCTCCCTCTTGGAGTGGCTCCCATAAACCATAGGCTTTATCCAGATCATGCCTTGGGTGGCAAACGTACAGTCTTTTGGGCCTCTCCCATGAACCTCACTTGGGTCATGGCCAGCTAAGTTCCTTACCTGGGCCAACCTTGCCCTGGCCCTTCCCAGGGCAGCTTTACGTAGACATATACAAACATACACTGGGCCCCCAGCTCCACGTACTATGCTCCCAGAGCTCTGTTCCCGCTTTCTGGGACTCCTATCTTCCCTCAATTTTCTCTCCAGGGTTTGAGCCATGTGCTGCCCTTCAGGCTGACCCACAGACCTACTCAGCACACTCCCTTGAGCTGCCTTTCAGGCTGAGCCTCAGCCCTATTCAAACCTCTTTTGGGCCCTGCTACCACCCTCTCTAGGGTTACACATCTACCCCCTCCTTCAGGGCTCCAGGGTTTCCCTCTCCTGTGGAGGCTCAGGTGGCTGCAGCCATGCCTGGCCCCGCCTGAGTCTTATATCCTTTTTGGGCTCAGGTGGCTGTAGCCGTGCCTGGCCCCCTTGTACCAACAGTGTTGTGGAAGCTAGGAGTTAAGGTACCCTGACCTGCCTTTCACCAGAGTGATAACTGATCTGATATTTCCTGGGGACTCCCGCGCCACTAGGAGCCCCACCAGGCCCCCATTCCTGGCAGGGTGCAGTTTTTGGTCATGCCCAGGACCAAGAGCCTCCTAGCCATCCCCATAAGCTCTTCCCCTTACCTCCTGGATGTTTTGTACAGCCTTTCAGCCAGGCGATGTTTCTGCCTGGCTGCCAGCAACAAACTGCTGTATATAGGCAGCCAGTGTTTTAAAATGGCTGCTGCAATCAAGCACCTGCTGGCTGCCTGACTCAGCCCTTAAAGTGGCAGGCACTGCAAGTGCTCTGACACACTCAACATATACTTTTCTAAGGCTTAATCCTGCAAACACTTATTGATACATGCAACTTTACACACGCTGTCAGTCATATACAGTTCAAAAGAATAACTCAAGAGTAAATTTATTCTTGTGGATTTATGTTAACCAGATCAGGGCCTTAATAAATAATTTACTAAGGTGTTCATCTCTGGCTAAAATTCTTAGCCAGTATGTAAAAACTAGGATACTTTTCAAACTGTTCTAAAAACAACATTATTACCACCACAATAAACCTCATTTAGATACAAATAGTTATTTTCCAATGAATATGCATTAGTTATTTTATTGGCTGATTATGAAGATGCTGACTATGGGATTTCTGTAGTCTAGAAAAATGATATGATATGTTATTCAGAGCCTTTATTCATCCTTAGCAACAGCTTATAATGCACTGCTTAACTAGTCCCTAGCAGCTTAAATTTAAGAATCAGTTTTATTTAGAAATACACCAGGTGAAAATTGAGAAACGTATTATATACCTACAGCTATCACTTTATAGTAAAAAAATGTTTATCTCTAAAATCCCAGATGTACTTTTTCATGACATCATGTGATCGATATTTAGGTACTGCACTGCCATGAAGGGCAGAATTTATTAAAGCTACAAGAGACTTATTAATTTTTTTTGTTCTGAAGTGTTAGAAAAATATAATAAAATGAGAAAACATATAGCTTACACTTCTCCAAACCACTCTATTTATTTCTCTTTGATAAAAGAATATTTTTATACACACCCACACAACTATATATGAAAATAAATGAAAATGATACTATGCAAGCCAGTGAAACTAAGAACAAAGAGATTTATGCATGATTTCTACAGATGCAGTCATTCCACCCAGAAAGATGAGTTTTGCAAGAATTTTGTTAGAGACCATATCCATAACAAAGGTCTCAAAGGATACAAGAAGTGATCTTATTCAATCTACTTGGGAGATAGGTAAATTTTTCTCTCACATTTAATATGTTTAATAATAACTTTCTACAGGTCTCATTTGAATACTAAACCAACCCAACATTAATAGTATGTTAATGCTTTCAAGTCCTTAGTATACCTAAGCCAAATGAGCATTTTGATAAAGATAAAATGCAACATAAACTGAAAAGTGCCAAGAGCACTTTTACTAAAAAGAAAATAAAAGTTACAAAGAATGTTGATGTTTTCATAACTCTTAACTTCAAAGTTATCTTCTGTATTAGGCAAGTGTATTTATTTATCAGCTGGTACATGGAGGTATGAAATATTTGGAAGGACCCTTGAAAATGACTTATTTTATTTACACTAATAGAACAGATTAATTCTGGTATGCATAAAATAAATAACAAGTAATGACCTAAACATTAGAAAAATAAACATTTAAAATGTACTTACAAAATCAAAGTCTCCATCTTGAGGGACTTTCCAGTTATCAGGAAAAACATTTTTGGATATGTGGTAGGGTTCGTGCATGTTCTGGTTACAGTTTTCAGGACTTTTATTCTTGGAATCTTGTTTATCAAAGTAGTCCATGAAGGAAGGTCTTTGTACTTGTGGTGAAGTAGCATTTCCTTAGTTGAAAGGAAAAGAAAAGTTAAAATTGTTTAGAGATTCCATTTTTACTGTGCTAAACTAAGTTACACATAAATTTGAAGGATTAATTTTACAGTGGTTTTATAGTAATGAATACAGCCAATATGTGGTGTGAAGTTCTGTAGCTGTGTTCCATGAAAGTTCATTGCCCAAGAAAGACTTTTCTGTAGTAAACATAAGGAGGAAATGACCAAGATGTTACTAAGTTACGTATATAAATAAAATTGAAAGTTACTTCAGCTGACATTATTCGTTTTTTTAGAAACTCAGTAACACATGGATGTAAGTATTCACTTGGGGGCTAAAGGCCTTTAACTGTAAGGCCTGGTTTGCAGGCACTACTCAGATACCAATTTTTACTGATGACAAATAATAGCATAAAGTTGCACTTATTTAAACATCGATGTGGTCTGAAACAGTTTTAGAACAATCAATAAAAACTGCACACCCAAACTGTGAGTAGAGAAGGCTTAGCTAACTTCACTGGCAATAAAAGATGTTCAGCATATCAAAGAATGCAGGTCCCAAAGAGAAAATGGCTGGTAGGTGTTGAAGCTGTGCACCATGGAGAGCCTGCAGAATACTTCCATCATCTGTACAGTTCACTGAACCTTGTGATCACAATGGGGAACCACATGTTGTCATCCTTTTCAAAATAAATTTTGTCTGGAATTTGTTTTCATTTTTCGACATCAAAACAGTTTATTCTCTTTATAGGACAGTTAATGTATTAAACATAAAAAACAATATATTGGGTCTAAGTAACTATCTCCCCATGCATTACTATCTGAATAAAAAAAAATGAATCAAAATACTTTACTAATCAAGTGCATGCACACACTTGCTCTCTCTCTCTCTCTCTCACAAACAAACATGCATACACGCACACATACAGATTGTAACTACAGAACAAAATTCCTAAACTATACTTTTTATTATAAACATTAAGAATAAAGAAATATAATTTAGGTAGAGCCGCTTTATTTTAAAATAGGGGATAAACTGCACCGGAAGGAAAAGCTGTTTCATTCATAAGGGTAGGCATTTTCTGCTCTGCTGGAAAAGGTGCCCTCCACTGAAAATCTATATTGTAGAATAATACTGAAGAACTGTAAAATAGATACAACTTGTACTCCTGGACTTTGCTGCAACATTTCAAAGGGCTATTCTTGGTCTTTGCCCTTGTGAATGCCAGTACACAAAAGGGAGTTGTAGGAGCTTGCAGAAGGACAAAAAGGAACTTGTTAATAATATTCTTCCTTTATCATGTGGAGGAAGCCAAGAAGGACTGAAGACTGCAGGTAGCCTTGCTAGTATTTTTTGAGTAGCCCACAAAAATCAAATTAGACTCAGACATCCAAAATTATGTGCATGTGAAGAAACACAATCAAGTATTACTTGGCATTATAATTTCAATCAATGAATAAAATTGGATTTTTAACTTTCCACTTTTCTTCCCTCGTCCCCTTTTCTATAGCATCTTGATTTATCTTTTCCTCTATCCCATTAGGGTTTGTTTCATTCATTCAAATGTTATCTTATCAACTGGGCCAAAAGTGGCACATTTCTGCTGGGCACCTCAACCAGTGCTCAGATCCCACATGTGCTAGGAAACATGCCCTGGTGCTGCAATGGCTTCAAAGCCATTTCCTAGCCCACCAGCCTATCTAACAAAGAACTGTGACAGCTTAGTGAGGTGTTTGAGACACAACTACAGAGGTGGCACTGGCAGCATTCCAGTCTCTCATAACAGGTCATCTACAATCTGCCAGCTACTATTTTGTGGCATAGGTGTGCCATCCTGGACCCGCCAATGACCTTGTCCTCATGGACTTTTGGCAATGGCAGCACTGACTCTGGTGAACTGCCCTCTACTGATCCACTGACTCTGGTGGACTCTGGTGTACCAGTAAGGAAGGTCAGGGCCTAACCAACCTGACAAGCAGGGTAACTGCCTTCAGTCTACGAGCCCTTCAGCACATGCTCTTTGCTGTGGAATGCCTCCCCTAACAATAGATGACATTGTTTCCTGCACTAGATGAGGGATTCAAACCTTGACAGAAAACTTTTCTTGCTGGATCTCAATCACCTCAGCTAGAACATCCTGCCACCCTTCTACCACAGTCTCGCACAGACCTGGTGGGCCCACCTCCAACTGAGACCCCAGAGCACAGGCCTGCAATTTCCAGAGCTGCTGCAGGAGCCCTTGGTCTGTAACTTGGCTTGAAACAGGGACCACTGAATTGAGCCTCCAGAAACCTCACTGCTTCCTTGGCTCAGTCACACACCATCAAGCTGACCTACCTCTTCAACTCATCTCAGTCATCTGGCCAACTACCTGGGCCTGCACTCAATCTGTTTTGCTTTGCACCTTTTGGCTGAAGTGCAAGCTGCCCTTCCTGTGGATGTGTTTACCACCCTAGACCACTTCTATATATAACAAGCTGTCCCAAATGCATTAGACAGACACTCTCTATCAATGTCTGTTTCTCTGGCTATGGACAGCAATAAGAGTGACAGGCCCCAGGACCTGCTGTCCCTCCCATGCCCAATGAAAACTGATCCGATCTGCTCTGGGATCCAGTCTGGGAAGGCAATGTCCACATGCACCCTGACATGACTTAGAGGTGATGCTAAGCAACAGCAACAGCAGAGCAAGCCTGCCTGGCCTGGTGCACTCTGTACAAACTATCTAACACCAAGACAGCTGGCATCTTCTCATGGCAGCTGCTGCATGAGTTCCTAGCTGGTGGTGTCAGTGGTCTGCCCTTTATGCAGGAGGTAATGGAGGGGACTCTCTTCCACACTTTCTGGACTTCTACTAGCAGCCACTCTTTGCTACCCTCAGAAATCTTGGCATGCTGAACTTGTAGTCCAAGACTGTGGACATATTCTCTATCTTGTACCAAGTGGCCAAGTGATCTACCTGGCCAATTTCCTGTTTGACTGGATTAAGATTGCAACTCCGAAAAATTGCAAAAACTGAGGCAGACACTGATGACACCTTTCAATTCTTTCACTTCCTGGTCTAGAAGTGTCACATTTAAATTTAGGCAGACAACGTTCCTTGGGTGAATTTGATATCCTTTATTAGACCAACCACTTGGTCAAATTCACAAACACAGGCAATGTAGTATACATAACAACTTTTGCTAGAATTCATAGATTCACAGATGTTAGGGGCTGGAAGAGACCTTACAAGATCATCAGGGCAAGTCCCCCTGAACTTGGGCAGGAAAGACTGCTGGAGTGAGATGACCCCAGCAAGGTGAGAGTCAAGTCACTTTTTGAAGATTGCCAGGGTGGGTTACTATATCACCTGTGGGAGGAGCCTGTTCCAGACCCTCGGCATTTGACTTGTAAAGAAGTTTCTCCTTATGTCCAATCTGAAGTGCTCTTCAATCAGTTTGTACCTGTTGTTTCTTGTCTTCCCCCGGGGTGCCTTGATGAACAGATGCTCCTCCAGGTAGAGGTGCACCAACATAAGAAAACTGAATGTATTGGAGATCGGCTTTTTTTGTCTCGTGGTTAATAATGTGACCGATAAATGTCTGATGTGTGCGCACAGCTACAGCGCAGCACATAAGCAGCCAGGAGCACAGGTTGGCAGCTTGGATTGCTGCGTAGCTGGTAATTCTGTTGTGATGGAAGGGATGGGGGGAGGAAAGGGGCGTGGAGGGGGCAGATCGAAGACCCCATGGTGAGGGAGGGAGTGGGGCTGAGGCTGGAGCTGGAGCAGGCGCTGCCCAGGCAGGGTGGGACGGGGCATGGGACAGAGCCACAGCTCATCAGGGAGGTGCAGCTCCCGCCACTGCATGCACTCTGGGAGGGCATGGGGTGGGTGGCATGAGTCAGTGGATCTGTGTGGGGTGGGGTGGGCTGCCATTGAAGGCTGGGGCCAGGGCTGTGCCAGGCTCTTCCTGGCAGGGGCTGGGCTGCACTGCACTTGGGGCAGGCAGCAGCAGTGCTGGGAGGGGAGATTAAGGAGCTACAGCAAATTTTGGGGTGGCTGCAATGCCCCCCATAGCCCCCCTCCCAGCACTGCCACTGCCTACCCTGAGCACAGCCTTGCTCAGCCCCCACAACAGACTTACCAGCTGGACACTGCTCTCAAGTCTTCAAGCAAGTATCAGAAATCAGACTGGTATCTGCCAAAATTCCTCTTTAAAAATTGGCTATCATTATCAGTCCAAAAAAACTCTATTAGTGCACCCTACCCCCAGACACTGATGTACACCCCTAATATATTTATTACTCCTGGTATGACCTGGTCTCTAGGCCTCTAATCATACATGTGTCCTTCCTTCAGACCCTCTTGAGCTTCTCCACATCCTTTTTGAAGTGCAACAGCCAGAACTGAACACAGTACTCCAGCTGCAGTCTCACCAAGGCTGAGTGGAGTGGGAGGATGACATCCTTAGTCTTGCATGAGATGCATCAGTAGATGCATGTCAGTGTTTGATTCACTCTGCCAGCTACAGCATTGCATTGGTGGCTCATGTTCATTCTGTGATCTATCACCAGTGCTGGAGTCTTCTGTTCACTTATTTGCACTTGAGGGGGCAATCAGCTGCCCCCAACCTCCTAGCCAGGGAGGTCTGCTGCTTCCCAGGGGCTGCATCTGGGACATGGCAGAGAGCATCCCCAAGCTTATCCATCCCTCCCACCACTACCCTATGCTTCTTATCCATGTGAGCATGGATGACACAGTTCAGAACAATCCCAGCTGGGTCATGAATTGCTACAGGGCTCTGGGACTGGGAGTGGGGCTTAGGGGCACAGGTGTTTTTTTCCTTTACCCTCCCAGTTGTGGGTCATGGGATGAGGAGGGAGAGACTGATCGAGGTACTCAACCAAAGGCTGTGGCTCTGGTGTCATTGTGAAGGCTTCGGGTCCACAATCACAGTCTGTTCTTTGGTGAGAGAAGCAGCGCTCTGCTGGAAAGAGATGGCCTCCATCACATTTCATTGAGGAGGAGGCTCTTCCCAGCCAGAATGGTTGACCTGCTCAGCCGGGCTTTAAACTAAGCCCACCAGGCAATGGGTGAAAAACCACTAGAGCAAGCCCACTAGGCAATACCTACAAAAACAACAGGCTAGGGCACCCAAGGGATTCTACTCCTACCCCAGCCCTAGAACGGTGTCCTCCTGGGAATGTGAGGAAGCCTAGAGCTCCCAATGGGATGCTTACATGTCTGTATACCAATGGCAGGAGTTTGGGGAACAGACAGGAGGAATTGGTCCTCCTGCTAAACAAGAAAGACTACAGTCTCATAGGGATAACGGAGATCCCTGGTGGGACTCCACCATGACTGGGCCACAGGTATAGATAGCAATACCTTGTATAGGAGGGATCGTGCAGATAAAACGGGTAGAGATGTATCTCTCTATGTCAAGGACAGCTACACATCCTGCAAGCTGACACTGGCACCCAGGGAGGGAAACTAGAGACTCTCTGGGTTAAAATACGTGAGGAACATGGCACATGGGACACAATGGTAGGAGTCAACTATAGACCCCCTAACCAGGAACAAGAGATTGACCAGGAATTCGCCAGGGAACTGGCTACGGCTACATGCTCTTGGTGCATGGTTGTCATGGGAGACTTCAATTACCCAAACACCTCGTGGGAAGAGCGCTCAGCCAAATCCGAACGGTCACAAAGCTTCCTCACAAGTGTGGATGAACTCTACCTGACCCAAGAAGTCTATGGACCCACAAGAGGTAAAGCGCTGCTGGACCTGGTATTGGCTAAAGGGGATGACCTAGTCAGCAACCTAAAGATAGAAGGGAAGCTGGGAGACAGTGAACATGAGCTGATCACTTTTACTATCCATCGCAAAGCTGGCAAGTCAGTCAGCAAAGCAGAAGTCCTCGACTTTAGGAAAGCTGACTTCAATAAGATCAGAAGGCTTGTTGTTGAGGCACTAAGGGATCAAGACTTGGCAGGGAGAGGAGTCCAAGAGGAATGGTTGCTCCTTAAAGGAGCGATCCTGGAGGCACAAGGGATGTTCATCCCAGCTCAGAGGAAAGCTAGCAAAAGGGCACAGCAACCCCCTTGGCTCATCAGGGAACTTGTAGACCTCCTAAGCCAAAAAAGAGAGAGGCTTATAAGGGATGGAAGATCAGAATCACCACAAAGGAGGATTACTCTGCACTAGTTCATACCTGTAGGGAGCGAACCAGGAAAGCCAAGGCTGCAACCAAACACCACCTGGTTACACATATCAAGGACAATAAAAAGTCCTTTTTTAGATATGTTTGGAGCCAAAAGAAAAGCAAGGGTAACATTGGTCCCTTGCTAAACCAAATGGAACAACTGACAATCAACTCCCCTCAAAAGCTAACCTACTTAATGGATACTTCATGTCGGTTTTTCATCAACCCCAAGGGTTCAGCTTGCCTAGCAAGATGTGGGACAGCCAGGGTGAGGGTGAAATTATACGCAGTATAGGGGTAAACCTTGTAAAGGAACACCTTAAGAGGCTGGACACCTTCAAATCAGTGAGTCCTGATGGACTGCACCCCAGAGTACTTGCAGGAGTCATAGCCCAACCACTAGCCAAGATTTCCAAACTCTTGGCACTCAGGTGAAGTATCTGAAGATTAGAAGGCCAATATGGTGCCCATCTTCAAGAAAGGGAGGGAAGTAGATCCAGGGAACTATATGCCAATCAGCTTGAGCTCAATCCCCAATAAGATTCTGGAAAAAAATCATCAGAGTCCATTCTTGACAAGCTGGCTGATGGCAACATCCTGAGGGACTGCCAGCATGGGTTTGTTGCACTTAGGTCTTACCTGACCAATCTCATCTCCTCCTATGAACAGGTAACATATCATCTGGACAAGGGAAAAGAGACTGATGTCATATATCTGGACTTCAAAAAAAGCCTTTGATCTGGTGTTCCATGATCTCCTCTTGAAAAACTAGCCAACTGTGGTCTCGGCTACATCACAGTACAATGGCTGGAGAATTGGCTCCAAGGCCGGACTTAGAGAGCTGTGGTCAATGGAAGCAAGTCATCTAGTGCTCTGTGACCAGTGGTGTCCCTCAAGGCTTTGTCCTTGGACCTGTTCTCTTCAACATCTTTATCAATGACACGGATACAGGTGTCAGAAGTCGACTGGCCAAGTTTGCTGATGACACCAAACTTTGGGGTAGATCATCACTGGAAGTTTAGGCTGACGATCCAGGCTAACCCGGATAGGCTGAAAAAGTGGGCAGATACAAACCTGATGATTTTCAGTAAATGTAAGGTACTCCAGTTTGGGGGGAAAAAACCCCACAGCATGCTTATAGGATCAGCAGCGCTACACTCACTAGTACCAAAGCTGAAAGGGACTGGGGGGTCATGATTGACCACAAGATGAACATGAGCCACCAGTGCAATGTCACAGCTGGTAAAGCAAACCAAACTCTGGCTTCCACATCCATAGATGCTTCTGAAGTAAATCGCAGGATGTCATCCTCCTGCTGTACCTGGCCTTGGTGAGGCTGCAGCTGGAGTAGTGCATCCAATTCTGGGCATTCCACAATTCAGGATGTGGAAAAACATGAGAGAGTCCAGAGGAGAGCCATGTGCATGATCAGAGGTCAAGAGAACAGGCTTTATGAGAGGCTGATAGGCATGGGACTCTTCAGCCTGGAGAAGTGAAGGCTCAGGGAGGACTTGGTGACAGCCTGTAAGTATATAAGGGGTTTGCATCAAGAACTGAGAGAACATCTATTTACCAGGGAACCCCAAGGGAAGACAAGGTCTAACAGTCACAAACCACTGGAAGACTGTTTTAGACTGGACATAAGGAAAATCTTCTTTACTGTCCGAGTCTCCAAAGTCTGGAATAGACTCCCTCCCAGAAGTAGTGCAAGCACCTACTCTGGATACCTTTAAGAAATGTATGGATGCTTATCTTGCTGGGGTGCTCTGACCCCAACTGAATTCCTGTCCCTTAGGCAGGGGGCTGGACCCAATGATCTCATGAGGTCCCTTCCAGCCCTAATGCCTATGAAATCTATTAAATCTATGGATTCTTTCAAAGATCTGAGCAATTCATACAACTATATCAAGCAACTAATTTCTCTATAAACTGTACAACTAAAGACCACAAAAAATGTAACATAAGACTGCTTTTGCACTGTCACTTTAAAAATCTATTATTGCTTGCTTAAAAATTAAAATTCCAGTCCAGCATGTATTTGTGTGTCCTTGGTTTCTTTTGAAAAAAGCATAATTCATAGGGGTCAGATTTCCTATACAACAGAAGGAACAAAATACAGTGTATGGAATCTTTACAAAAGATCTGCAATCCTTTCTGTGTGGTTTTACACTAGAAAGGGATGAACTTGCAGTTCTTTTCTTCCTCCTTGATGCAGTGTTTCTCCTTTATTCTAAGCAAACAACTGGTGAATCATACAGGTTATCTAACCTTGGTATGCACAGAAAATCAATCTCTTTGGCAAACAACTTATATTTAAAAAAACTACAATTCTTACTTCAATTTTATTTTCTATGAAAACATATCAAATACAACTCTATATAACTAAAGCTTCAGCACAATTATCAAAAACTACTCAAATGGTTATCAACAGCCTTGAAACTAGACAATGGCTGGTCCACACCAACGTTACTGAATTACAGTCCTGAAACTGATGGCTGTTGGTCAGCTTTGGGGACCACATATAATCTGCAGATGCCAACCCTGATAAGAACCCACCTGTGAACAATTTTTCAAACTTGAGATTAAAAGTCGAGTTTCAGAGAATTTTCAGGGACATAGCCCTAAAATTCAGGTCTATCCCAAAAAATCCAAGATGGTCAGTCACTGTGCATGCACAAGTCTGAGCTGTCATGCCACTGAAAATAACAGACTTCGTACTTTTTTAAAAAGCCTGTGACGTTACATATAAACAGTTATCTTAAAACAATGTTATTTGGATTGCAGAATCAAGCATTTTAAAATTAGAACATACAATATTTACAACTGCTAATACATCCTTTTTCTCCTGCCTTGTGCATGTGTGTTATGATTTAGGGCTGGATCCAATAGAAGATTCAAGTGCCTACAAGCTGGTTGGTGAAATGCATAACTTTTAGCACTGGCCTTCATTAATTAGATATCTAGGTTTACTCATAGCGTCACAGAAAATCAGGGTTGAAAGGGACCTGAGGAAGTCATCTAATCCAATTCCCTGCTAAAAGCAGGACCATCCCCAACTAGATCATCCCAGTCAAAGCTTTGTCTAGCCAGGTTTTGAAAACATCCAAGTATGGAGCTTTTACCACCTCTGTGGGTAACCTTTTCTTGTGTTTTACTACCCTCCCAGTAAGAACGTTCTCCCTAATATCTAACCTAAACTTCCCTTGCTGAAACTTGAGACCACTGCTCCTTGTTCTGTCATCTGCCACCACTGAGAACAGTCTATCTCCATCCTCTTTTAAACCCCCATCAGGTAGTTGAAGGCTGCTACTAAATCCTCCCTCAATCTTCTCTTCTCTAAACTAAATAAGCCCAGGTCCCTCACCCTTTCCTCAGAAGTCATGTGCCCTAGCCCCCTCACCATTTTTGTTGCTCTCCGCTGGACTCTAATTTGTCCACAATCTTTCTGTAGTGGGGGCCCTAAAATTGAACACAGCACTGCAGACGTAGCCTCACCAGTGCTGAATCGAGGTGAAAAATCACTTTCCTTGACCTACTGGCAACACACCTACCAATGTAGCCCAGTATGCTGCTGGCCTTCTTGGCAACAAAGGCACACTGTTGATTCATATTCAGCTGACTGTCCACTGCAACACCCAGGTCCCTTTTCTGCTGAGCTGCTGCCCAGCCATTCAACTGGTACATGGGACTATTCCATCCTAAGTGCAGGACTTTGCATATGTCCTTGTTGAATTTCATAGGATTCCTTTTGGCCCAATCCTCCAATTTGTCTAGGTCACTCTGAATCCTAGCCCTGCCCTTCAACTCATCTACTACTCCCCACAGCTTGATGTTATCTGCAAATTTGCTGAGGGTACACTCTATGTCATATTCCAGGTCATTAATAAACACTAGGCCTGTGCGAGCTGGCAGCGATCCAAATTGGCTTTGGATCTGGCCGCTTAAGATGCCAGGGATCCAATCCAGAGTTCCAGATCAGGTTTCAGCCTTGATCTGGCCAGAGTGGCTCTGAAGCTTCGGAGCTGCCACGGAGATCCAGCCATAGGGTATAATGGGGGAAAATCAATGAAATATTTATAACTTAGTTGATTTTGTCCGATTTGGATGAAACTCACAGAGATGGTAGCCTCTGCTGAGAGCATGAAACTTGCTAAGTTTCAAGAAGATTGGTGCACGAGTTTGGGGGGAACTGTACCCCAAATTCTTGAAAGCCAAATTCATGTCACGGCTGTGTGTGACACCACAGGGGGGTGAAAACTGCAGGGGTAGTAGCCTCTGGTGAGGCCACAGAGCCTGCCAAGGTTCAAGAAGATCGGTGCAGGAGTTTGGGGGGAACTGTACCCCAAATTCTTGAAAGCAAAACTCATGTCACGTCTATGTGTTACACCACAGGGGGGTCAAAACTGCAGGGGTGATAGCTCTTACTGAGGCCACAAAGACTACCAAGTTTCAAGAAGATTAGTACAGGAGTTTGGGGGGAACTGCACCTCAAACTGTGGACAAGCAAAACTTGTGACATGGGTGACACTGTGTTAAGGCACAGCAGGATGACAGCTGCAGGGATGGTGGCTCCTGTTGTGGCCACGACGCCTGCCAGCTGTTGAGGAGATAGGTGCAAGGCTTCTGGGTTCTGAGGCCCTGCACCCCTAGCTGTTGACAAACAAAATTTATGCCATGGGTGCCTGTGGGACTGACTGTCTCTGTCTTGGGGCAGTTGGCTGTCTGTATCGATTCTTTCCTCTCCTTAGCTTGGTTTTGTAGGTGCTAACTGATTGCCATTAACTGGCTACATTAGCTAGGTCCTGTGTATTGAGCTGGTCCCTAAGGGAATCATGATTGATTGGTAACTGTAACACAGTAGCTTAGCAGCCAGGCCTCTGCCAGGCCTGAAGTAAGCGTCTCCCATGCCCCAAGACAGAGACAGACAGTAATACAAGCACCCATGGTATGAGTTTTGCCTGTCAGCAGCTAGGGATGTAGGGCCCCAGAACCACCCTGCACCGATTTCCTCAACAGCTAGCAGGCATCATGACCGCAGCAGGGGTCACCATCTCTGCTGCTGTCACCCCACTGCATCTTAACACACACAATGTCACCTATGGTAAGTGTTTTGCTTGTCCGCAGCTTGAGGGCAGTTCCCCCGAAACTCCTGCACTGATCTTCTTGAAACTTGGCAGGCTTTGTGGCCTCAGCAAGAGCTACTACCCCTGCAGTTTTGACTCCCCTGTGTTGTAACACATAGACGTGACAGTTTTGCTTTCAAGACACATGTGACAGGAGTTTTGCTGATGACACTAAGATGTGGGGCGAGGTGGACACACTTGAAGGGAGAGAGAGGCTGCAAATAGATTTAGACAGACTACAAAAGTGTTCAGACAAGAATAGGATGGGGTTCAACACAGACAAATGCAGGTTGCTGCACCTTGGGAGAAGGAATCCACAGCATTCATACAGGCTGGGGAGTTCCCCTCTTGAAAGCAGAGGCGGAAAGGGATCTTGGAGTCATTATTGACTCCAAGATGAACATGAACTGCCAATGCTAGACGGCAGCCAGCAAGGCCTTGTCACGCATCCAAAGGTATATCTCAAGCCGGTCCAGAGAAGTGATACTCCCCCTCTATGTGACTTTGGTCAGACCACAGTTGGAGTACTGCATCCAGTACTGGGCACCACACTTCAAAAGGGATGTGGCCAGCCTGGAGAGAGTTCAGAGGAGGGTCCACCTGTTTGTTGGGAGGGCAGCAAGACAGGCCCTGTGAGGAGAAACTGAGGGACCTGAACCTGTTCATCCTCAGCAAGAGGAGGTTGAGGGGGGGACCTGGTGGTTGCCTACAAGCTCATCAGGGGAGATCAACAGCAAATAGGAAAAGCCCTTTTCTCCCCAGCATGACCTGGGGTGACAAGGAACAATGGTAATAAGCTGATGGAGAATAGGTTTAGGTTAGAGATCAGAAGGCAGTATTTTATAGTTAGGGTGGCCAAAATCTGGAACCAGCTTCTCAGGGAAGTGTTCCTCACTCCTACCTTGGGCAAATTCAAGAGGAGGTTGGATGATCACCTGTCTAGGGTCTTGTGAACCCAGCATTCATTCCTGCCTGTGGCATGATCTGTTCAGGTTCATCCTGACCCTAGCTACTATGAAACTATGAAGAACTTGGGGGGCAGTTCCCCTCACACCCCTGCACCAATCTTTTTTAAATTTGGCAGGCTTTGTGGCCTCAGCATAGGCTATCACCCCTGCAGTTTTCACACCCCTATGTTGTAACGTCTAGACGTGACATGAGTTTTGCTTTCAAGAATTTGAGGTGCACTTCCCCCCCAAATTCCTGCACCAATCTTCTTGAAAATTGGCAGGCTTCATGCTCTCTGCAGAGTCTACAACCCCTGAAAATATCATCTAAATCAGACAAAAAACAACAAAGTTATAGATATTTTATTGTTTCCCAATTATACCCTATGGACGGATCTCTGAGGCACCTCCTAAGCACTTGGGAAGCTGGCTAATGAGGCCAGCACTTCGACCTGGACATGCTGCTTCAGACCCCGAAGCATCCGAAGCTTCTCCGGATCCGAAGTTCTGTCCGAAACCTCACACAGCCCTAATGAACATATTGAACAAAACCAGTTCCAGGACCAACCCTTGGGGCACGCCACTTGATACCAGCTGCCAACCAGACATTGAGCCAGTGATTACTACTCTCTGAGCCTGATGTTCCAGCCAGTTTTCTAACCACCTTACACAGTCTATTCATACAACCCATACTTCCTCAGCTTGCCTGCAAGAAAGCTGTGGGAGACTGTATCAAAAGCCTTGCTAAAATCAAAGTACACCACATCCACTGGTCTCCCCACATCCACAGAGCTAGTCACCTCATCATAGAAGGCAATCGGGTTGGTCAGGCATGACTTGCCCTTGGTGAAACCATGCAAACTGTTCCTAATCACCTTTTTCACCTCCAAGTGCTTAGAAATGGATTTCTTGAGGATCTGCTCCATTCAGGGACTGAGGTAAATCTGACTGGTCTGTAGTTCCCTGGATCCCCCATCTTCCCTTTCTTAAATATGGGCACTATGTTTGCATTTTTTCAATCATCTAGGACCTCTCCCAATTGCCATGAGTTTTCAAAGATGATGACCAACGGCTCTGCAGTCACATCAGCCAACTCCCTCAGTACCCTTGGGTGCACCCCATTTGACTCCATGGATTTGTACACGTCCAGCTTTTCTAAGTAGTGCTTAACCTATCTTTGTAAACAATGGATAGAGAGTGACCAGGACCCAGAATACCCTGTTGCCAAATCATGTTCTTTCTCTCTCTCTCCCCTCTCATAGTCCCCAAGAATCTGTCATTCTTGGCTACCCAGTGTGCAAACTTCACCAGGAGGGTTGGAGAGCACTCCTCAACTAAGCCTACTATATAGGCAGCTGAGCTGGCTAGTGTTTTCTTCTAGGAAGTAAGAGATTAGAGCTTGAAATCTCTTAGGTTGAGGAGGCTCTAGATCAGGTCTCCTACTTCTTCTAGAAGTAGCCTTACCACTAGTTGAAAAGAGAGACAGTACTACCTTCTCCTGTGGCTGAAAATATTACTGTATTTACCTGATCAAAGATGATCCTGACTTTAAGATGATCCATCAACACTTAGATTCTATACACAGAAAATATATACATTTATTATTTTCCATATATGCAATCTAATTATTAGACAGTAATCTGAAACTTGTCCCCTTTCACACTGCTGCAGTGTGAAAAGCAGTAGAAGGGAAGTAGGCAGTAGGGGGACAGGCAGTGGGGAGATGGTAGTGGGGCAGGTGGTGGTGGTGCTAAGTGGTGGAGGAATCAATGGGAAGGCAGGTGGTGGGGGTCAGCAGTAGGGGGCAGGCAGTGGCAGGGCAAGCTTGCCCCCTGGCCCTTGCCCCAAACTCCTTGCCTTCTGCTGCCTGCCCCCCTGCACCACTTGGTTCCCTGCTGCCTGGCCCCCTACCTGCCTCACAGCCTTAAACCCACTGAATCCCACGCCATTTTCCTCCATCTCATCCACCCACAGCCTCTGCCTTACCAACCTGCCTCACCACAACACTTAGCCTTGCTCCATCTGTAGTACAATTCTGGATTTGCTCCAGCCTAGGAGACAGAACACATGCTTGCTCTGACTCCAGTCCAGGTCATTAGCAGAAGCAGTAGCATGGCAGCTCCAGTCTCAACTCTGGGGCCTGGCTGGAGCTGCTGCCACTGCTGCTGTTACTAGACTGGCCTGAGGCCAAAGGAAGCACGTTTGGTGCCCCAGGCTAGAGCAGAGCCAGAGTCATTCTGAGGAGCAAACGTAAACACCCAGGAGGGAGGGAAAGTGGCAGGAGATCTGAGGCTGTTAGGGATTTCGACATGCAGATAGGTAGAGGCAGCGTGGGGAAACGTAGCAATTGCAGCTGCAAGCCTGACCATGGGTCAGGGCCCAAGCTGGACCTGCAGCAGCTGCTTGTTGCCTCATACTTGAACCCTAGACAAGGAGTTTCATCTGAGTAAATATGGTAATTGCTCTAATAAATAAACAGTAAATCCAGAAATACTCTGAGTATCAGAAAAGTTCTTCACAAAACCCTTGAAGAGACCATGAAGTCATTTGAAGATATTTGTACAAAAATGTTTTTTAATACAAATTACTGTATTTGCTTCCAGTTATTTAAAAACTGGTTTATACTTTACTTTGTGTCTGCTTTCCCATGTAGTGAAGAAGGAAAAAGCAATCAGTGACATTATTATAAACACATTAGCTCCTTCTGTGTTGTTCTACACATTTCCTTTATCCCAATTTAAAAAAAAATATATAAGAAGCACACATCCTGTAATAGTTCTTGAATCAAAGCTACCAACATGATTTTTTACCCTAGCACATTTCTCATTTCTAAAAATTACTACCACTAATTGTCATTAATCAAACAAATTTATTAGTAGGGATGTAGGATTGAATATGTCTAGAGAAAATTACTTTTCAATTCTAGCGCCCTTTCTTCTAGTACACTAGAAAAATTGCCATTTAGGACATGTTTCTGTACATTAGACAGGAACAGATCGTATAGACTAGGAAAACTGATGTTTACAACAGGTTCTATGAATGGCTACACTAATCAGATCAATTAGAAATCACTGAAAGTTAGTACCTCCAAATGTAGGTCTCAAATATACAAATGTTCCTGTTGACCTACAGATTGTTAATGTTACTGTTTTCCAAATGAAATCATCAAAGAATGAGAATGGTAGATAGATAAATAAATAAATCAGATAATTTTCAACAGACAATGTAAGCTACAAGACAGATCTCTGATGACCATAAAACTCATCATCACACCAATTCTGTTTTAGAGAAATAAGCTAAATTGATCAAGTAATTAGAGATGGTTGTTGGGTAATTTTACAAACCATTTGAAATATCATTTGGAAAAGCAAAATTCAACTAAGAATAGCTAACACAGTTACAGGAAAGAAAAGACATGCCTCACTAACTTCTTGATATTCTTTTTTTATTACTACAACAATAAACAAGAGCATACACTGACATCAATTGATGAGATTTTTAGAAAATTTTCAAGTTCCATGCTAGAGAATAACATGGAAATGACAGGGACCAACAGTAACTGAAATGTTAACTCAGTCAGAACCAACCTGACCAGGATGTGGGGCCCAGGGCAAATGAACTCATGCAGCCCCCACCCTGCGATCCTGGACTTGAAGAAGCTGCTGCTGCCATCAGCAGCGGTGGTGGCAGCAGTAGCATGAGGGAGGGGGTGTCGCCCAGCTCCACCCATGGGGTCCCCCAAAACGCAGGGCCCAAGGCAATCACCCCAATAAGCACCTCCTAGGGATGGCCCTGAACTCAGTTCTATTCATGAAAATCTTTTGTAGTTAAAATGTTGCTTCAGGTGAAGTGTAATGTAAAAATCACTGTCTGAGACCTAACTTAACAAATATTACTTCTGTGATCTACGAACAATAGCCAAGATTGTAGGAAATATTCAAAACTTTAAAGAACTATGCCTCTCAATATCTAAGTTTCTTGGTTATCAAGAAGTCCATTTGTGAGAGATTGGCAGAAGGCATGATGCTGAAGAACAGGCAACAGTTTCATTGCAGGCTGGTCATGTCTGACCAACTTCATCTTGCCATATAATCAAGCAATGACCCACTTAGATGTGGGAGATGTGGTTAATGTCATATACTTAGATTTTAAAAAGGCCTTTAATATGGTCTCTCATGACAGTCTTGTAAAAAAAACTGGGGGATTGTGGGCTGACAGAGTCCACGGTCAGGTGGGTTGGGAATTGGCTAAGAGGTCAAACCCAGAGAGTGTTACTGGATAGGTCTGTATCGTCTTGGCAGGAGGTGGCCAGTGGTGTCCCACAGGGTTCAGTTCTTGGCCCCGTGCTGTTCAACATCTTTATCAATGATTTAGAAGATGCAGAAAACACACCGGCCAAGTTTGCAGATGATACTAAGTTAAGGGTAAAAGCAGTCGTGCTAGGGAATAGGATGCAGATTCAGGTGGACCTGGACAAGCTGGAAAGGTGGCTGGAGTGGAACCAGATGCAATTCAATAAAGATAAATGCAGAGTGTTTCATATATGGGGAAGTCACCAACAACATAGATATAGATTAGGAGGAGATGGCCTGGCCAGCATGATGGCTGAAAGGGACCTCAGGGTTATGGTTGATCACAAGATGAATATGAGCCACCAGCGCAATGCTGTAATCAACATTGTTATGTGTCCCCTAATATGTTATGAAATGAGTGTTACATTTGTTTTTGTTTCTTATTGATAATAAATATAAATGGAAAAAGCCTGTATAAAAAACAGTGGATACTAAAAAGTAAAATAACAACACATATTGACATTAAAACACATTGAAACCTAAGCGATTCATAGCACAAAAGAGGAAAATAAAAATAGTTAAGAAAACCAGAAAATCCAAAAAACGAAACATCTGAGCTAGGGACTTAAATAGCGTTAAAAAAAAATATCCACTTAACCTCCTCTAATTATATTGGTTAAATGGTTAACTGATAACACATACCCAGTCCCATCCAAAGGGCTGCAGCTGCCTGCTCAGGGCAGCATGGGAAGCCATGGGCAACACACTGCCCGGCTTGGATACAGCTGCTGCTGGGAGCCACTTCCCAGGGCCTTTGACAGGGTGGGGAGGAGGCAGTGGCAAGCCCTGCCAGGCAGCACAGCCCACATGAGGCACAGGTGGCAGCAGGGGGCAAGGGACTTTTCCAGTCTGCTGCAGCCACTGACAAGCTGAGAGGGAGACAGTAGGCAACCTGGGTTGGGATAGGTATATCCTTCCAACTGGCTTCCCAGAACCTATGAATAAGCAGCTAATTACTTGATTTATGAGTCATTAGTTCACCTGCTGTTTTCTTCTTTAACCGCATAGGCTACAAGAACTAGTCCCCCCACCACATTGTTCCCTCTCCCCTGCTTGTTCTTCCCTCCTTCTTGCCTGCCCTGCAGCTTTCCTGTTCCTGAAGCTCTGCACTACTTCTCTTCCTCACTGGACTGCACTCCACCCTAAACATTAACCTGTACTGCATTACTGGTATAAATATACTTATTGTTTAAACATTTAAATGCTTAACCTTTCACATCCCTCATCTAAACATAAAGACTTTTTCTTTCTTTTCACCATGAACTCCCTCTTACCCAAACTTTATGTTCCCTTTTTAATCTGCTGATTCCTTTTGCCTCATCTCCACCTCTTGCTCAAGCTGGTGAGATGTGAACAGTGGGGTCCCCCAGGGCTCAGTTGTTACATCTCAGCTCTGTGTTCTTGGGAACCTTGGCACAGGACACAGCCTGTCTGACTCACAAAGGACTCCCCTCTCCCCTCCCCACACACACATAAATGAAACTGATTAAGATGCAGTGGGAGACCCACCTAAGACCCTCCAGATAAGGGTAACAAGAGTGAAACAACTACCCAAGGTCTCATTTGCATCGGAGATGGAACCAGATGACCATTCATTTACATGGGAGATGGAGAACAGAAAGCCTGAAGCAGAGACTGCAGTGAATTCTGGGATCAGAGAAGCAGGGGAGGCTCCGCTCCTAGAGAAGGCAAACTGCTGGGGAGAAGCCCTAGCAGGGATAGTGAGCGCAGCTGTGAGTTGCCAGGGCAACTCCAGACAGATTGACTCACACCTGATGGCGGTCAGCTGATGATAAGGGGCAGGGCCTGGCTCTTATAAAGCCTGGAGCCAAGGCCAGGCTAGGTAGTTTCCTGCCAGCAGCTCATGGAGCAAAGAGGTAAGTACCACTTGAGCAGACTGAAGGATGGCGACCCCGAGTTAGGGGAGCGATGTTGTTATAGCCAGGTGCCTTATGTTTTGTTATAGCCAGGAGGCTTGTGTTTTGTTGTGTTAGTGTTTGTATTATACCAGTGGTTTGGGTGAAGCTATTAGGGGTTGGAGGAGGCCTCAGGGCAATCCCTAGTGGTGGTGGAGGGGGGACCCCCAGCACCAGTCAGGGTGCAGTGTACTCATAGGGGCCCACAGGGTGTGGGGCCCTAGCACCAGGGAAGGTGCAGCAATGTGGGGTGTGTAGACCCCAGCCCAGTGAGGGGCATGTGAAAGAGCCCCAGGCGTGGGCATAGTGAGACCCAGGCAGGGGGCAGTATTGTAAGAAGCCCAGAGAGGGGCAACACTTGGGGAGTCCCACTGGGGGGCATGATGAGCCCTGGGAGAAAGCAAGGATCAGGAAGCCCAGAGCGGGCATAGCAAGCCCTGGAGAGGGGGTGGCATTATTAGGGAGCCCAGCATAGGCATAGAAAAATCCCTGAGAAGGGGAAATTGAGAAGACCAGGACTAGCGTGGCGAGCTCCGGCAACAGGCTAGTGCTGTGGTTGTCCTCAGGAGAAGGGGATAGTAGCACGGTTGGGCCCAGAGAACAGAGGGTAGCAGCGCAGTGGGCTTAAAAGACCGGAGGCTCGATAGGAAGTCCCAGAGCAGGCTAGATTATTTTAGAGAAGGCCCAGAGTAGGCATCGAGAGTCCCAAGGAAGGGATGGTGTCATTGAGAGCCCCAGTGAGGGGCAGCATACCAGAGAGAGCCCGGAGAGGGCACAGAGAGAGCCCAGGAGGGGGCAGTACCAGAGAGACGTACAGAGGAGGCCCGGGAGAGCAGGCGTGTGTTTTGACAGACCAACATCCTAGCCATCAAGGCTAGGGTGCCTGGGGAGCACCCATTTTACAGGAAGATCCCAGAGAATCTGGGGAACCACGGGGATGGAGGTCCCAACTAACCATGCCCAAGGAGACGTGAGGCAGCCTCCCAACTTTACCTAACTTAAAAGACATGGCGGGTGAGAATCTGAGGGTGCCCTTGGGCGAACTTGGCACGGGTAGGGGGCTTTAAGGACACCATGGCCCTCCTGAAGGACCCTTCTGTGACAAACCCACATTAACACACACCTAGCTCAGCATTTATCAGACCAGTTCTAATCTGAATTTACAAAGGATTCCACCCCCCTCCCAACACACACACACCTCTAAGTTTAATAGGCATCTTGGGTCATACTTTCCCTGGTCCCACTATGGGAGGCCTATTTAAACTTGATTGACTAAAACTCGGTTGCCAGGTTAGGGAATACTGAGGCAAAGAGACTGAGTCAGAGGGGGTATGGGCAACATTTGAACAATGGTTAAGGGTTTATCACAGCATCCAGCCGATTGGAGCCCTAAAAACAGGTGTTGTCATGCTTTTCCCAGGACAACTGGTGGAAGTCCTCCTGCCCAAAGGTTATGAACATTCCAATAATTGCCTTAAGTCTGTTAAAAGACTATAGTAAGATCTGGAAAAGTCATGCTAAGCTGAGGCTTGTTCACAACAAATAATCCAAAATCCTGATGCTGCAAGCTATCTATTGTTCCTGAAGAAGCCATTAGATAGCCCATCAGTATATCTGTTATCCATAGGAATTTCAAGCTGGCTCCCAAGTATCTGGTTACTCCCTAACCTTATGTGTTTCCTGATTTATCAATCAGTTTCTGGAGATGTTCCAAACCAGATAACCCCTTGTCAAGAGAAAAGACAATGATTTACACTATTGAGACTGCTTTGAAAAAGCAGACCGGAGGGTATAAAAAATCTGTAAAAAGCAGTAGTGCGTGCGTGCGTGCGTGCGTGCGTGCGCGCGCGCGCGCTTCAAGAAGAAAAATCATGTGCTGACACCATCCCCTGTTGTTCTTGGGATACTGGAAGAACAGATCATTCCCTTCAAGGATTGTGATAAGAAATTTTCCTGTCAGCTTTGAGACTCGAGTACCTTGGACTGGTGAGATCCCAGCGCTCTTCCTCTCTTTTTCTCTCTAGGCATAAATTTCTGAACCTGAACTGTATCACTTAAGCTTGAGATGTTTCCCCAAATACCTAGTGAAACTAGGGTAGTATTGTAACTGTTTGTGTTTGTTTTTCCTTTGCATGTTTATTACTACTAGTACCATTATACATTTCATATACTTAGCAATAAATAACTTTTATAGTCAAACTGGTAGTAACTGGGTACCTTTTTCCTTCTCTACTTCTCCTTCTTCACGTGCTCTGCAGCAACGCTTCTTTTACCTAAGAAAAGATCCCTGTGAAGCCCAAAAATACTGTGGGGTCTGCTCATCAAGAGGCCAAAGACTAGGATGTGCTGAGTTTGAAACACATAAGGGGATCAGCTTGCACAGGCTAATTGATCCAGTTTGACTCAGACATGCCCTTATGAACTGAATGTTGGCCCAGGAGGGTGTCAGCTGGACACCCAGTTAGATTTAGAGGGATTCTGTTCACCTGTGTGTTTGTGTCTGACTGCAGTTTATTGTTGCTCTGATGAACTGATTCTTGGCATATGAGGGTGTCAGCCTGTCCACGCTGATCAACCTGGCTGGGTCAGGCATGTCGTGTTAACATGTGTGCATTCAGGTGTATATGACTGATTTGGTGACTGGAGGAACCCAGCCCCATTGAGACTGAGTCCTGCAAGATAGCTCCATTGGTGGGTGAGGCCTTACAGAAGGGAGATATCCAGCTCCATACAGAAATACAAGTAACACAAGCAGCACGTTGACAGAATTACCAGGACCCTAGAAATGTATCCCTTAAATGAGCACACCCCGAAGTAATGGACAAATCTAGTAACACAGTCCTTGGGTCCGCACTGTTTAAGATCTTACTTCATCAGCGGTTTGGACGAGGGGTTGAAAGAACATTGTCCAAGTTTGCTGATGACACCAAGATATGGGGCAAGGTGGACACACTTGAAGGGACAGTGAAGCTGCAAATAGATTTAGACAGAGTACAAAAGTGAGCAGATGAGAATAGGCTGGGGTTCAACACAGACTAATGCAGGGTGCTGCATCTTGGGAGAAGGAATCCACAGCATACATACAGGCTGGGGAGTTCCCCTCTTGAAAGCACAGAGGCAGAAAGGGATCTTGGAGTCATTAATAACTCCAAGATGAACATGAGCTGCCAATGCCAGACTGCAGACAGCAAGGCCAGCCATACCTTGTCATGCATCCAAAGCATCTCAAGCCAGTTCAGAGGCGATACTCCCCCTCTATGCAATTTTGGTCAGGCCGCAGTTGGAGTACTGCATCCAGTACTGGGCGCCGCCCTTTGAAAAGGATATGGCCAGCCTGAAGAGAGTTCAGAGGAGGGTCACCCACTTGGTGAGAGGGCAGCAGGACAGGCCCAATGAGGGACCTGAATCTGTTCAGCCTCAGCAAGAGGAAGTTGGGGGGGGGGGGGCCTGCTGGCTGCCTACATACTCACCAGAGGAGATCATCAACAAATAAGAAGAGCCCTATTCTCCCCAGCACCACCTGGGGTGACAAAGAACAATGGTAATAATCTGATGGAGAGTAGGTTTAAGTTAGAGATCAGAAGGCAATATTGTATAGTTAGGTTGGCCAAAATCTGGAACCAGCTTCCCAGGGAAGTGGTCTTCACCCCTACCTTGGGCAAATTCAAGAGGAGGTTGGATGATCACTTGTCTGGGGTCTTGTGAACCCAGCATTCATTCCTGCCTGTGGCAGGGGGTCAGGCTA
>JAGPOW010000261.1:36631805-36661220 GCA_030014935.1 Caiman crocodilus | reverse complement strand
AAATTCAAGAGGAGGTTGGATGATCACTTGTCTGGGGTCTTGTGAACCCAGCATTCATTCCTGCCTGTGGCAGGGGGTCAGGCTAGATGATCTGTTCAGATCCCTCCTGACCCTGGTTACTATGAAATCTCTGTGCAGGTAGGCCTCACTGACCTCAGTAGGGATTTGAATATTGAAGTCATAGAAGGACCTGGGCCTTAGACTGTAATAAAACTAACATCAGCATCTTCCTTTGCAATGAGCTGTGAACTTGAAAAAGCCAGGTCCTCTTTTAAGACTTTTCAAATCAGCAGTCCAGAACACCTACAGGGCTTTGTAAGAGCAACAACCTGCTCTTACCAAAAGGTTTGTCACTGATATCAGTATGGTGGAGCACTAAGAACTGCTAAGAAAAAGTTTTCATACCATGCGAGCTGAAAGGTTTCCTATTCATTTAGGAAGGTAGAAGTGATTGTCCTGGTCTAAGATTGCCTACAGATGTTTATTTCTTACCGGCAGAAAAACAGGCTTGGAGATGGCATGTACATGCATTCCAGGCCAATGGATAGAGAGCTTCACAGCTCGCTCTCTGGGGCTCACCCTAGTGTGGGTGTGGTGTTTCAGTAGTGCCCCCTCTCTGGGGCTGGGGTCTATGCACCCCGTACACCACACCCTTACTGGCGCTGGGGTCCCCACGCTGCTGTGGGTCCCCTATGAGGATGTTGCACCCTCACTGGCACTGGGGCCCCATACCACTGTGGGTCCCTATGAGGCCTCCTCCAACCCCAATAGCCTCACCCAAACCACCAGAGTGTAATAAATAACAACAAAGCAAAACACAAGCCTCTTGGCTACAACTTAACCATAAGCTGCCTGGCTATAACAACATTGCTTGGACATCTTGGAGCTGCCATCCTTTACTCTGCAGATCTCATATCTTAACTCCAGGAACTCCTGCCCCTCTGGCTGCTGGCAGAGGCCCAGGCCCTGCCCCTTCCAGTCAGCTGACCTCCTGGTTGCCCCAGGCAACCCACAGCTGTGCTCCTTATTCCCTGCCAGGGCTCTCTCCCTGGCAGTTTCCCCTCTCTAGGAGCAGGGCACCTCAGTGCTCTGTGACATAAACCTTTGCTTAAGAAGAATCCTTACTTTGCAATATTTCCACGCTTCAGAATTTACTTGATATTATCTTTTGCTCCCTCAAATTCGCTTGTTTTAGTATCCAGTATCTTCATGTTTGTATGCACTAACAATCTACTCCATAATATGTTGAATTTGATTAGATCAAGATTGCTTGTTAAGCTTATATTACCTACACAATTTATTAAACAAATAATTAATATCAGCATTCTAACAAATTAAAACCTGTACTCAATATTTTATATGCTGAATCATTTTACTGAAACTCATCACTTATCAATAAGACTGTTTATTATCAGACAGCTGACAACAATAAAAAATCCCAAGTCTACTGTTCATTAAACACAAATAATAGACCTGAGTTTCTAAATAAGCTTCTACAAGTCACAACTGGAGTTTTTCATAGACACAAAGTTTACATGTAGTATTAAACCTTCTACAAAGTTTTAATTTATGTTGTGGAAATCCCTCTCAATAATCAGGCTCTTGCTTTATTTGTTAGAAAGAAAACAAGGTTATTTCCATTCTAAATGAGTCTTTCTTAGTGATACACAACTTAAATGCCCAGAAATGTCATTTATCTAATTTTGGAAGTTATTGGGATTCAGCTGTGCCTATAAGGTGTTTATATCTTATTTTTAAAAAGTGACCATGTATACTTGGATAGTAAAATACTAGATGCCATGAGTAAGAGTATTAGAACACTGTCTTAAGTCACTGTTTATCAACTACAGGTTATAAAGGCCACATCATCTTACAATTCTGCACTCTAAAAAAAGGTTAGAATTTTTCTGCTCTGTTAGGGCTGGACCCAAAACCCACCTAAGGACAACAGAAATTTTTTGGGGGGGTTTCAATGAGCTTTTCATTAGGTCCATAAAATATTATTGATTTACATTTTTGTTAAAGGAAAAGACTTATTCTTTTCCATAAAAATCTACTAACTACAAAATTTGTTGATGTACAGTACCAAAAGATTATGCCACACTTCTGCAATCAGAGCTTCGTGGACAGATGACAGCATTCAAAGAAACCCACTGAAGCCAATGGGTCATTCACAGTAGGTCCTTCCATGGTTGTAACCAGTTTTCGGGTCAGGATCTGTTTATTACATTCTCCCTCATAAATATGATATTGCAGGCCAAGCAAATGTGCGAGATGAAAAGAGAATATGATCATGTGTAAAGACTATACATTAAACACAGTATTGGCAAGTGTTTCAATGTTGATACTAAAATACTCTACTTTGTTATGCAAGATTGAAAAATAATATATTAAATTCTTAAAAGGAAAGGAAATAAGCATTTAACATACTTTTCATGGTCCCATCTTCCTCTTCATCCTCATCACTATTTATCACCATGGTGCCCAAGTCCGATTCTAACATGGTACTGTTATGCTCAATCATTGTCTGAGCACCTTCACTCATTGTACTTGTAGCCCTCATGGTGCCAGCACTCTCTGAACTAGTCTTCACCATGGTGTGAGAATCCAGCTCATCTTCATCCTGAAAATAAACATTTTTAGGGAATTACTTATTGCAAATATATATCTCCTCCCATTAACTTAGTTTCTTCATTTACCTGGCTATTTAATTGTTTTGCTTCATTGACCTTGAGGATTCACAAAGCCTACCTGGGTTCCTGCATCAGGGGCTGGGACACGTACTTTCTGAGGAGAGGATGAGGGAACTGAGCTTATTTAGTATAGATCAGCGATATCCAACCTTTTTATTGTGAAGATCACTTTTTGTAAGTAAAGGGCACCCCAGTATCTACCACCCCACCTCCTGTGCCCTCACCCCACAACCTCTGACCCCACTCATCCAGCCTGGCCCAGGCAGCAGGGAGCGTGGCTCAGCCCAGCCACGTGCATCCTGCCGCTCCCAATTGTGGAGCCTCTGCCAGATTGAAATCAACTATCAGAGGCTCCACGATCGACCAGTCAATCGAGATCAACCAGTTGGTGACCACCGGTCTACAGAAGAGATGACAGAGGGGATACAACAACAGCCTTTAACCACCTGAAGAACGATGCGTGAGTGCATGCATGTATTTAACAATTTCTTATGATAAAAGTGCAAAAAAGAAAACTTGTTGTTATTTTGTAGAAAAATATCCGTGCAGCAGATACTTCAACACTGTTAAAAAAAAGCTAATTTCAGCAAAGGATAAAATAGCATTTTGAAATCAGCAGCAGTAACATGCCAGGAATGCAAAACAGAGAACTGATGATAATCCAGTTTATGAATCATAAAATCCACATGGAATACAAATATTTGAAAACATTATTAGGAAATCCTGCTCATTTTCTAAAGTCACATCCTCATAGCAATTTGAAGGATAACATAAAGTATTATGCATCAAGTTCATATATAGGGATAAAACTATTATCCAAAAGAAAGCTAAGGAGTTCAAGTAAACAGAAACTTACCTGTTAATGGGAAAATTTAAGAATTTTAAGAATTATTTTTTTAATGCAAATACTGTTCTTAGATTCTTCAATCTTTACTTGTGCCCTTGCATGAAATCATTTGAGCTCAAGGACAGATAGATACCACAGAACACACTCCCTAATGAGGGAGCAAAACATCACTAACTAGAGCTTGGCAAATCAGCATAAGGGACTATCAAGTAAAACAGTTTTCATCAGAAAAGAAAAAAAGAGAAACAAAGTAATAGGTATTATTCATTATTATCTGTAAGGTGCAGAATATGACATGTGATACAAAATAGATAGGATCAAATTTGGGGAAAAAAA
This sequence comes from Caiman crocodilus, assembly GCA_030014935.1. Classification (NCBI taxonomy): domain Eukaryota; kingdom Metazoa; phylum Chordata; order Crocodylia; family Alligatoridae; genus Caiman; species Caiman crocodilus. Next base: position 36,657,344 of record JAGPOW010000261.1, on the reverse strand, counting down.
GTAGAAGAAAACAAGAAAATATTTATGGAATATTCCACCCACAGTAAGAAGACCTATGAGCAATATCTACAGTTCTGATATGCTCTACCTCGTTCCAGCGCCAGTCTCATTCTCAGTACTGACTGGCACAATACTCTTTCCTCTAGGAATGACAGCAGAATACAGGCGCTTGAGTCCAATTGGCTTATTTTATCATGGGCTACCGTGAGCTAATCTAGAGAGTCATGGAGAATAATACCAGTACCATGATACTGAAAATGAACTAAAGCACCTGTATGCCGAGATTAGGAAGATGTCATTATACTTCAGGGCCTCTGTCTAATAATGCAATGTACTGGAGCCATCCTATAACCTACATCATTATAATAAATTCTAGTTCAGTTGACTAATATTTTTTCCAAGAAAGAAACATTTTACAGTTTTGCTTTTCTTTTTATATAAAATTACTTCATTTGTTTTCTTTCTGGATTTCTTCTATTGTGTAATATGCATTGCAAAACAAAATCTTTCTTTATGTACCCTGAACAATTTGGAGTATTGCCAGAGGTACAGATATCTACAATGTTAGAAAGATCATGTTGATATATGGATAATAAGACTATTTTAACAGTGCTCCTCCTGGTGGTACATATAAAGTTAAAGTTAACTCCTACCAAGCCACTTCTGACTACAGGTTGCCCAAATATTTTTCTCCTCCTAAGTGAATTATTTAAAATATAAGCTGTTTTAGTCAGGGGCTATCTTTCTGTTATGTGTTTGTCTTCCATAATAAGATACAAATCCATAATTAGGGTCCATAGACACCACTGCAATGCAAAAAGAATCATTTATAATGTAAAACAGAAATAATTAAATAGTTCAGTAAGATAATGTGCCCCAAGGATTTTAATACAAGTACCCAAATTAGTTATTCCCCATTAAATCTTCTTTATCCAAACTTGCAGTATAAGTGTGGATATTATACTATTTATTCTGTTAAATGTTACAAACAAGCTTTTCTTTCAGAATCCAGAATAGCCTCTGAAATTTAAGCAAAGGAAAAGTTCTTCAGTTTATAATGTATTTGAGCAATATTAATATTAGTATATAAACATGTGAACCTTTAAACTTACTAACCAGAAATAGAATTCAAACAATGTAAAACAAATATTTTCAACTTTATATTAAAATGTACCATCATGGGACAACTAACAAGTAGGACAATTTTCATAACCATTCTTTTTTAATTATTATTATTTTCTGCCTCATAAACCAAATTAAGATGTTTTATTGTTCAAACAGAATCAAAACAAAAAGGATTTTCTGGAACCTTGAAATTTTCCAGAGGAAGGAAATTACTTTCCAAACAACTCTATTAATAACTAAAAGTTATTACCATTTTACAGCTATTGAATGATCTGCACGATGGCTGCCATCAGGAAACTAGCACACAAGGGTCTACAATACAAAAGCCAGCCTCATAAATACCATGAATGGTCAGTCTCTGCAGGAGCTAAAAACTGAACAGAAAGATTTAGCAAGCAGTTTAGCAACACCTGAAAAGTATATTCTATAGGTCAAAAATGACAGTAGTAAGAAACTGTCACCACTGTTGTCAGTCTTGCAAAAGCACACCAAATCTTTTTCCAATGTTGTCATTCCATCATTTTAGACAGGTATTAGAATTTAACTAATGGCTTATTAACTAAACCTTTTAAATCTATTGGATAAGTTTCACAAAATCATGTAAATACATGTTCATACAACAAATGGAAACAATTTGTTATTACTAGTAATAACTTGTAATTGACACTTCAATGTTTTGGGAAAAGTCTGTTCTACTACTGAAAAACTAAACGACAAAATACTAAGGAAAATAAACAAGACAATTCTAAAATAGCAAAGGTAAGATGGATATGTCCCTTTCACACAATTCCTCATGAACAGTTAAAAATGTACTGAGAGATCAAAGGACTGCCCAACAGTGATAGTCCTTAGATACAAACACAATTCTAAAACTTACATTTGATTGTACAAACTTCTGTTGTACAAAACTTGGGGTATAATCAGAAATACCAATATAGCTATGATAAAAAAACTCTAAATTATTTGTGTGCTGTACTACCATCTTTTGCAGAACCTATGGGCTTAACAGCTAATTTTTCAATGTCCTGTGCCACTATTTAGCTGCCATTTTGGATTTTCATCCCTTACTTAACGATCTTACAGCCAGTTAAAGCTTTAAAGCATAAAGATGGCCACAGGGACCTGCTATCAGGACAGGCAGTTCAAGATGAAAAACACAGGCTAGAGTGCACAAAATACATATATTACATGAAATATCACTGGGCTCTGCAAGTCCTTCACAATTTTTTTTCAACAGAAAGATAATCTTGCATACTCTACGTGCTATAAACTTAAAGCACAACTAAATGAGCTGAAGAGCTCTAGATTTAATTATGGATTTTGGTTTTGAATTTTTCTAAGCAGCTGATAGCTCATTAAGTGATTAAGAGTGACAAAGAATAATTAAAACATGCATAAATGTTAGCAGCTCACTTCTAAAAATCTCTTAACTGTACTCTGTATGCAAAAAAAAAACCACTAGAGGGCACCAAAGACAGCAAACTAAACTACAGTACATTAATAGAAGATTTACTTGCTGGCAAAATTTAGTATCCTATAAAATAATTTCATTTACTATTAACACCTCATCATCACCTCTGAAAAATGTGGCTGTAGTTACAGCTATCTTTTTGTAAAAGCACTGTGGTAACTACATAAACACATAATACACGTTGGTTGAGTAAGAGAAACTGAGAAAGTTCCCTAACATCTATAAAACCCAGGTTCAGCTACAAACTTAAGTTTGTGCTTAAAGATAAGCATTTATTTAAGTCCAACCCTGTCAGCAAAGCACATAAGCACTTAAATTTTAAGAACGTACTTTTGCCCTCAATTACTCACAGTCAAACCATATAAATTAATTTCTACATAATTTTAAACTCGATCTGCAAGTACTCTTGATGATATACTCATAGCAATGACTACCTAGCTTAATAAAAATGTAGACTATGCAGCAGGTTTAACTTCTCTATGTGACACACTTCCTATTAAACTACTGTATAGTACAATCACATATACAGTATGCAGTGTTTCTACCCTTGTGATTGTGGTGTTTCAGAGATGGGTGGGATATTCTTTATACATTCCTTCCCTACCTTTCAGAAATATAGTACGGCTTGGCAACTTTATACAGCAACATACAATGCATTATGAAGTATTTGCAATGTAAAGCTATGCTACATTACATACAATCCTATTCTGCTTTCAACAATTTTCTCTATATATTTTGACGAGTTACAAAGTAAATACAAAAGCCTAGAAGACGTAGTGTTTCCTTATATTAGGTAAGCATTATAAAAATGCATTAACAATGAAACTAGGTTTTTGGTTGTGTTGGTCTAAGGATATAGGCAGGCAAGGTTCTTTGAGTAGATGTGATATCTTTTATTAGACCGAGTAGTTGGAAGAAAGTTCTTAGCGAGCTTTTGGGCACAGTAACCCTTCGTCAGCATGAGGGAGTCTCTGCTGGTCTGAGACTACAAGGAATGAGAGAACCTAAAAGTGTGGCAGGATGTCAGGGAGAATGTAAAATTAGAAAGACAAAAAGCTAAGGCAGAGACGGGAGGGGGAAGAAGGCAGGGGAAAGAAAAGGGAGACATTGCAGTGAGAGAATACAAGGTAAAAAAGAGGCTCTCTGTGAAAAAGGGAACAATTGGAGATAAGGAAAACAGGAAAGAGCGAAGCTAAAAGTGTGACAGGATATCAATGAAAATATAAATAGGTAGAAATAAGAAAAGCTATTTACTTATATTTTGAAAAATAATGCCCAAGATAAAAAAGCGTTTGGCGTGGAGGGTGGTGTTTAATTTTTTTTTATTTTTGCTAAATTTCAAATTCAAAGACCCATTTCTAAGCATTAATAAAAAATTAACAAAATAAACTTTAATTGTAAGGTTTCATTAGTCTAAAGAAGCAATATTGTGTGGATAGCCAATTGTTTTGTCAGTCAATTACAAAAGTAATAATTATTATTTATTTGCACTAGTCCTCTAAGACAATCGAAATAGTCTTCAAACAATGGAGAAATTTAAATGTAAAAAACCCCACAGAGTTTATTATTAATTCATTCCTTTAAAGATCCATTGAAATAAATATTTAGACACGTCTCTTGTGAGCTGCCAGGCAACAAATTACTTTACATTCCCATAATACAGCTGCCCAAGCTCAGAATCAAATTCACATCACACTTCAAAAAATGCATAAGAGAAGAGATTGGTCATGTTTTGTAATGCTTAAACTAACATTTAAACTTTGATATTCGGATTAACCTTCTGTAGAATACTCCACTTGCAATTTTTGCTTAATTAAAAAAATCTGTACAATTACCTCAGCACCTATCAAAACATGTCAGTTTGTCAAAATGCATTCTCATCACATAAGCAGTTCCTGTAACATGCATAAAATCAATTCAGAGTGCACTATTTCCAATAACATTCTGTATCTGTCCATAACAATACAAACTTAAAGCTAGTTGTTTAAAAAAGCCATTTGGGTTACAGGTGTAATACTTGGAAATTAAGCTTTGGAAAAAAATATATTTTTTTATGTTTACTACAGATTGTTCCATAGTAAGACACCTAAAGAAAGTGGCAAATCAGATTAATTTGAGACGAGGGACTTTTCCACACCTGAGGAAATTCACAGGTTATGAAAATTAAATGTTCAATTGTACATTTTTTTTTGCAATTGACTAATTTAGTTCTTCAAAATAAAGTTAAATCAAAAAATGCTCCTTGTGTACTGGTAATGTATATTGAGAGAAAAATAACATAATAATGATATAAACCACTTTACTGTATGACATGGAAGTATGACCACATATGGGTTTTTTACACAGCAAAGATATGAACTGAAGTTCTAGTTTCTTAACATAGTATCAAAATATATCACATCATGCCACAGGATGATTCTTTCAGTCATCTGCATTATGTATACAGTGCTGTGGATGTACACAACGCTATCTCAAGGGTTTACACACTGTACAAATGGAGAGCTACTACTCCAAGGAATCTTGAATTTTATATGACCATGCCAAGTTACTTTTGATAGTGTTCCATATAATGTGGATTAACTTCAAAGCTATTCAATATCACTATGTACAATGAAAGCCAACTGTTGGTGTTATGTTTGGCTTTCTAATAAATGTTTAGAATCTCAAATTCACAATTTTTTTATGCCTTTTTTCCCTGACGTTCTTTTACACACACAAAAATTTAAGAAGTTAGTGTAATACTTCAACCCTCATGTAGGAAATTCTTAAGACTCTTTAGATCAATAAATTCAAATCCCAGACCGGTTAACTCAATCCTTCCTCTTTCCAAGGTAGACAAATGGAGTTCCATGCAATTACTATGGGAAAAAACGAGACCATAAAATCTAACATAGTCTACTCTAGCTAGACATTAATGCCAAGACTGCTAAACCCACACACTTTTGCACGTATAACTTTAATCATTTGAGCTTAAAGATCCCACTTCACCTTTTACAAGGAAGCAGCCTCACCATGATGTCCCTAAACAAAATTTCTTTTCAATATATTATTGTGCAATATATTATACGCTACTTTAAAAAAAAATAATTTCAAACCTAAGGGCTATGGCCATTCAGTGACGCCTACATATATAATATGTAAAACAATTTGGGATTCTGAAGGATGAAAGGATATATACATATATGGAAATGATTACTGTTATTATAAACAAAATATGCATAGAAACCATGACTGTCTCCACTGCAGCACAGTTGCCTTCACATATTAATTTATCAGAGGTTACATTATTATTTGAACTCTGATACCCATATAGGGGAGCAAGGAGTAGTAGGCAAGGAGACTGTGTTCCTGCATGGGCAACATGAAATTAAAATGGATACACAGGGGAGCTGGAATAACTGGATCAAAATGAGACATTTTGATTTTCCTTTCCAGAATTGTTATCTATTTTTTTCCAACCAAAACAGCTTAGTGAAATGTTCCAGTTGACTCAAATCTGCATTTTTTGGAAAATTATACTTCGCCAAAAACTTCTAAGTAGCTCTAGTCTCTCTCAGGCTCATCCCTTTTTTGGCACTGAGCACATCTACACAAGCACATTAATGTGCATTACCCTATTTTAATACACATTAAAGCATTACAAATCACTGTGCTCTTTGGCTACTGTGCATTAAAATAGACTAATGCACATTTCTCTAGTACCTCATAATGGAGGTACTAGATACAAAGCACGCTGCCTAAAGTGCATGCACATTAATGAGTGTGTAGACACTCCTCCTTTCTTTTACCTCCTCCTAACCTACCTTTATACAATTTAGGATATGCAGAAAGTAATATGTCCAATTAAAAATGCGTAAGTATAGTTAACAGGTAATGCATAACTGCACGTACAGATACTGAATACTAGGATAAACTACTGCACTCATAAAACATGTACTGGAATCTTTAATGATTACAATTTGGCAAGACCCTCATTTCACCTCTCATATGAAAGCTGGAGTTTCTTATGATGATGGATTGTACTGAAACTGCAATAACAACACAAGGGATATCCACATCAGGATTCAGGAATTACTAAAACTAGTTTAGACCAAGAGGTTTTTTTATGCTTTGGAATACAATGAAAACTATTCATGAGTTACCACTATACAATTGTTGTTGAAACTGAAACTGTGTTTGTTAGGTAGATTAATTTAAGAATTTAAAACTTTCAGCATGAAAATTATTATCTCCCTAACAATTTCTCTTTTACAGTATAACATTTTTTCCAGGTTTAAGCTATTTGTCATTAAAGAATTTAGTTTTCTGAGCAGTGTATACAGAATTAGAGGAGATACAGTTCCTGTCAGCAATAACTATACTTCTTAATAGTAAATATTTCATTGGCATGTTTTGCAAAAAAATAGCCACCAGATACTAACCATAACTCCATAAGCCTCAAAGAAAAGGACAGTCTATCTTTTCCATTCATGATTGGTTGGTATAATTATATTAAGGTAAAAATGCATCATAAAAGGGCAGGGAAACATATTGATCAAAATATAGGGACAAAATTTGTCAGTCACCTTTTTGAGTAAAGATGAATTCTTCTAAACATTTTTATCTACTTAATATATGACTTACCTAAAGCACTCTTGATTTGATAACCATAAATATTTTAAGTTAATTATGGGGACTGTTTGAAAGAACAAGAAATGTAATTGTTTATAGTTTTTGCTAAGTTGATAGAGTAGAAAAAAAAAGAAGTTCAGCTTTTAAAACTGAAGAGACCCCATGGAGTTGTGATGGAGCAAGGATCCCATGGATGCTAGTGATGCCAGCTTGTATGCTACATTTGTCACCTTCTCATTCATAGTAGCTAGGGTCAGGAGGGACCTGAACAGATCATCTAGCCTGACCCCCTGCCACAGGTAGGAATGAATGCTGGGTTCACAAGACCCCAGACAGGTGATCATCCAACCTCCTCTTGAATTTGTCCAAGGTAGGGGTGAGGACCACTTCCCTGGGAATTTGATTCTCTTTCAACTGTTCCCTCAGTTTACTCCCTCTATGTACCATTTTCTCTCAATATCGAATATCCGTCCTGAGCTAAAATACAAGGTTACTCCTCCCTTCTCATTCAAATCTCTTCCTAAGACAAATTTCAACCATGATGCATGCAAGAATGGTACATATGCAATATAACAAAATACATTTTTCATGCTGCAATGAGCACTGGCCTGTTTTGAATAACCATGCAATCTTTGTGACGTACCCCAGGGGTGCTCAAACCCCAGCTTAAGGGCCAGAACTAGCCCCTAGAGTTGTATCATCTGGTCCATGGGGCTCCCAATGGGTCCAAAATTTGGTGACAAGAGAACAGTAGCAGCATTAATTTCTGCTTCCACGCTGCCAAATTTCCAGACCCATTGGGAGAAACAGGGACTGGATAGTGTGGCCCTGCATACTACATCAGGTGCACAGGGCCAGCTAAGGCAGTGCAGGGCCCAAACCACACAAGCAGGGATGGGCCAAGCAAGCACAGGGTCTGATCTAGCATACAGGGACTGATTTACTCCACAAACCAGCTTTGCACCACTCATCTAATCTGCAGGGCCAAAAGGTTGATCACTACCAATGTAAGCTGTCTTCTATGACTATGTTCTGTCTTCTTTTTCCCTTACTATTGCTTTGTTAGCCCATCATTTGTCAAGTTTAAATTTTAGTGGAGTAAATTTCATGTCTCTCTCGCATCTCTCTACCATGTTGCTATTCAGCATGTCTATCTAGATAGCTAACTAGATATCAATCATATATAGCATATAAGACAGAAACAGATAAGTAAAATTCAGGTTAACTTGCTTCAATTCTTTTCACTATATTACATGTCATGTGAAACAATACGTTGTGGGCATGTCTACATGAGACACTGACTATGCAGTCGTTACTGCCCAGTCATTTAGTACTTGTATAAACTACTGCACAGTAGTGTTATGTCATGGTTTTTGCCATGCAAGGCTACTGTGCAGTAGTATCAGGCTACTGAGCAGTCAGCATCTTGTGTAGATGCAGCTGGTGTGCATCTAAAACCCAATTACTTGGATTCACTTATTAACATGCCTTAAGACCACCATCTGTCATTATTTATTTATTATGCGATGTTAATTAGCTAATCACAATCTACTCTTCAGTGCAACAGTAAAAAACAACAAAATTAAAACAGATGACGCTTAAACAAGTATGTTAAAAAAAGCTATAAACAAATATACTATTTTGGCATTTAACCATGATAACAGAACTCAACAGTTCCTCTACAGTTTCAACAAAAGCAATCAGAACGCTGCTGGGAAGATTAGTCTCCTAGCCTATTGACCATGTCACCCTTCTCTTTGTCTTTCTCTACTAGCTCCTTTTTCTCTGTCAGACACATAAGCTATTCAGCCTTCAATTACAAGGCCCTTCCTGGCTAAAAAACACTCTATATAGCATTGCTAATTCACTGCTGAGATGTCAAAACTCCAGTCACAAATGGGCCAGAAATGCCAACCTCTATAACCTTCCTGTTACATTTTCAAACAAGCAGCTTTGTGTTTCTCCCATCCTACTGTTTATATTTGAGTTCCCTGTAAACATCTTCTGTAAATACCCTCTTAAAATACTCCCTAAAAGTCTCCTTGGCAATGGTGCCTCCCAAAAGGGCTGAGAATATCTGGGCTCCTGCTTTTCAGATACTAATGTTCATCATGCCAATTAATATTTTTTCATCATTTCCTTATATTTCATTTATGCATTTGTGCTCTCTTGCCCTGTACATAGATTATAAACACTTTGGAGCAGAGACTGTCTTTTGATTCTGTGTTTGTGCAGCATGAAGCACAAAAAGATCTTGGTTCATGACCTCATGAACCAATACAGCAATATAGACACTACAGTAACCTAAGTAAAAAACAGAAGAAAACAAAGCTGGAGACTGTAAAGTGACAGCAACTCCTTTTGAATAAGTGTGCCTATTCAACCATTCCCCCAGCTCTGCTACACAAGGGAACTTGGGTTGGGTTTTAGGAATCTGTGCCTGATCCTGTTTTTCTGTAAAATTCCATTAGGTCTATGTTGTCTTCTAGAGTTTATAACTTGGTTTCTGACAGTAGCACTAAAGGCAAAGCCAAACTCCAGCCAGTTCCACTTGTACAGGAACAGGGCCTGAAACAGAAACCTGGGACACACTTTACTGTAAACTACATCTTTGACGTTCCTTGCCACCGAGCAGAGCAAAAAAAAATGCCAAAAAAATCTAGGGAAAAAACTGTGTAAGACCTTGAGCACTGATTTTTGTTCCCATGGAAAAAATTTAAAGGATGTTTCAGAATCTGTCCCACTGGGAAGGGCTGTTTGTAATTAACATGTTGAGTTAACTTACTGGTTCCAATGCAAGGACAGAATGCACACACAGTAATTGAAGTGCTAGTTTGAGACTTTTTTGTATAAAATGGTGAATTTCCTCCACCGTGCAAGGTCCGCGCAGCATGTCTGGTGACTGCAGAGTTCCTTCCATGCACTTCATGTCCATAACAGGATAGCAGTGTGAGGTGAGAGAGGCCACACAGCCTGCATGGAGCTGCTCATTCTCCCTACTGTGAAGATGGAAAGAGTTCTGTCTTCCTTTTTCCTCCAGCAATCTCCAACTAGTACAGCTGAACTGCCAGCTTGGGGAAGTAACTGGGCTAAGCATAAAGTTTACACAGATTACTTAGTCTTCTAAGTAAAAATCTGACTCTCAGTCTGCACCTGGAACTGTGCAACTACATTCTGCTCCTTGTTTAGGGCTTATGACAAAGACAATACCAACATTCTGAGTTTTAGAGCTTGGGAGGCAGTAAGCAAGAAGAAAAACATGCAAAAAAACCCACAAAACATTAATGTTGTATGGTCTTTGATAAATTAGCCTTTCAAGGATCTCTTATCCTATAAATACCAAACAACAAAACTGCATAAAAAGTTGCATCATTTCATATAGATAGTGTTTGCTCATATAGGAAAGCTAATCCCATCCTTCCCCTCATGTTTTATTACTGGACAGACAAATATCACCCAGAGATAATCTATGTTAAAAGCACATAATGAACCAGTGTGCTAGAACTGATAAATGTCTTATAAACAATGTGTCTTAGGCCAGATCCCAAATAAACCCTCTACACTATTTGCCTGGAATGTGTTCCTATATGCATCATCCTAAACTCCTAAATACATAACTAAGATTCTTTACATTCAAGTTGTGACACACAATATGTAGTCAAATATACTATCCATTTCAGTTTATACAAATCTGTCAGACTCATATCAAGATTCATGTTGTCAACTTTTTCTTGAGCCTTATTCCTGAATGATCTTGGTTCCTCTAGTGGCACATGTCATAAAGCATTTGTCTGAAATTCACAGAGCAACACTTCATAGATCTAAAACAAGTAATCTAAAGTTAATAATAAAATTAAGGAAGAATGATTTATTTATACAAGTAAAACTATACACATTTTACCTTTAAAAACTGCTACCATCACACACAGGTGAACAAGCCTGTGTGAAAAGTCACATATGTAATGTAAAGATGAAATCATCCAATTCAATTAAGACTGCTAATTCTACATTGTAAATACCTGTTTTATAAAACCAACTGACTGAGTAGTCAGTATTTTTTTTAAATCAGGCACTCAGAAAGCTAGGAACCTATCTGAATATACCATCCATTCTTTTTTAATCTGCCCATTTTTGTTTAGCCTAGGATAGCAGAGTTAAGGTAGAAATAGCCACTCTATTCTAATACAAGTTCATAAAAGGACAGCTGATGAAGCTGTGCGGTAAATGAGCTGCTGTTGCCTTAGTCACAGGAATATTACTCAACATGAGTAGGACCAACTAGTTCAAGCCTCACATGTCAAAGATAAATTAAAATGATTCAAAATATTTACACACCTAGGTAGAAAAAATGACCAAAAAACTATGAAAGATAAAATGTAAATTTAAAATAAATGTACAAAACCACACACGCACCGAATTTTCTTCTTCTTCTTCCAGTTCCCTCTGCTGTTCCTCATGTCGTTTTGCCTTGATCTCCATAGCTTCTGTGATCAGGTCTCTCAAAATTGAGACTGGCTTGGCATTCTTAATAAATGTGTGCTAGAAAACCAAGATATTATACAATATGAATATATTATACTCTTCAGCTACAGGATAATTAAAAGTAACAGATGTTAAAAGTAACAGGTCATTCAACATCACAGACTTCAGTGATAAATACTTTTCACATCTCACAATAATTAAAATCGAGGTTAAGGGAACAGAAAACCTCTTTTACTTGCTTTGCAACTAATAAGATTTTCCTTTTTTTATTTACTTGAGTTTTTTAAACATCATCCATGGGAAAATGTAACCATATAAAACAACTGCTTTATAGTTAAGGATATAATTGTCCAAAGGAAATGTGCATTAGGTTGTAAATAAACAGTGGTGATTGTCTGACATAGAAAAACAAACTTTTTCAGATATTCAGTTACAACATTTAATTAATCTTAACAAGATGACAGCATAAATTAGTGGTCAGAAGCAGAGCAACTATTGCTGTTACTTACTTCAAGAAATCTGTATTTTAATATGTCATGAATCATTTAATCATCTGCAATGCTAGAATTTGAAACAAGCAAAAAAAAGCAGAACTACATTTTAGCTGGCCAGTTTAAAATAAAACCTAAAACCATTTAAAATATCATTTACCTGTTTCTTACAATTCAATGTATGCATGTTGCTCTCAATTAAACACCTGCTGTCAGAAAATTCTGACTTGTATATTAAGAGTTTCTATGAAATTTCTAATAAATCTATCTTCGATTCAGAGACTGGCAAAGGAATAAATTATTACCCTAAATGAAAAATGATGATGTTAAAAAATGATCACTTGCAGGCAGAGTTTCGGCCTGCAAGGGGCTGCTTGGGGTTGGGGGGGAGTGCAATGGGAGGTAGGGAGCACCACATGCATGTGCACACACACACATGCATGTGGCAGCCAGGCAGCATGGAGAACAGCTCCTACAGCTCCCTCCAGGTAAATCTATGTGGGGAGGTGGTGGAGGGGAGCAGACTAAGGCCCCCATGGTGAGGGAGGTAGTAGAGTAGGGCGGGACAGGACAGAGCTGGGGCTAGGGGCACTGCCCAGCTGGGGCAGTGTGTGGCCAGGGCAGGAATGTGCAGCCACAAGGCCTGGCCAGGGAGCAGGATGGAGTCACAGAGGGTTCATCTGGGGGCAAGTGGGGGGGTCAGCTCCCTACTGCATGCACTCCTGGGGAGGAATGCATGGGGGAGCAAATCACCCCCAGATTTGTGCACGGGGCAGAGACACATGAGAACTGCCCTCTGCAGGCTCAGGGCTCCCCACCCTACTGCTCTTCCCCCAGAGACCTCCGCAGCAGAGTGGGGCAGGAAAGCTCAGTGCCACTGCCAGGAGCCCCACACTGGTCGTACTGCCACACAAAGGCACCCCTATGCCTGCTAGGTAGCAACGGGGAGCATAACTCCATGCCATTGCTGCTGCTGGGCAGGTAGGGGGTATCTCGCCAAAGCTGCATGGCCAATGTGAGGCTCCCAGCAGTGGCACCAAGCCTTCCTGCCCTCTGGTGCTGCATCCCAGCTGCTGGGCCGTGGAGGGAGGGCAGCAGGGTGGGGAACCCCAAGCCCACAGCATGCAGCCCATATCCATGCCCCACCATGGGCTCCACTCTGGCTGTGCTGCTCACAGGATGGGGGAGAAAAGAAGCCAGGCTCTGTGCTCCTGTCCTCTCCTGTGAGCAGCAGCTGGGGCTCGGGCACTGCTGGGTGCGGGGCAAGAGTCTGTGGGCCCTGGTCCTGTAACTCTGGCAGCTGGGGGGCCCCTGAGCTCTGGGGTTCAGCCCACATAACACATTGAGAGCTGTGAGTTGTGGCCCGCTACATCAAATAGGTTGAGAACTACTGCTTAGAGTATTAGCGTTAAAATTAATTCCTTTCAACAATGCCCTCTGTGGGCTCGAGGGCTCCCTGCCCTGCTGCCCTCTCCCCGAGAAACAATGATTTTGTTTTTCTTCTCAAATTTGCCGCAGCAATTGCTGGCTCTCCCTGAGGCACTGCAGGCAATTTCAGTGAAACAATTTTATTATTTTACAGACCCCAAACCCTAATGTATAAAATATAAAATAGCAAACATTTTTCATCTACTCTAACTGCCTGGCAGATTCTAAGGGCTTCCATCTGATATCAGATGCTCCAATGCAGAATAGATGCATAAGTAAATCTTTGCAGAGTCTCTCTGTGGTAAAATCAGGTCTATCCGATCTAGAAGTACGATAGGGATTGCAGCATTCCTCTCAAGGAGGAGGAATATGAACATATAAGATCCTATAGGGAAATTACACGAACACTCTTGTTACTAGGTCAAGTCCATTTGCCAATGTCACCTGTGTGAGACACATGTCTGGCAGAGCTCTGAAGACAGAGTGAGATTGAGATAATTTTCCATGGTCCTATAGGCCATCAATCTCCCTTTAATTTAACGGGACTAAAACAAACATTAAACCATTCAGACATGCCTGGAATCCAAGCAACTTCAAGCAATGCTACCTTTAACACTAGCAAGACTACTGCCTCTTTTTGACCCTACTGTCAGTTATCTGTCACAGCTTCTTTCTTCTCACACCATTAGACAAAAGTGTGTAAGACTAAGGTGTAAGTGGATGGGCCTTGTGCGTTTAACTGACAAAACAAGAGCTAGTGCAAAGAAATAGTATGCATGTTTACTATGAAGAACCATACCTAGAAATTATTTAACTTTGGGGATTGGTAAAAGAAACCTACAAAGGAGGTATAGAAGTTAGTGGACAAATGGACACTTAGCAGGAAAGGGAGAAGAGATAATAAAGACAATGAGGCCATAACAGGATTTATCCCTGGTTCCTACAGGTTTAAAAAGATCCGCCTCACTCAACAAAAGCAGAGAGGTGGCATTTCTGTAGGAGCTTCATTACCAACCTGTAGGAGTTGTGTTGCAGTAGCTCTCTGCTCCGGATTCTTCACTAAACATTTCTTCACAAAATCAGTGAACTCATCAGACCAAAGCTCCGGCTTCCGGAATGTTGGAGGTGGATTTGTAGGAATCATAAAAATAGCCTAGTATTTAAAAAATGGTAAAAATCACATAGTGTAACCAAATAAATAGTTTTATTCACCTTTTTTTTTATCAGACCAAGAATTTGGAGGACAAATTTTAACTGGTATAAGATTTCCAGCATGAGTGAAATTCAGGAAATAAATCCATCTGTTACTAATGTACACATTTCCCATTAGATTACCTCTATTTAAACTGTACCCCATTGAGCACATCATTCTTTATTTTATCTATTACTGTTTATCAGTCTCAAGAGAAGATTTTGCTCTTTCTGAAAGACTTGGCAGAAATAAGGGTATTTTCTGGTTAAACAGACATATCTAAAAATGCCGCCGATTGAAAGTCAAATCCACTTGTCACCTCTTAACTTAATTTCAATTTTATAAAACAATTGCTAGAGATTAGTAAGAGTCTGATTTGCTTTTGCATGATTACATACTCAGGTGTAACTTAAAGCTACATTTATGCCAATGTGATTGAAAATTAACCCTAAAAATCTTTAACAAGAGGCCAAATACTACTAACAAAGGCCTTTTAGATATTACAAAAATGGCAGTATTTTCCTCTTTGTACTACTTTGCTGAAAACCACATAGAGAAATTCTCCAGGAAGAAAAAAAATCACAGTATATAATTCACAGATTAACTGTAAGGGACTGGAACGGACCTCACAAGATCATAGGGTCCAGCCGCCCCACTCTAGGCAGGAAAACAACTGAGGTCTGGTGACACCAGCAAGGTGACCGTCCAATCTCCTCTTGAAGATTTTCAGGGTAGGTGACTGCACCACCACTGGAGGGAGCCTATTCCACAGTCTGGACACCCTGACTGTGAAGAAGTTTTTCCTAGTGTCAAGCCTGAAACAGTTTTCCAGGAGCTTGTGGCCATTTCTCCTAGTTTTTCCCATAGATGCCCTGGTGAACAGTTGTTTGCTGAGCCCTTGATGTATTCCCTTAATATAGTGGCAAGGTGCTCCCAAGTCCCCTCTCTGCCTTCTCTTTTTTAGGCTGAAGAGACCCAAGTCCCTCAGCCTTTCCTCGTATGGCTTGCCTTGCAAGTCTCTCATCATCCAGATGGCTCTTGTCTGGGCACTCTCAAGCTTTTCCACATCCCTGTTGAATTGCAGCACCCAGAACTGGATGCAAGACTCCAGCTGTGGTCTCACCAATGATGAGTAAAGTGGGAGAATCACTTCTTTGGTTTTGCTTGAGATGCATCGGTTAATGCACGCCAGAGTATTGTTTGCCCTGCTGGCTACAGCACTGCACTAATGGCTCATGTTCATACTATGGTCTACTATGGTCTATCATTACCCCGAGTCGTTTTCAGTTGTGGTGCTAGTCAGTTTGGTAACACCAAGCCTGTAAGTATGTTGCAGATAGAGCACTTTACACTTCTCAATGTTGAACTTCATCTGGCTCTGATCCACCCAACTTGCCAGCCTGTCTAGGTCCACCTGTATCTGCAGCCTATTTTTAAGCGTGACCACACTCCCTCATAACTTGGTGTTGTCTACAAACTTGGCCAGGGAGCTCTTCACCCCCGCATCCAAATCATTGATAAAGATGTTGACAAGCACTGGACTAAGCACGGACCCCTAAGGGACACCACTGGCATCTCACTCGGATGACACAAATCCGTTCATGAGAACTCTCTGGGTCCTACCCCACAGCCACTTCCTATCCACAATCCTCCAATTTTCCCATGAGAACATCATGGGATACCAGATCAAAGATCATATTCCAAAACTGTGTCCATTTAAGTCAATGAGAAATATGCCATTATTTTTCATGGCATCTTATTTTAGCCTGAGGACAAAAAATGATGGATAATGCAGGGGTGGGCAAAATGGTAGATACAGCCAGCAGACAGACTCCATTTCCCAGCAGCCCCTGCCTGAGTTGCTCCAGCAGGTCTTCATGGAGTCCCCAGGAGTGGCAGGGCTGTGACAGCATACAGCCAGTGTCTCCATAGAGACCAGCCTGAGAGGCTTGTTGGTTGGGTGCATGACTGGGTGGGGGGCTGCTCTGGGGCCAGGGTCAGAGCCGGGACCAGGATCTTGCAGCAATGACAGTGCAGGCCAGAGCCAGAGCAGAGCCATGATCCACTGCCTGCAAACCCCTGGGGCACCAGATCACTGCTCTGCCTGGGCTTCAGCCTGCACTGTCACTACTGCAAGATCCCAGACCCTTGATGATAGAGCAGCCCTGTATCCCCACCCCGCCACATAACCTGCAGCTCAGGCTGGTCTCCATGGAGATGCTGGCCCCCTTCTGCCCCACTACTCCAAGGGTCTCCATGGAGACCTGCCAGAATGACACAGGCAGGGGCTGATGGGAAATGGAGTCCACTGCAGGCCTAATCCAGTCCATAGGCGAGACTTTGCCCACCCCTAGGATAACGCCAGCCTTCCCAAATATCAAGTGTGAAATATAAGCCACATAAGTAAGAGGAATAAACAAGTTTTTAACCAATGAACTACCACATGATAAAAATATATATTTCATCAGTTGCTTCATAAGATTATTATTTTTTCCAAAGAGAAAGCATGAAAGTAACAAAAACACATGGCTTATTCATTCTCCCCTTCATTTTTTCCTATATTCTACAATGCAAAACTAACAAAAATATAAGGTTATAATCTGAAGCACTGAAAGAAGAGACAGAGACATTAATTTAAAATTTGCCCCATAACCTGTGAACATATTTTGACTGCCTATTGAACTGAGTTGTATTGTTCAAAAACCCTCTCTAAAATTATGAAAGTTGAATAATGTAAAACCTGTTTATTATAATTTTCATGAAGCATTTTTAGAGCCACACAAACTATTTCAATTCAAATACCTTCTTTTTTCTATAAATTTGATCCTACAGTAATAGCCATTACGTAGGAAGGGAGGTAAGGGCGCAAAAAAGCCCCCTTGGCTGAACAGGGAACTCTACGAGAGTCCGGGGGCTAAGAAAGAGGTGTATAGGCAATGGAAGCAGGGAGCAGCCACCAAGGAGAAATATATCTCCCAGGCGCACTATTGCAGGGAATCAGTTAGGCCAAGGTGGGGCTTGAGCTCAAGCTGGCTTCAACAATCCAGGACAATAAAAAGTCCTTCTCCAGGTATATGGCGGGCAAAAGGAATGCTCAGAACAACATAGGGCCCCTGCAGGACAAACCAGAACAGTTGGTGGTTGACATGGGGAAAAAAGCAGAGCTCTTCAATGAGTTCTTTGCTCCAGTATTTCTAAGTACCGACCAAGCCAATTCCCCAACCTCGATCACTGACGGATGTCCACATGGCACCAGTCTACCTACGGTTAGTTCTGAAATAGTTAAGGAGCTCCTGGAGGAGCTGGATGGGTACAAGTCAAGAGGCCCGGATGGCCTCCATCCACGGCTGCTGAAAGAATTGGCCAGTGTCATAGCTGAGCCACTGGCACAGCTGTTCGAGCACTCATGGTGCTCCGGCCAGGTCCCCAAGGACTGGAGAAGAGCCAATGAGGTACCCATTTTCAAGAAAGGGAGAAGGGATGAGCCGGGTAACTTTAGACCAGTCAGTCTTACTTCTATTCCTGGGAAAATGCTAGAGAAAATAATCAAAGAACACATTTGTGCAGGCCCAGCAGGGAAAACAATGCTGAGGGGAAACCAGCATGGGTTTGTCACAGATAGATCTCACAGATAGATCGTGCCTGACAAACCTTGTAGCCTCCTATGACCAGATCACGGACTGCGTGGATGTGGGAGCTGAGGCTAATGTTATCTTACTGGACTTTAGGAAGGCCTTCGACACAATTTCGCACCCTATCCTCATTGGAAAGGTAGCAGACTGTGGAGTGGACACCTACATGATCAGGTGGGTAGCCAACTGGCTTAGGGACTGCACCCAAAAAATGGTGGTGAATGGTTCCTCCTCAGCCTGGAGGGAGGTGGGTAGTGGGGCCCCGCAGGGTTCGGTCCTCAGACCACTATTATTCAATATCTTCATCAGCGATTTGGATGAGGGCGTGGAGAACACCCTTTCCAAGTTTGCTGATGATACCAAGTTATGGAGCGAAGTTAGTACATAGGAGGGCAGGGAGCAGATTCAGGCTGACCTGCACAGGTTGGATCAATAGACAGAGAGAAATAGGATGCAATTTAATAAAGATAAATGTTAAGGTACTCCACCTGGGAAGGAGGAACCCCCAGCACACCTATAGGTTGGGGAGTGTCCTTCTCAGCAGCTTAGAGGCAAAAAGGGATCTCAGAGTCATAACCGACTCCAAGATGAACATGAGCCAGCAATGTAACGAGGCCACCAACAAGGCCAATTGCACCTTGTTGTGCATTAGCAGGTGCATGACTAATAGAACCAAGGAGGTGATGCTCCCCCTCTATGCAGTACTGGTCAGGCCGCAGTTGGAATACTGTGTCCAGTTTTGGGCGCCGTATTTCAGAGGGATGCAGACCATCTCGAGATGGTCCACAGGAGAGCCACTCGCATGATGAGCAGCCTTTGTGATAGACCCTGCGGAAGGAGGTTGAGAGAGCTGAATCTCTTCAGCCTTCACAAGAGACAGCTGAAGGGAGATCTTGTGGCCGCTTATAAATTTATTAGGGTAGGTCAACGGGGAATAGGGGGAATGCTGTTTACTAAGGCGCCCCAGGGAGTGACAAGGAATAATGGGTGTAAACTAGTTGAGAGTGGATTTAGGTTAGATATTAGGAAGAAATTGTTCACAGTAAGGGTGGCCAGGATCTGAAATGGGCTTCCAAGAGAGGTGGTGCTATCACCTACCTTGGAGGTCTTCAAGAGGAGGCTAGATAGTCACCGGGCTGGGGTCATCTGATCTCAGTCCTCTTTCCTGCCAGGGGTAGGGGGTCAGACACGATGATCCACTGTGGTCCCTTCCGACTCTACGATCTATGAATCTATGAATCTCTGGCCACTAAGTTTAATAAAATGAAGTCTCCTGTGATAACAAAATACGTTCTTTGAGAGGAGAGACTGTTCTCCAAGGTTTCACCAATAGGTCTCACCAGCTTTTGAACTGAGATGCCAAAAATTTTAAACTGACTGTTTGCAATGATGGGTTAACTACTGGTATATATGAAGTACTTCTGCTATCAGGAGCAGCAGCCCTTCAATACAAGGATGACAGTCATCCAGTAAATATGGAAGTCATAAGTAAAGCTGCAGATGACTAAGGCAACGAATCCAAGATCCACATGTTCAACTGTAGACATGGAAATGGTTCTGGGAGAAAGGAGTAGGTCCTGGCAATTTTGGGTCGCAGCTCTTTCATTCAGCCTCTTTTCTATAACCCTGCCTAATGAGACAAGTTTGTTCATAATACCTTGCAGTACTTTGTGGGGATGATTCAGTGATTGGGTCTCCCAAATATTAATGTTAATACCACATTTCTTCAAATTGGCCTTTAAGGTTGAATCTCTTCTTCTATCCGCCTCTAGAGTGGTGACCACTGGTAAGCTGGGAATATAAAACCTGTTTTGGGAGCTGGTTGTCAGGCATCCTTAAGACTTATTCTGTCCAAAGGAGTTGGTACCATATAAATATGCCTCCGATGCTGGCAGTATTTCCTTGAGCCAGAATGCTGACAGTTGTTCTTCTGTCCTTCAGATTGATGTGGAGAATTTTCTGAAGACATCCAATAGAATTGACAACAACAGCCTGCTAGATGGTAGATTTGGTTTGAGGCCTGATGTCATGATCACTGAAGACAATTTCAGAGAGGCAGCACTGGAAGATTTAACTGGTATTAAATATTATTGGATAAGTTTATTTTTTGGAAGAGATGGCTACTCAGGTTGAGGAAATGCTCAATTGTCTCCAAACATTGACCTCTAATTGTAACACATGGACAGGCAACACCTCCACTGCTGATTTTTAATATGCTTATGACTGTGTTGTATGAGCTCACTCAATTGAAGCGTTCCAGGTCACTTACCAAGATACTCCTGCTACAAAGCACTAGATGACAAACTTAGTTGTTTCTGTCCTTGAAGGTAATGATCTCTTTTGAACTTTGAACTGCCGAGCTGTATCCTTATCTTCAGATAATCTTAAACTTAACAAATCAGTTCTGCAGTAGCTATTAGAAACACAAGGGTAAAATGGCCTATTGTAACTACTGTTTGCATAGTGTCATCATAAATAAACCAAAAATGTGTATCTTCTTTTTAATAAGAAACATTGAACTATGACAAAAATTAAATACATAAGCCATCATATGCAGAGGAATGTTCTAAGGATGTTGCTTATTTTTTTTACTTCCATTTTAAAGATTAGTTTAGGAAAAAGGCAGGGTAGATTTGCAGCTTATAGGCTAACCTAATCAGAGATGCTTTCATAAGCAGCAGTGTATTTCATCATTACTGATTAAGTTAGTCTGTAAGGTGCAGCACTTCGAAGACAAATATAGACCACTTATTTAAGTGTTTTAACTTATATTTAGGAACTAAACCATAGGCTTTGGGGGGTGGGAGGGAAGGTTATCCTGGCATATGGTTTCTTCAATATTAGTCTGCAAAACAATTTTAGATATGCAACTCAAATGTTGCTAGTTATTACTACATAAAAAAGTGAAATTAACATTCTAATTGAACCCCATCTCAATGAAGGACTCAATAACTAAGAGTCAGTAAATTATTTTGCTAAAGAAAGGACTAGATGCTTAGGCAGACACAATTTATATATATATATTTCAAAGAAAAGCAATATGGTCTTATCTTATCTTGAAAACCATTTTGATAGAAGAATGTTAATGTTCAGAAAGATAAGCTTCCTAACTTGCTTGCTTCTAAACAACATATTGCTTAACTATATAGTTTACGACAGGATCATATAAAAAATTATTTTTTTCCCTAAACTTCAGTTCAAACAGTTGGCCACTTCCTTCCACATCTCCCAGCTTTCTTCTGGTTCTTGTCTCATCTGACTTCTTCATCAGCGGTCCCATCACTTCCTGTTACTATATGCCCTAACACAATCTTCAATTTTCTTCTCATCTTCTCGTCATCTCTTTCAGCCAACCTATAGTTTTAATTAGCATCTTCATGCAGAGAAGTCTCAAATCTATATCCAGGATGTAGATCAAAGATAAATCCAAGTAATTTACCATATTTACTTGAATGTAAATGGCCCTGAACTTGAGACAACTCCCCAATAATTAGATTATATATATGAAAAAGTTATAAATGTGTTATAATTGTCCAGGTATAGAATCTAATTATTGGAGCTTCACCTTCATGCATCTCCCTCTTCCTGCTGTAGCAGTGGAAATAAATCTGGGGAGCGGGGATCAAGCAGTCCCCTTGCTCTTGGCACCCCCTGAAATTCTTTCCTTCCTCCCCACTGTCAGGCCCCACTCTTCCTGAGCAAATCAAAATGAGGCAAAATTTGTATATAGGCAAGTTACTACAGGTACCCACAGACTTAGTTCAGAGAGAACTGATCCAGTTTACCTTTTTTGAAACTGCTGTAAGTATTAGCACAGATACTCTATAAATACACTTCTAAGCGGCACTTTTGTACCTGCCTACATACCAGGGGTGAGCAAAAGATGGCCCACCAGAAGATTTTATCTTGCCCACGGGCAGGTGCCTATGAGTTCATTGTATCCAGCCCAGCCCCAGGCTGTCCCTGATGTGCTTGCCTGAAGCCAAGCCCTGCTTACTCCCACAGGGGCAACACACACCAAGATCCCACTCTAGTCCACAGGACAGCCCTGACCCCAGCCCTACAGGCAGGGAAGCATTGGTGGGGGAGGAGCAGCAGATGAGGGAAGTGCCGGGGGGGAAGGAAGTGGCAGCAGAAGGCAGGCAGAGGAAGCGAAGGGGAGGGGATTGGCAAGTGGACAGGAAGGTAGGGAAGTGGCAGGGGAAAGGCAGCAGCAGTGGAGGGCAGGGGTGGGGAAACTGGCAACACTGGTGGCAGCGGGTGGGAGCAAAGTGGCAGCTGGGCAGAAGTGTGGGGCCCACACCAGTGCCCCAGTGCTGGGGCCAGAGTAGACCCAGGGTGGGGCAGTAGGAGTGCAGAGCCTGGGTTAATAGGGGCGCGGTGTCCACCTGGCTTCATCGTGTGGGGATAGCATGCATTTCCCTGGTTCTCCACCTGAGCCACATGCCTATGGGGGCAGTTCCCTGGTTCTCTGCCTAAGCCGAATACCTGCAGGGGCAGCCCCGTTTGATCGACTTGGCAGCCCAATCCCCCTCACTGCTACACACAGGTCATGGGGAATAGTGGGGAGCTGCACACTATGGAGCCAAGCTGGCTCCACCCCTCTCCCTGATACCCCAGCTAAGCCCCGTGATCTGCATTCCCCTTTTCGTCATGCAGGGTTCTCCGCAGTGGCATGGAACACAGGCATGTGCACCCCATGCAATGGAGCTGGTGGTCCAGCCACGTTCAGTCCTGGGGATCACCAAGACAAGGTGTTGCCAGGGGGCTCTACCTGCTGCTGGGCTGTGCACAATGGAGGGGCACGTTTGTAGGGGGGGCCCCCCATACTCTCCCCACCATACACACCCACAGCCCCCAAAACCCCATACTCACCCAGACATTCCACAAACTCCCCATACCTACACCCCTACATCCACACACAGCTCCACACCCTGCACAGCCCCCCACATAAGCACACCCACAGCACTCCCACAAACCCCATGCCCACTCACCCCCATACCTCCCCACAAACCCCACACACATCCCCACCTCTCCTATCCTCCCCACACACACACACCCCCACAGCCCACCACAAACCCCACACCCTCACTCCACAATATACAATATTACATAATTTTGAGCTATTATGCAATCACTTCTATATACATGAGACAAACACACAAATTCAGACAAAAATATTTTTTGAAATAAAATCAAAATACTTTATTTTAGATGTTTGATTTTCAGTATATAATTTGGGGGTTTTGTGGTTCCAAGATAGCAAACCCCCTTCCCAAAAGGAGTACTTCTGAATTCAAGGTGGGGGACTTCCAGTGGCAAGGGTCAGGGGTGAGATGTCTAGTCCCAAGATGGTGACCAGGAGGACACCTATCAAGGGGCATCCATCAGCAACTCACCAAAACTGGTTAAACAGCCCTCCAGCTAAAAAATTGCCATCCCCTGCTATATTATAGTGCAATTTTATTGTTTTTTGCAAAAACATATTTATAGATAGATAGATAGACAGACAGAAACCTGTATTTTCACAGTCCTGTCTCATGACCAGTCTGGTTCAACTTGACAGGCCCTGGCATATATACACCTTTACAACATAAAATTCCCATTACAATAAGTGCCCTGACATACCTGTCTATATCTCTTTACCCATTACAATCATGCTGGACTGCCTCCATTCCCTTGGTCCTCTGCTCTTCTTCCCATCCCCCAACCTGTTCATTCCCCTCCTCAGTCCTTAGGCCATGTTGGTGGTGGCAGCATCTTCTCCTCTGTTTTCCTCACTGCTCACTCCTTTTTTGTCACTGTCCCTGCCTTCCTCTTCATCATCATCATCATCATTACTTCCTTGGGGGACTTGTTCTTGAACAGCCTGTGCCAATTGCTTCTCTTCCAGATGATTTCTGCCATCTCCTCACCATTGTCTTCCACCATTAGGTAGCATACCTGCAGTTCACTCAGTCTCATTCACACAGTCCTTGACTGAGAAGTTTGTGTACCTATACACAAGTAGGGTCCTGATCTTCCATAGGGCACTCCTGGTGATGGAGACATACTAAAAGAAGCGGGCTGATAGTCACCCCTGCTGCTTGGTCAGGTGCCCATACAGCACTGCCTCTCTGGTCATGACCTTGAACCCTGTCACGATCTAGAGGAGTGGACTTCCTCTACAGCTCCTTAACATATGGGCAGTACTAAAGGAGGTGGTCAGTTGTTTCCACCTTCCTTGAGCAGGGTTTTCTGGGGCAGTTCAGTGGAACTTTCTGCCCTTTGTCTCTCAGTGCCCACATGCAGAATGCCCAATGGGTTGCCTGCCAGTTTGGATTCCTGTGTTCCTTCTGCAGGTCCCTGTGGAAGATTCATTCCCACACAGCCTTGCTGCTGTTGCTAGAGAGAAGGTCCAGGGTTGTTGTTTTGTCCCTTGTTTTTAACACCTCCTGTATCTCACGGTGGCTTTTCAGGGGTGTTAGACCTTCTTTTTGTAGCTCATATCTACCCTGGAACTGGTCCAGGACCCTACAGAACCATGGTGGTTCCCAGGTCCACAGATGCATGTTGGGCAGCGAGTACAGTACACCCACCAGCTTCACAGCACGTTCTCTGCAAAATATTCCACAAAGCAAGCTGTTTCGGAGTCTGCTCCAGTGCCAGGTTGCAAATCTGGCTCTTGTACTTGGTCCAGAGGAACATCCAGATCTCTAGCATTCCTCAGCCTCCAGTCTTTTTGTCTTGTGCAACTTGGTCTTCACAAACCTCTCCCATCTGGTGTCCCAGAAGAAAATGCTATGGATGATTTGCTCTGAAAATGGGGATGACCAGTGGAGCATACAGAAGAACCAGTAGCCACACTGCCTTCAGAGCACCACATACGTCATGTCGTTGCACAGGCACTGGTGGGAATATTCAAACGCTAGTGGCACACAGGCCAAGTCCCAGAGGACTGGAAAAGGGCCAATGTGGTCCCCATTTTCAAGAAGGGGAAGAAGGAGGACCCAGGCAACTATAGGCCTATCAGTCTCACCTCCATCCTTGGCAAAGTCTTTGAAAAAATTATCAAGGCTCACATTTGCGAGAGCCCGGCAGGACAAATTATGCTGAGGGGAAACCAGC
>JAGPOW010000261.1:36541939-36631705 GCA_030014935.1 Caiman crocodilus | reverse complement strand
AGGGGCACAGAAGGGAATTGGTGAGGTTTTATTCACCAAGGCACCCCCGGGGGTTACAAGAAATAATGGCCACAAGCTAGCAGAGAGCAGATTTAGACTAGACATTGGGAAGACCTTCTTCACAGTTAGAGAGGCCAAGATCTGGAATGGGCTCCCAAGGGAAGTGGTCCTCTCCCCTACCCTGGGGGTCTTCAAAAGGAGGTTAGATAGGCATCTAGCTGGGGTCATCTAAACCCAGCACTCTTTCCTGCCTATGCAGGGGGTCAGACTCGATGATCTATTGAGGTCCCTCCAACCCTAACATCTATGAATCTATGAATATGAATACCTTTCATGGACAGGCAGCGCAAGTTCCACAGAGCTAGTTTGTGTCTGACCACAGTCTTGGCCTTTTCTCATATTTTCTGTCCTTTTAGTTCTGTTTCAAAAATCACCGAGGATCTTTAACCCCTTGTGGGTGACAGAGCCCCTCAGGGTAAATAGGTCTCCAAGTTTGCCCAATGCCAGGCAGGTGCTCTTGGCCATGTTGAGCTTGGGCCCTGTTGCTGCTCCATAGGCCTGGACATGTTACAGTTACCTGTTACTCATCTCTGCATAGGAAGTTAAGGCTGCCATGTAGGCTGGGACTCTTGTCTCTACCCTGCTGCCTCCAGGGATCTCCACTCCATGGATCCCAGGCTCACACCTGAGCCATTGTGCAAACAGTTCCATCACACAAAGGATCTGGGGGTAGGTATCCCTACCACACAGCCAACTCCACTACAATTAAGGCAGTCAGGAATCAGTTCACCAACACCCTATTGCTTATGCCCATGTACAGCATCCTTATCTAGGCAATGAAGGTTGGGGGACCTCATCATCTACAGTGTCTTGACAGGAATTGATGGGATACCCATGGAAACCCTTCTCTAGGTTGAGGTTCAGCAAGGCAATGTCCAACTCCCTCTCCTGTTACTATATATAGTACAAACTATACACAATATCAGTCCAAAGCCAAAAGGCTCATGATTTACTATAAAGCTCATTGGATTGGGCCCCACCAGAATCAACAGGCCTTAAAGCCATGGTGACCCCACAGCTCAGCACTGCTTAGTTTGTGTGTGTGGGTATACTCTAGATACCCACCACAAAGCATCCAGGTTCCAATTACGCCCCCCTCACCCCAGTCAGAACTGGAGCCATATGTTCTTATCACAAGTCCTAGGATCCTCCAAAAATGTATATGCAGATGAAGTGCTGGGCAACCTGGTCTGGATTCACCTAATGCAGGGCGGGGCCACACTAATCATATGTGACAGGCTGAGAGAAGGGCTGACAGAGAGGTTCTGATTTAACTGTTACCCTGTTTGGTAACATCTGCCAGACATTTAAGGCAGGAAAAGAAACAGGAACCACTAGACATGGGAAGGAAAGGTAGAGCTCAGCTTAGAAAGTGAAGAATAAGTCAAAATGTATTCAGTGGATTGGGTCACCGTGACTTGAAAAGAATTGGTGGCGAGAGAGAATGCAATGGGCTCTACCATTTATTTTATTCAAATGGGCTGCCGTAACCTATTCTTATGGTAGGGGAAATATGACTACATCTAGGTGGCTTTCCTACCAGCAGGAAAAACATGAACATGAAAGGGGGCAGTACCCTGACCAAGGTAATTCAATTAAAATGGCACTGTGTAGTAGAGAGTTGCACCCTTGTCTGCTTGTGGACAGGGACTCCCTACAAGAGCCTCACAGTTAGCCTCCCACTTCAACTTCCAGTGGGAGGATCTCAGCTACATGCCAACTTCACGGAAATAGGAGACTCCTCCCTAGCTTGCTCCTGTGGCTGTACAGCTGAGGGCAAGTAAAACGCAGGGGGCATCCAAACCCCAAGTATCCTGGTTTGGGCCTGCAAGTAGCACACCTGCCAAAGGATGTGGAAGTATATGAAGCCCAAGGCAGGGGTGGAGGATGCTTGCCAATAGCAGGGCCACATATGGTTCTAGAATGATTCACATGGATTTGGAACTGATTCTGCTGATTTGACTTGGTAGACAAAAAATTTTCCTTAAAATAATGTGTTTTATAGTCATGATTAGTGCTGGCTGCATTACAAGTGCAGACAGGGTGAAAATTGTCACTTCTATCTGGACATAGAAAGCAATCTATAGCCATGACCAAACAAGTGCATGAATGCAAACAGCTTCAAAAATGGCCAATCAGGTAAAAATCTGACCCCTCATTGCATGAGGTAGCAGATAAAGACATTTCAAAACGTAGTATCTTCTGTAACTTGTGTCTGTAGAGCTCCCAGCCTCTCACTGTTTTCAGAATGGGAGAGGGAAAGGGAGTAGAGGGGGTTCGGTTTGGGGGTTTTCAGCCTCACCAGAGGGTGGCATAAGTGTGTTGGAGCTTCCCTGAGCACCAGCTGGAGAGCTCCAAAAACAAGCTTCCTCCACTGCTTTTCCCTCCCTCCCATTCTGAAAACAGCAAGCACTGACAGAAAGCCCTGGCCATTGCTAAGGCAACCTGGCTACAGGCTCCCAGCAGCAGCCAGATTCCCCTTCTTCCTGGAGCCAACAGTGAACTTCTGTTCGGTCTCGGTTAAGGCTGTAACTCACAACACTGAAGAAAACAGCTAAGAGCTATGCTTCTGTCTGCACACTTAGTCAGCGTCCTAGTTTGTTTCCATTACTCAGTGCATGCTGCTTTTGGCAGCAGTTTAATGACATAAAATGTATTTGATGTGGTCATAAGATGAGGACCTTTTTTCCACATGTCAATGGGGTTAAAAAAACTCACCTTGTATTTGAGTAAATCATTTTTTTATCCATGATACAAAGTATCAATATTAATCTTGTTTTGAATTTATATCCCCAAGCTATTTTCATAACTAAAAGTTGATTCTCAACAGTTGATAACCATCCTAATCTGCACATAAAGCTAATTATTTTTTAGAAAATGTTATGCTTCTTGTTATGCTTAAGCAATAACATAGAAGCCAAATACATAAATGTAAAGCTAAATTTACAATTAAAATATTCAGCCTTTAATTTTTTTTCCTCACTTAAATACTACTACCTAAAAACTAAATGACAAGTACATAAGAAAAAGTTATCTAGAAATGTTTGGCATTTAAACTGACTTATTAAAGGAATAAAAAAATCTCTCTCACACCTTGTTTTCCTCTTCGGGTCTATGAATAAAAACTATCTTTCAAAATGTTTTTTAACTCTCAATCAGTTTCTCTGTTTTAAATTAACTAATTGAGTTGAATTTAGCTGGTTAAACTGAAGTTTGCTATCAAAAACTGATTTATTACTTAACTGGGTTCCAGCCATTTATCAAGAAATCAGGGTAAATTTGCACCTTACAGACTAACTAAATTAGAGATACCTAATATAAGCTTTTGAAAGCAGCAAGTTTATTTCATTAAATACTGTAAAGGGACTGGAGGAACCTGAGTTTCTAAATAGGAAGCAGTGATTAGTATACAACAGGTAGAGAAGTGGGAGGAGGAAGGGAGGGGACAAAGGAGGGGGCACTGCTGAGAGTTGCCATAGCAGTGGCTGGGAGAGAGAAAAACAAAGAAGTTAACCCACTGAGGAATACAGGCAGGGACAATGCATAAGAGGTGCACACTGGTGCACATGCATCCCCTGAGCATGGCAGTGTACTCCCTACAAAAAGGTATCGCCGCACTTGCCACCTTGCTGCCGACACTGCCAGCGACATATGCAGGCAGTCCACAATCCCTGCTGGGCGCTGCCAACACTGCCATCAGTGGCTGCAGGTGGTCACCAGCCCTTAGTCAGTGCTCGCCCTCCCCACCCCCAACAGTGCCAGCGGTGCCTGCAGGAACTCCCCTGCTTACCACCCCCATGCTCCCACCACCGCCGTCACACCTCCACTGCCACCATGCCTGCCCAGACACTGGGGGCACAAGCCATTCATGAACACAGGGCATATAAAAGCTAATCCAGGTAATGGGATAAGAATCTGTACTCCCTGTTTAGACCATACTTAACACAATCTAGTCTCTGGATCACTTCTTGTCCCACACCTTTTCATTCAAGTTCACTTTTAAAAAGTTTTGGTGTGTAAGAACAGCCACTCAGAGGTCAGCAATGTAATACCCAGAGATGTTAAAGTGATCTGACATAGGTGTTTTTGTCTTTGTGGAACTGATGTCATATTGATAGTCAGTCATTCTGACCTGTCTGTCCAATGTAGACAGCAGAGGGGCTTAAAACAGGTGATGGTGTATGTGACATTGGTGTAAGTGACACTGTTAGAAGTGCAGGTAAATGAATGTTGGATGTTATAATCCACATTATTTAATCCAGTGATGATGTGGTCTCTGTTGATGACAGGGACACAGCTCACATCTGGGTCTGAAGATGTATCTGGTACCTTGATGAGAACAGAAGTTAGGTAGTCCGTTGCTGGAGAGACACTGCTTGAGGTTGAGGGGCTGCGGGACACGCTTGCCCCCCATAGCTAGCTTGAGTTGATCACTTTCCAGGAGGAGCTGGAGGTCATTAATGAGGTGGCTAGGATTTTCAATCGGGGGGGGGGGGGACTGTATATGACACCCAAAGTGATTCTGTTGTGCTTGCCTCAGAATTGGTATGGCAGCTGATCAGAGAGGGGTCTAAGCCTAGCTCCACTCATTGGAACAGCTATGGTTTTAGGACTGTATTGTAATTACAGGTGTGCATCCTGGTCAGTAGGATCAGAACAAAAATGGTTGCAACATAGAACTTGGCTATAGATAGGGACCTACCAAATTCACAAATTCATGTTTTTTGCAGAGACTGCAGATTTGGCAGGACCCCTGTGAAAAAGTCCACCCCCCACAAAAAGTGAGGGGAGGGTGAAAAAACAGAAAAACAGGGTAGGGAAGAGGAGGTGGCGGACTGCAAACAAAGGCAGGAAGCTCTGTTATCCTGAAGCATGGGCGGGGGGAGTGAGAGTAAGGGACAGGGGGCAGATTTTCCCAGCAAAGTATGACGTGTTCCCACACATCTGATTCACCAAGGGACCCCAGAAACCCCATCCCTCCCCCAGAGATTGACATCAGTCAATTGCCAGGTAGGGGCAGGAGGCCCCCCCCACACATCTCCGATTGGCCCCAGAAATCCTGTCTCCCCCTAGAGGTCAATAGGTGGCCATCTGTCAAACTCTGGGAAGGGGCAGGACTTCTGAGCCAGAGGCGGGGGGGGGGGGGGCTGCCACACACTGCCACAAAATGGCCCCCAACGCCATGCTGTGACCGTGAAATCTGGAGGCAGTCTCTGTGAATTAGGTAGGTCCCTCGCTATAGAGGACAGATCTGGTGGCGAGCTTAGGATGAGGCCTGCTGTCTTGGTGGTAGCTACAGCAGTCAGTTTGTTTCTGATTAAATGTGGTGGTGATATAGCCTTTGCAAACTTTCAGAGTGGTGTCCAACAAATGAATTTGCTAGGTGGAGTATTCCAGAATCAGTTTGATGGAGTAGTAGAAGTCCTGGTAGAATTTCTCTAGAAATTCTTTCCCTTGTGTCCATGCCATAAAGATACCATATACCTTAAGTATGCCAGAGGGGTGATACATCAGCTGCAAAGGAAGCAGACTTCAAGCTCTGTCATAAATATATTGGATATTGGGGGCCAGATGTGCACGCGTGGCAGTGCCATTCATATAGATATAAGTATAGGGAATCCCTAAATCTGAAATATTTGTGTGCAAGGACTAAGCAGGAAAATGCAATGGATACCGAAGGAATGTCCTCAATGGGGATAATGTTTTTCATGGCTTGCAATCCATCCTCATGGAAGTTTCTGGTGTCCAGGAACGTAATATCCAAGGTAGCTGGAAGACTGTCAATGGAAGCTAGTTTCTTTAGGAAATATGTGGTATCTTTCAAATTCCTGGCAGTTCCCAAAGTATATGGAAATAGGATTGAAACAAAATAGCCAGAAACATCCTACATGATGGTGCCAATGCCAATGCCAGAAACAATGGGACATCCTGGATTGCCAGGTTTTTTAATCTTGAGTACTAAGTAAAAGTTGCCTGGCCTGGACTCTTAGGCAAGTGGAAGCATTATTCATCTCCTGTATTTCCAGAGATAACTTCTTTAAGAGTTTCTCTAGTTCCTTCTGGTATTGTGGTCCATATTGCAAAGTTGTCTCTCAGCTCCCTGTATGTATGCTTTTTTGTCCATAAGAACAGAGGCACTCCCCTTATCAGCCTCTTGTATGATAATATCAAGGTTATTTTTAAGGTGGAGCATTGCTCTCTGTTCCATAGGACTAAGGTTGTAATGTAAGTGTTTTTGGTAATCTCAGAGTGGGTGCTGGGCCATAAACAGTTTATATGCAGGTTCTGTTTAGTACTGCAACCCTCAAGTGGTGTCGAGGAGCTGTCCTTTGTGCTGTATACGGGTCTGGTTTGCAATGTGTTCATCATTGTGTGGCTCCTTGTCAAGGAAATATTCCCTTAGTCATAGGCAGTAGAAAAAAGCCTTAAGGTCTCCATCCAGCTGTACCTTATTGAGTTGTGTAGTGGGGCGGAAAGAAAGACCACAAAACCACAGAATAATACAGACACCTCAGCTAGGCTGACAGTTAGGAACCTACCCATACTGAGGTGGCAAATGGGTGATTTTGTAGGCCAACTGCAGCACTGACTGTCATTTCTACAGGCTTATTGCAGTGCATCCAGCCCATGCCTGATTGGCCATGGGGCCATGGTGGTCTCACCCTTCACTACAGATTGGCAGATGGCCCAAAACTTCAGTATAATCACCCTGATTAAGCCCACGGAAACCATTAATCAACAGGCCATTAAGCAAACTAAGCATTTGATTAATTCTAAACTGAAATGTCTGATGAAATAAAGCTATACACACCATGATTTGTAACTAATACATCACCATACTTTATTAATGACATTGTAAAAAGGAGTTTAGCAATACTCAGTGCTAACTCAGGTAATTCATGCTAGCTGTTCAACGCTAGCATGCAGCATCCATGGCCAGTTGTCACTGACATCCTCCATCTCTGCAGGGTGAAAACTTGTCCATACACTGAGATGGCACACTCAGCATCCACTGAGTTGGTTGGAATGGTAAGGCAAACTTTTTCTAGGGCATACAGATGTAGAAAGTGGTCACAGAGAGAGTTCCAAAAGACAGGCACAAGCATCTGGCACCCTTTGATAACATTCACGCAAGTAGCATGTTCCTCGCCACGCTCTTTCCCCCATTCAAGAATTGATTTCAGTAGCTGAAGGTCACAGCTTAGAACAGGCATCTGGTTGGGGTCCAAAATAAGAACAGCACTAAATAAAGGAGGCAGCCAGTTGTCTGAACTATAGTGGCAGTGATGGGTTGTACCTGTACTGGTTCAGCTTCACAGCTAGTGCCTAGAACAGGTCCCTTCTCCACTGGTTTTCATGATGGCAGCTTGACAGTTCTTGTGATGCCAGATCTTCAGCCCAGTTTATCAAATCAATCAACTTGTTGTGTGCATGGTGGATCAAAGCCTGCTAGATTTCAAACTACAATAGCTCCACAAACCAGGTGGCATTTTCTACTACAAACTTCACTTGATCTTGAATGTCTCCCTGTTCCAAGAGAGAGGGAGCATGCAGTATGGGCTGGGTGTAATTTCCAAGTCCTGGCACACAGACTACTGGTAGTACTGCATATGCTTGGCATGGTGATGGACCGCACTGAACCATGAATTCTGCCTTTTGACCACAGGCTCTGGTGGCAGCAACGTAGTCACACGTGGATCCCCACTTGGACTGCTGAGGGACTCCTTGTACTGGAGCTTACACACTGGATTGTGCTTGAAGGCTTTCTTGAAGGAGGACATCGACTATCCACAGAAGGGAACTGCATGCACCAGATGTCATTTTACTAAAGACAGAATGTGCATATTACAGGTGATAAGAACTGCACTGGGCATCATTCCATGGAATATATCAGAGAAAGCCTTTCACACATACATAGCATTATTGGACAGAAATGCTGAGATCTTGTAATATTTTAAGCCATAGTTGACACACGTGTCCTCACTACAGCCTGAGTCACAGTAGAAAAAATTGACAGATGTGACATGGACCACCTCAAATTTGAAAAACAGGGAGGTCCCAGTCTGTTCAGTATCCTGGTACAAATAAAATGTGTAGTACAGTTATCTTGAGGATTGGGGGCTTCGTTGGCTACAATGGAGACAGATTCACACTGACAATGCAGAGTTTGTGGACTGTACGTGAAGTAATCACTGCAGAATGATAATGTTAGTGAAGCTTGTTGGCGCACAGAAAACCACCAGCATTTGGCATATTTCGGTTCAGGTATTCCCTTAGGGCAGGGGCGGGCACTTATTTCAGGCAGAGGGCCGCTTACTGAGTTTTGGCAAACTGTTGAGGGCCACACCTTGACAGATGCCCTGCCCCCTGGCCACTATCTAGTGACTGGAAGTCCTGCCCCCTATCCCCTGACCTTTGCCACCAGAAGTCCCTCCCCTTGCCCCCAGAAGTACTCCTTTCAGCAAGGGAAGCTGCTGTC
Source organism: Caiman crocodilus (assembly GCA_030014935.1). NCBI lineage: Eukaryota > Metazoa > Chordata > Crocodylia > Alligatoridae > Caiman > Caiman crocodilus. The sequence continues at coordinate 36,623,166 of JAGPOW010000261.1, read as the reverse complement.
TTGGAATCAGAAAAATACCAAATTATATTCTAAAACACAAACATCTACAGAATTCATTAATTTGATTTCAGAAAAATATACTTGTCCTGATTTACATGCATTTGTGTAGTGTATATAAAGGTGATTGCACAATAGCTTAAAAAGAAGTCTTACTCTTGTATGCTGTGGATGGGGTGGATACAAGTTTGTGGGGGGATGTGGGTGTGTGGGATGAGAGAGCACGTGGGTATGTGGGGTGTGGCTGAGTATGGCATTTGTGGGGGAATGGGTGCCTCGGGCATGTGGGGGCTCTGCGTGTCTGGCAGTACAAGGGGGTGTGGGTGCATGTGTATGGTGGGGGGTGGAACTCAGCCTATGCGCGCGCACACACACACACCCCTGCCAGCATGGCCCCATGCTTCCCAATCCAGCAATGCAGCCAGCAGGCACCTGGTGCTGGAGCAGGGTGGGGACAGGAAGAGATTGAAATGGTTGGGGGTGGGCAGGGCTAGGTTGTTCAGTCCAGCTGAGGCTCCCCCTGGGTTCTACTGCCCCTGGCTCTCAACAGCTTTGACAGGCTGCTGGGGGCAGATAAAAAAAAAAAAAATTTAGAAAAATCAATATTTAAGTGTTCTGCAGGCTGGACAGAATGGCCTGGCAGACCAAATCTAGCCCACGGGCTCCATTTTGTGTGCCCCTGCCTTAGGATGATTGAGTTTTCTCCAGCAGGACATTTGTCACCACAAACACCTCCACAAGGAAAAATGCTATTGCTCACTTGCCAAACTGTTTTCCATGGTCCTTTAAAGAGCAAGGACATGGTTACTTGGTTCTTACTGTGACCTTCAGCCTCCGCAGCAGCTTTGCACTTCATGTGCACCTCAGACTCTTAAGTGTCAATCTATACTGGTTTTCTTCAACACATCCAAAGACACATTGCAGGCAGTACAGAACCGTGTGCCTCCATCTGCGTGCAAGGTTCCTGCAGGATACTGACTTACACAGTTCAGAGCTGAAATGTACTTGGCCCTTTTGGAGGATTTCTTCTCACTATGCATCTTCCTCAATCCTCCTCAGGCTTCAGCATGCTGCAGCAGCATGCCTCTGGCTACTTAAAAGATGGTGCTAAAACCAAGTCACTTCCTTGACTTGCCCCAGACTAGCATCTGCACTGAGCCTAAATTACAGACTCAGCCTCTCATTTGCTTCCTCTCACCCCAACCCCTGCCTGCCTCCCTCCCCTCTGCCCAACCACATGTTTCAAGACTGCAGGGCTTCCCACCCTTTTATCTGCTTGCCAGTAAGTTTTTGTTTGAAAATTTTTTTGCAGCAAGTCCACCAAATTTGCAGAGGCTGCCATTTTTCATAGAACACACCTGATTTTGCATTTTCTGCAAAAAATGCAAATTCACAATTTCAGTAAGTCCCTACTAATAGTATCATCATGGATTATAGGGTTGTTGTGACAGCATTTAAGTTCAGAAAGTTCTACTTCCAAGCACTTAACCAGCACTTTTTCCTTTCTGTGATTTGACCCCGTCAGAAAACATGTACAGCTTGAACATTATTGTTATGGAAACTCAATTCTTTTAATTATTTTAATAGATTCAGATCTTAACATTGGTTTTTATAATTTCACATTTATTGTGAAATGTGGGGAATACTAAGAATGTTGCATTTTATGCTGAGTTCAATGTTATTAGTCTGTGTTTAGTAGAGTATTTATATGTACTATTTTCATCAGGATAATCCCATTTTAAGCTCCTCTCCTGGGCATCCCATTAATATATTTAAATGAATACTTTTGTCCCATTTTCACTGGGACTCCTCAGACAACTGCTGAGGTGGACTGCACTCAATGGACACTACCATATCTCTTATTCAGATGGGTTGCACTTATGGTAGGTTCTCATCAGCACATTTGCCCAATATGAGCTATGTATTTTACAGTCATGATCACTGTTCACTGCATTTAATCAACTTCATATTTGGTTTCAATGCTGCCTTTAGCAGCACTTCAAAGACAGGCAATGTAGTTAATGAGACCTTGTATGCGAATGTAAGATAGGGGCGTTTTGCCTCATGCCAATTAAAGGAGGAAAAAACCTCATCTTGTATTCGAGTAAATACAGTACATAGTTGGGAGAGAGTTAGACTACATTTTGAGAGTAAGACAAAACATTCTTCTTCAGGTCTCTAATCTTGCTAACATACACCAATCCTAGCTTCCAGGTAATTAGCTCAATGGGCTAATCATCTTGTACTGTGTTTCCTGTGAACCCTAACTCCCATTTTCCCATCTCTCACCAAAATATCGCTAACAAATCTTATTCCAACTCCAACTATTTCCTATTATTGGAATAGGAAGGTGTAAAGGTCAAACCAGGATCAAAAGCAAAAGCATTTATTTATTTGAATATATTAATTGCACACCCAGGACAGGAGCTTAAAATGGGATTATCCTGATGTTGAACCAGGATCAACAGGTTCTATTGCAACTCAGGCACATGTTTCCACGCAGAGTGGGTGGCTCTGGATTTTTGATTCAGTCTTTGACGTGCCATTTCTGCTACTTCTGCATTTCCATATCCTGTTGTCTTCAAGAGTTTTCAAAGTACAGAGATCCTTGCAGCAAATTCCTCCTCCATTTGGTGGCATTCCTGGATGATAGTCTCTCATGAGTTGATGTCAATGCTCCTTTTTTTCAAGTTGGCCTTGAGGACATCCTTGAAGCATTTTCGCTGACCTTCTCTCATGCATACACTTTGACTGAGCTGGGAGAATAAAACTTGTTTCAGAAGTCTAAAGTTGGACATCTCGATGGCATGGCCATTCAGCACAGAACAGTAGAGATTATTTGATTTCAATTCAGTCCTTTTTTCAACCTATATCTCCAACCACCAATGCTTCTCCAGAAGTTTCTTGGGGTACATGCTCTACTTACCATTTGTTGTTCCTAAAATTTCTACCCCTACCAGCATTAAATCAGCTTCATTGGCAGTAGCACTGGTGGAAGTACTAATAGGGACTGAAAAAGCAGATAATGGACTGATTAAAATGCCAACTGTAACTGCTGTTCTGCATACATGAGCGCTCCCATTGCTCAGGCTGAACTGCTGGCAGCAGCTATAAGAAATTTCACAAGGGAATTTTTAGTCCTATTTAAAATACAATATTTTTTTCTCATTCTTTTCTTATCTTCTTCCACATGGCTGTAGTACCTGCAGCACATTCCCAGGACACTTACTAATGGTAACACATGAAATACAGAGCAGTAGCACATAGGCTGCTTACAGATGTTTAAAAAAAAAAATGGTGCCTTACTTTAAACTCAGAGCATTCCCATGCCAAGCCCAGTGCATGCCCAAAAGAAGTATTGAGTTGGACTTCCCCAACATCTATATAGATTGGGCACTTCAGCAGGACTTTGTTGGTGCTTTAGTCTAATAGTTGACTGAATCAACTTTAGGTAAAAGTGGCAAAAAGGCCGGTTGAATCTATACAGACTCTATACAGGTTTGAAGGAGGAATCTGCAGGTCTGAATCTATACCACAATCTATACAGATGCTAAAGACCCAGGTCAAACTAACGTACTACTTCTTCCAGTAGTTTTTAGGTTTTTTCATGGCTACCGACAGACATACTGAACACAGATCACCTGACACCTAATCTTGAATTTTATCCATACAACTCTCCTTTCAGATACCTCTTTCTATAGGCTGAGAGATGCCAAAAACTAAGCCTGTCACAGTCATCCTTTCCTTCAGCTTAATCACTGTTCACTTTTGCCTTGCCATAGAGACTCCACTCTGACCATGCCCTGAACTGACATCTGCAGCTTTGAACTTGAGTTCAATTTTACAACTAATAGATATTTAAGATACTTTTACTATAAAGCACTTGGAGAGCAAATTCTGGTTTCTAACAGCAAAATCAAGACTTGTAGAGAATTACAATAAGGTACTGTATATTGATGAAAGGGTCAAGAGAGGGCCAAAGGATGCACTCCTTTGTGGAGCCTGCACCATAACAGAGTTGTTACCACAGTCATTTTCTAAACTACTCTTTCAATGCTTGGCTGGAGACACCCTCTCTATCCCTTTATGCCCACCCACCACCCAGAATACCTAGTCAGACTAGATGCTGAGTTGGGAGTCTCAACAGAAAGCAAAGATATACAAGTCTGCATCTGATTTTTCCTTTGATTATATTTAAAGAACCCATGATTTTAAATGAAGTCCAGGCTGAACACATTTTTTAGTGAAGGTTCTTTTATGGATGATTTTATTGGCGTGATAACGTAATCACCAGAAATAGGAAATGCCACAAGAAAAATGAGAAACCTCATACACTGCGTGTAGAATTTCCTCCTCAGAAAATTCTTGCGGCTCACTCTTCCTGTCAGTCAGGGTAAGGTTCCTGGAAATTTCACACAACTTAGGAACATTTCATATAATCAGGAGCAGTTTGGTAGAGGAACTAGGTCTTACTACTGTATTTTCTGTGCCAAGCTCAGTTGTACCATTTAGGTTTGAATAATGACGACTTTTAATTGAACGTTTTCACTTCCTGTCCCTTCACTTTTCTTGTCACTATTCTGCCAAGGTTGTGAGAGTGCTAATGAAACTGCAGGGACTCTCTTATAGCATTTCAATTGGTCATTTTTTTCATGTTATTGATAATGCAATACTGCCATTACTGCCCTCCTACCATGTGAAATTTTACAAGTCCATGCAAACGTTTCCAAGTGGAACAGAGAGCCACAAGAACTGGCAGAGGAAAGGCATCTATATAGACAAATTATTTTTCTTCTACCTGTACTGGCATTGCTTAGTTATACTAATTATACCATCCCTCCAGATCAACAAACTTGTCAAAATAACGAGGTCTAAAATACTTATAAAACTGAATCAACGTAGGATAAACAACTAGACCTCATTTCTTACCACATTTCAAGAAAAAATTGTCTGGAAAACTGAATCAGTATTCCTTTGAAGGTGATATCAAAAGGAATCTAGTGAAAATCAGCCCGTATTTCTAAAGCTGATGGAATGTCCTTCAAGTACTTCCATAAAAAGGGCACTAGGAACTTAAAATTCTGCCTGTTTTCTTTTCTGAGACCCATGCCATTGAGTCTTAATGAAGCTTCAGTGCAAAGTGATGCTCTACACTAGCTACAATATGTTCAAACACAGACACCAATACCACCACCAAATAAAGCAAGAGAAGAGTAAGGTTAAGTGTAACGTTTTCAGGGGGGAAGTGAGGTTTCTTCCAAAAGTAAAATGCTACAAAGGAAGATTTTCCAACACCATGCTACGTGACTAAACAGCACTTTCCTGATCCTCTGTGTACACTATGTTCTGTACTTCAGCAGAGATTTAATTTCATTTTTTTAGCATCCTAAAATTAATATTAGTTCCCTCTCACTTTCTTTCAATTTTATCACAAATGCCACAGTTCCAGCAGGTCATCTCTCCCTTTGCACTCATTTGTCAAAAACTTAATGCTTTTGTACTCATATTTTTGCTTTTGAGAAAGATAGTTTATCTTATTGATGCAAGACTCAGGGACAGGGAATATTCCATTTTCCCTTCCCCCATCCAATTCTTATTTTCTCTTTTCAGCAACTACATACCAATTCCAATTCTCTTCTCCCCAATCATCTTCTTGGTAGCAAACAAGTGCAGAAGTGCTGTCAGATAAAAATTCTCCCTTCCCCTGGCCCTCCCCTGCCCCTTGGGTGGCATGCCACTGCCAGAGGGGTCGAGCCCCTCGGATGGAGAGGGGCGGAGGGGGGCTTGGCAGGTTCCCCAGCCCCACCCTTTGAGGAGGGTCTCGCTCCCGAGGTGGATGCACCAACCTCCTGGGCGGGCGCAGTGGCCAGTGCCCTGGCCGACAGTCCCAATGAGCACTGGGCAGCCAGGTGGGAGCTGCCGCCACAGCGGCGGCATAAATTCCTGCCCTGGGAGAAATACACCACGTATGACCTCCCACTGGACGTAAAGGTCAAGGAGGGAGGCAGTCTCTGGGTGTCCCCCCTGAGAAGCATAAATGCCTGCCTCCGGAAGGACAGGACATGCCTCAGCTTGGGGTCCCTGCTCCCCACGCTCAGCCTGCGCCAGGGGCTGCTGAGGACCCCGTAGCGCTCAAGCGCGTTGGTGAGGGTCCAGTCGGACAGGTGCGGGGGCACATTGGAGGCCACCACCCGCACTACCAGGGTCTCCAAGGGGCGTGACCAAGTGGTGGACCCCCGAGATGTCCAGCCCCGCCGCGCACACCTCCCTCACCAGGTTGGGAGAGCTCAGGTAGATGACAGGCACCGAGTTAACCCGGGAAGCGTACCGGACGCTGCGGCGTCCCAGCAGGTCCACCAGAGCGCCGGCGCAGTCCTCCACCGTGACATGGAGAGGGGCGTGCACCCGCATGCCATGGCTGAGGGGAAGGTCCGCTGAGACATCCCCATGCCAAGTGCTTTGGCTGCTGGCAGGCATCCCTTCAGGAGAGGGTTAACTCTCTCCCAGGAGGGAGGAAAAAAAAAAGCCTCAGGCTGACACCGGGGACTGGGAGGGGGCTCCAAACGCCCCAAACTCGGCCTGAGGTGGGGCAGAGTGATCTCGCAGGGGCTCAGGGCAAGCCCCAAGGCAGGGGGAGATGGCAGGGATCAAGGTAAGGGGCCCTGGGGGAGGGAGGCAGCAGGAGTCACAGGGAGAACTCAGGTGGGAGTGGAGGAGGGGCAGAGGCAAACCGAGCTGCCAGAGCCCAGGGGAAAAACACCCAGAAAACGGTGGGAAGGGGCAGGGAGGGGGTCCCCAGGGACAGGGTGGGGAGAGCCAAGGATTTTGGGGGGGAGGGGGGGAGGGACAGGAAAAGGGGGGCACGGAGTGCAGGGAATGCATCGGGACCAGTAGAGGGTAGTTACAGGCTGGCCCGAACATCTGGGCCTCACAGACATGGTCCTGGGCTCACAGCCTGCAAGGCCTGCCCATACATTCTCGAGTAAAACCCACCCTAGCGAGCCAACAGACTATTTACATATTTACACATTTAGAGTTCAGGCGGCGGGAACCAAAGAAAGAAAGAAAGAAAATTCTCCCATCAACATCAGGTTTCAACCTGTTGATCTCTGATCATAGTATACAGCTTATTTCATCCCTGTATTTAAGATTCAGACCACAACTTTATTAACTTACCAATAGCGTAAAAGCTGTATGTGCACCCTCCATCACATGGCAGATATTAACCGATTTAGTTCAGTGTCACAGAGATTCTACCATAAATCCAATAACTTAGCACAGACTCTATTTTGCCTACCCCTCAACTCAACTCACTTGTGAATCTTCTCACCCCTGTTTAAAAAGAGGCACAGAAAGGACTAGCTTGTACCTCCATCTGTGCAGAGTTCAGGTCTCCTTTTATTCTTACAGGCATGAGCTCCACCAGCAAAATCCCAGAAATCACTTATCACTAACATCTGGTTCATCTAGCCTGCATACAAATTGCAGCAGAGCTGATTCCAATATTTTCTCTTAATATTATTTCCCACTCCTACTCCTTTAAACCAACTCCATTTCCACAAAGCTGCAAGGAGGGTGAAACAGTTGCTGGACTTTTGCCAAGTTAACCCAATAGCGTAAGATCCTTCCTGATATTAAGAGCAGGCAACTGGTCAGACCCAAAGCACCCTGGAAACATAGCTTAACATACACTTCAAAAATCAGGAAGGAGGATATGGTAGACATGGATCTTGGGTAATAAAAGATTGGAGTCTAAATTTTGGAAAGGGGAAGCCAAAAGGAAACAGAAGACATTACTTGCAACATGTATATTCCTTCATGAACTAAAGTAGGAAGGGGGACTCCTCCAGCTCTTGTTACACACTCTGCCAGCAAAGGAATCCAAAGGTATCACACTTGCCTTGTTTCCCAGGCCAGATCCAGATTATGGGTCTCCTCGCAGGCTGGATCCAGTGAGGAAGTGGCAGTGGCAGTGGCAGCAGCAGCACAGACTCCCAGATGGAGAGCTCAACAGCAGCAGCTCCAGGTCCAACCCACAGCATATGGCTGAGAGAGTGGCAGCAGCTCCAACTCTGACCGGGGGTATGCAACAGTAGCTCCAGTAACCCCCCATAGTGCCTCCTGCCAGAAACAGAGCTGCTCCCACCATGTGCCACAGCGACAGCTTGGGGTTTTGCTCCAGCCCAGGCCATGCAGCAGAGACCAGCAGGAGTGGTAACTGGCAAAGTGACGGGAGGGTGACTGGGCCCTTACTCACCCTCCTACTGCCAATTGCTATGCCCACCAAGGCCTGATGGCTTTGGATTCTACCACAAACTATGCCAGTAGTCCAGTGGGCTCAACAGACATTTCTGTCCTATTTCTTTCACTCCAGGCTCTCACTGATATAAAGGGCATCTTCCAAAACATCTGAAGAGACTGCTAGGTCTGGGACAGAAGTTGCATAAACCGGTTAGACCCAATCAGTTTAGTCTTTTACTACATTCAACCAGGTTCATCTTAAACCAGCTTTGGCCATTTTGAAACTGGTTTATGTGCACTGAACTTCTGTTCCATTACAGGTTTAAACCAGTTTTTGATCACTTAAACTTTGTGTTTAACTTCTAAAGCTAACTAAAGTTTGTGTGTAACTTCTGTTCCCAGCCCCAGTGTCTTCACATCAAACTATTGCAAATATATAGGGTTGCCTTGAACTTTGTTCTGTGGTTTGACTTCTACATGAAGGTCCATTGTTACTATTTCTTTGCATCACCCAAATATTGCCAGTGACCATCTGAGGCCTCTCCCAGTGCCTACCAGTCTGCCACAGAAAGCAGAAAGTAACTCTGTTGGATTAGTGCAGCATGTTATTCTGACACCTTATAAAATTCTCTGCAAACTTTGACTTTTTCAAACAGATACTTGTCACAGATTCAACCAAAAATCAAGTTGCCTTTGGGGTTTACTGTGTGGCACATATAGATATTCTCTCACGGTGTTTAGCCTCTCTTTGTAATTAGTTTGAAGCTGGGTTGTTTTGTCATTTTCTTATCTGTATGTAATATAGTACTTGATATAAATGTAATTCTGTGATGTAACTGGAAGATCATCAGGTGAGGAATTCAGTACACATCCAAGGTACTGTCAGCCTGTAATAGGGGAAATCAACTCCTCTACAGAAAAGGCATCTGTTCCTCCAGCCAGGGGAATTCTAGGTACCCGAAGGTGACCAGAATTTTCTAGCAAATTCTGGTGACTTGTATTTAAAATAATTTGGAAGGGGGTGGGGGTAGCCTTGGAGGCTTTTTACAGTCTAGCTAAGAAAGAATCAGGGTCTTTTGGATCACAGGCTTTGCAGGTTCAATGACCCCACAGGCCACAGAATCAGCAGGAAGACTGAATTCCAGAGATACTGGCAGGTTTTCCAGGAGGGCTAGGGTGTAGCCAAATGAGAGGGTAAGAAACTATACTTGCTTTGCTCTTCTGTCTCCAAACCTATGGTCAGTATTGCTTATAGCATTATTTTCTCCCATGTAGCAAATCTTTTTCCTGTTTTTGCTCCTTCCTGATTACCTGTGGAAAGAGTGATGTCTGGGCAAATGATAATTCAGATTATACCTTACTATAGAAAGGAGGACCTGTAACTTCTTTCATAACCCAACAGGGAGGCTACTCGGGGCTGGCAGAGGTCCCCTTACTGCAGCTGAAGAATTCTAATATTATAAAAGCCTAAGCCTGTCTGTCTGTAATGCTCTACTCGCACTCTGACTGGCTGACAAAGAGCCAATCAGAGTGCAAACAAGTGTTCAAATACGAGCTGGCAGTGCAATGCAGGGGAGCACCGCCATGATGGTGGGGACATAGCGGGTTCATTGGCCTTGGCTCTCTGCCCTGCTCCCTGGAAGTGGGGGCAATGGAACAGACAGAACTGGGTGGGAGGGCCAGACCAGCACTTTACTCCTTGCAGGTGACAGCACAGGGGGAGCAGGGACACCACAGGCAGGTCCAGGCCACAGCTCTGGCCTTGGACTTCCCCTCCCCACTTCCGTCACTGCCACCTTCAGGGCCTGATGTGGGACAATGCAGCAGCAGTTGGGTGGAGGAGCAGGCCGCATACAGGTTGTGGGAATAGCAGTCATGCAGTGGCAGCAGCAGCATTGAGGGGAGAAGAGTGGGGCCAGGCCCCACACCGGGGAAGGGGTGTGGGGGGGACTGAGCCCGAGCCAGGGAGAAACTGGCCTGCTGCAGTAGGGATAGCAGCGTGCTCAGCCCGACCCGATGGCACTGTGGAAACAGGAGGAGCAGGCTCAGGAGCTGACGGAGGCAAAGGAGAGGAGCGGGCCTGGGTCTGATGGGGGTAGGAGGCTTGCTCCTCCCTTCCCCCAGCTGCTACCACATTGGGCCAGGCCTGCTGCTCCTCCGCCAGTGCCACCACAAGCCAGCTGCTTCTTAGGCTCGGGCCTCACCCCCACCCGCTTCTCCCCACCCTTTGGCCCCGTCCTCTCCCACACTGGGCCTGGACTCAGGCCCACTCCTCCCCATCCCCCTGCTGCTGCAGCAGGAGGTAAAGGGAGAGTGGGCCCAGACAGTGGGGGCTCGTGGCTCTGTCCCCACATACTCCTTCACCCGCCCTCTCCACCATTCCTGACTGGCAAGTGGTTAGTCCAGTATCAGGACAGTGTGGAGGCATTCTGGGGAACAGAGTTCTCCCAGAGCAACATCCTTGAGACAAGAGGCAGTGTAGTGGGGAGAAAGGTGAGGTTCTAGAGGTCCTCACAAATGGATTTGTGACATTATTACTAAGAAAAAATTGTCCTAATATGCTCCTCTGCACAGTTCAAAAACTAGAAAGGGGTACATAGTAACAAAGTAACATTAATAATACAGGAAAAGTCTACTACTGCTTTTTAAAAAAGTATTTTAGGTATTTCTGGACACTACGAAATAGTTACCACTGAGCCTCTTAATTCTAAATCCCAAAATTAAGAAACCACAAATGAATGTCATTAGTAATTTAAGTATTTACATGTATTATTTCAAGATAAAATATTAACAAAAATCCATATTTGGGGAAAAAAGCAAAACAATTATCTTTTGAAAATGAACTGATCAAAGCAGAATGGAAACTGTACAAGAGCTTTACTACTGCTGTGTTAAATTATAGACACTTCCCAGAACGTACTTATAAGTCTCAATAAAAAAATTACTTTCTTCTCAATTAGAAGTGCTTTCTTTCTATGGTACTCAGGTTACTTTTGCAGATTTCTATAGAGGTGCAAAAGATTCTGACAGTGATCACTTACACTCATGTTAACTATTTACACCCAAATTTTAAGTTTCATTTTTATTTTTGAAAAGTTTAGTTAAAAAAAATTACATAGGTTTTTTTAACATTCTATTTTAATAAAAGTATCTCTCTTTTTTCTCTCATGCATATGCCCTCTTTCCCCCTTCTTTAAATGAGATTTCCCATAAGTTTTTTTAAACTAAATTAAAAACTCTACTATGATGCAAAGGGAATGAAATTCACAATGTTTCATAAGAACCTGCTCCTCCATGTGGAAGCTTTAGTGTCAGCCCTGGCTTCGTACAGTCCTACTAAAATAAGTGTCTTGCCATTGCAACCACTGTAAGAGAAAAACTTTTGTGTAGGCACAGGTTTAGGACAAGTGATTATCAGTGCAGATTTTTTAATGTTTCTTTGTAAGAAAAATATTATATAAATACTTAGTTGATGAGAAACTCGACTTCATGTGCAATTTGACAGTTCTTTCACCGTAAGGGAAAAGTATAAAAACTAAACAATGTTATATGGTATATTATATAAAGTTATTCAAATTACTTTTGCATAAAATGACAAAAGTATCTACTCTTAACACTAGTAGCAGATCTTTTACAACTGTTGCCAGTAGTTTAATGCCTATTAACTACTGTGAGCTTCTCTTTCCAATGATGACCTTTGGATGCTATTTAAAGCAAGGTATGATGAATTTAAGATGGTAAACTAATAAAGCAATAGACACAGAGAAGAAGAAATAAAGATAATGGGAACAATAGTCACATGATTAAGAGCAGGGATGGGTTAGTAAAAGATAAGTTTATATTGAGCCATACATTTATTATTGCTAGTAAATTCATAACATATTTTGACAGTGTTACAATAGGTCAAGAATGTAAAGATAATAATCGCAAACATTTTGCAACAGTAACTGTAATAGTACAATTTAAAATTATTCTTCAGAATTATCCTTCATCTTCATCACATAAGAACTGCAATTAAGGGCACACACTTAATTTTTTCTTCTACTAAATGTGATATTCTGATTATAATCACCACTATCCATTTGATTTAAATTTCAAAAAACATAAAACCAATATAATTCTGTTTGCAGTAAGTCTTACTGCAGTACAGTACCCATGGCTGATTACCTTAAATTGTCTACATACTAAAACCACAAATAAGTTGTTTGTTTCCATAATCTTTAAAAAGTAAGCTGGTGTATATATCAGACTGTAGAACCCAAAGCCCTGTCATGACTGTCTGGTTCTGACAGGATCTGAGACAAAGCTGCTGTAATCACTTACAAGGTAGAGCTTATCAGAGCAGCAGCCAAATCATCAGTCAGGCAAAGTCTAAGCAATGACTTCTGACTCATCTAAATGATTTTGTATCATCGGCAAATTGGCCACCTCACTACTCAAACCCTTTTTTAATGTTATTAATCACACGTTCTAGTATGGGATTTCTCTACTGGGATGTAAAGGGCATATTGTATATTTTAGACTGACCAGGTGGGCATTACAAGCGTTCTCTTCAGAACATGTGTAGTGAAACCTGAGGGTCTGACTATAGACTACAACTTCTGTGGTGTGTTTGAGATGACTGCTAATCTTGTGGACATACACATGGTGGTCCATTGGGGGTTGGGGGGGTGTAGATGATGGTCTGTCATCCCAGGTTTGGATCATGGTGTCTAGAAAGTTGATGTTAGTATAGAAGTATTTCAGATAAAGTTTAATTAATTAAGCAGTGATACCTGTTAAACCTGTGGTGAAAGTCAATAAGAGTGTCCAGGTGTTCAATAGAGATGATAAAAATATCACCTACATAATGCAGGCATAGTGCAGGGTTCTAGAAATTCATCCTCCAAGAGACTCGCATAGAGGCTGGACACTCCAGAAGAGAAACAGGCTGTATCTTTGAAAAAGTCACCCAAACTGCAATAAGTGCGATAAATTGCTACAGTGCAAAAAGAAACCACACACCTTTGGTGCTCGTTTACCACCCGGCAGTGGAACCAACTCAAAGAATCAAGCACCTACAGCCTATATTTGATAAAGATCAGACCTTGAGAGAAATATTCCAAGCCCCTCCACTCCTGCCTTTCAAACAACTCCCTAATCTTGACCAACCTTGATCAGGTATCCAGGTTTTCCATTTCCCACAGAAAATGCAGTTTTTCCCCTTTAATGGAGAAAAACCTGGATTTTCCCCATTGAAGCAGGACACCACAAGAGGTAATTGACAGGACAAGACCCAGAGGAGCGGACTGAAGAAGTGAGGGGATCCTAGGAAACAGATCAGAGCAGAAGCAGCAGGACTGGTGGGCAGGGGAAAGGACAGGTGAGAGAGGGGAGGTGGAGTTGCCTGCATGCAGTGACAGCTCTGGCTCTCCCAGGTTGCCAGGCACAGGCTCCACACCACAACTCAGAACCGTGCAGCTGTGCAGAATAAAAGCAGGCAGCTCACAGCTCCCATCGCAGGCAGCAGCAGCTCCAATTTGCCCCAGTTCCTGGCAGGGCATGGGGGCCACCTCAGCTGGCAGCAAGGTAAGAAGACAATCAGTACCCTGCTCCATCCCAGAAGGGCTGCTGCTGCCACCACCATCATCTCAGGAGGATTCCCTCCTCCACAGCCCTGTGGACCATGGAGCTTGTAAGATTTCTGAGGCTGCTCAAGGTCCTCCCCCCTTGTTCACCAGGAAGGGCAGACCAGGAGCAGGATGCATGAGATTTCTGGGCATCCAAACCAAGCCCAAGTCACTGCTTGCAAGCTCCCAGGGTCTCTTGTGTAGCAAAGGGAGGGGAGATTCCTCCTTTGTTCTCCCCCCGACCCCATTATCTGCACACCAGAGTGATGGGTTGTCTATCTTAACACCTTCAATGCATCTGTTGTGTTCCCCCAGTTAGCAGCATGGAGTGCAAACCAACCTAGAAATAGGGGTGTCGCTCTCAGAGCAGGCATTGAGATCCCTGTCCAAGCTTACTGGAGCAATCCAGCACCATTGGCTGGGACAATCTAGTTGGGGACAGTCCTGTTTGAGCACTAGGTTGGACTAGGGGATCTCTCGAGGTCCCTTCCAACCGTCATTTTCTATCATTCTGATTCTAAGATATTGTGGGACTGGCTGGGACAGGTCAGGGCACTTCTGAGCACAGGAACCCCCCAAGTTTCTGCCGAAGGTAGAGTCAGAGCAGCTCAGCAGAAACTCTTTCAGTCAGGATTTGCTGCCCAGAATTCCCAGAGAACCCCAGAGGATCTTTCTCCACTAATTTCTCCACACAGATTTAACAGCAGAAACAGCACCTGGGTCAAGTCATAGTATCATAGTATCTAGGGTCAGAAGGGGCCTAGAGCAGGCCATCTTGTCTGACCCCCCGCCCATGGCAGGAATGAGTGCCAAGGTCACAGGACCCCAGCCAAGTACCTATCTAATCTACTCTTAAAGATGCCCAAGGAAGGAGCAAGAACAACTTCATAATAAGTCACAGGCTACCAAATGATTTGTTTTTTCAGACAGAGCAGATTGTAGGCATTTTGCTGCCAATGTGTGAAGTTTGCTCGCAAGTTTAAGAGTGTACTTGTTAGAAAAAATGAATATCTGCTCTGGAAGGCATCAGCCTTGCTATTTAAATGATGCTCTTTTTTTGGCTGAAGCTTGGGGGCAGAGGACAGTTGGGGCCCCCTCTGGCAGGGCAGGGGGAGGAGGGGGCTGTGGGTCAGGAATGAAAGGCATTGGCAGGGGGAGGTGGGAGTTGTACGGCTTAGGAATATGGGGCAATGGCATGGACAGGGAACCAGCATCAGGGCTGCTCAGCATCAGGGCTGCTCAGCATCACAAACCACAGTGAGGAGGAAGGGGGTGCAGCCACAGCTGGACCCACATCCTAGTGAGTGAAGGGGACACAGGGAGCTCTGATTTTCCATGATAAAAGAAAACAAAAAATCAAATTGCAAAATATATAGATATTTAGAATGTATTTTATTATAATGATTGAGGCACTGGTAGGCTTCCAACTTGCTTTAAACTTGAAAATATATCACTAAAATATTGTATTCAATTGATACCTACATATATGGTAACATTTCATTTTAATTGCGGATTTGGGGGTTTTTATCAGTGAATTTGCATTTTTTTTCAATCAGAGAATTTGCAATTTTTTAAATCAGAGAAAATCAGGATCCCTGTTATGACGCACTATAATATACCCGATTCTTGAAATTCTTCCTATACAATATAGATGACAATGAACCTCCTCCATTTTGATAGTTCTTGATCTCCCAGTTATCAAGCTTCTTTTCTTCTACTAATGGTTTGCCTGTTACCCCTAGGAATTTCTCCACCCTCCAATTTCACAGCTCTACCCACTATTCTTAATTGCTGTCTTTGCTTTCCTCCTGGAAACTGAAGAAGAATACTTTGTAATCAAAAGTTTATCTAACTTTATCTCAACTATACAGCTGGTCCAATAAAAGATATTGGAAATCCTTGCCTTTCAAACAGAAAAATCATTTTAGGGTGCTAGAGACAAAGGTTTAAAAAAAAGTCTTATGGCATCTATTATTTTTGGAACAAAGAGGTGATCAATTTTGATGTGGTAAGGATTGTTAATAGCCATATAATGATAAATCAATATGCATATAATTTCTGTAGATATGAAAATGCAATTATCAACTCTTTGTTTAAAAGACTGTATTTCTACTTGTCTAGTAATTGCTGGTCCACGTGCTATTGCAATGACCAAGAATAAAAAAAGAGACACCCACCAATAGGTGTAACAGAACCAAATGGTAAAAGCAAGCAATATGCTTTATCTGGAAACAATCACTTAGTAAATGAAATGAGATGCAAATTCAAACACAAATCAATAACACAAATCAACTTGTATTTCAAACAAGTTCAACAATAAAAAGACTACATTTCCTAAAAACTGACGACAGGTACATTTTTCTTTCTAATTTTGAAGAAAGGACTAGCTTAGTCCTAACATTAAATGAGCACATTAAGTTTACCAATTTCTTTAGGTGGAACAAAGTTGTTGAAGCAGCAGCTAAAACAGTTTATTTTAGACTGAAATAAATCTGATGCAGCTGTTTGACTCTTACTTAAACATTTTACATGATGCTGTCATGTAAGCTGAGATACTTTTGCACATGCTACTAGTTTTCAAATACGCCTTGGTAAAAGAAAGTTTCATTTTGAAAGTGTCTGGGACACCTGCTCTTAAGAGTGATCCCAAGAGTGATCCCAAAGTAGGATAATGCAGCTCTCTATTGCTGCAAGACATGCAAAATCCTGTACTTTGCTCAACTATACAGAAGGAAAAAGCTCTCAGGCAGAAAGGATGTAGAACTGTTTTGCATTTATTAGTCAAACAAGGTATTTAAACAATGCTGCGAATTACCCTGTTATCTAAACAGAGCCTTCTTAGGTAAAAATCACCATAACTTTATTAAAAATTCTGTTTTGAATTGTGACAAATAAAAAAAATGGAAGTTACAATGACAGATTAAAAAATTCCATATCATTATGATCCAATACAATCTTAATGGAAGAGCATAATATAAATTAATCAATATAAATGTTAAAAGCTGGGTCCACAGGCCAGATCCAGTCCACAGAGGCATTACATTCATCCCGCAGGGTTCCTATAGGAACTAGGAAATCAAGGTCCCACCATAGAATTCCAGAGTATGGAGCCCCACTGCAGACACATTTCAGCTATAGCTGGACAATCTGAATCCAGACCACAGAGCCAGACAAGTCTGACACCTCTGACCAATACAGTGGAAGCCACAGTCATTCAAAGACTGACCTAACTGTTTAGTCAGTGAGTGGTGCTGTTTAATCTAACCAGTGGTTCTGACGTGTAAGAAGGCAGCCCAGCACCCTTACCAATACCATCTACTGCACCCTGCAAGATAGACAAAAAGAGGAAGACATAGGACAAGCTGGACCACCAACATCGAAGGCTGGATGGGATTAAAATTGTACAAGGACTGCAAAAAAGGACTGATTGTACAAGCACTGCAAAAAAACCTGGGAAAAATGAAGGAAAGTTACTGCTCCATCAAAGGTGCCTCAACAGTCAGTGCAGCCTTGGGACTGACCTACCAAAACCAACCAGATTAAGGAATTGGAAAGCTTTTATTAATAAATACAATAATCCTTTAACTATCACATGAGAAAGAGCCAGGTACACAGATGGATTATTGCATTAGGAACAATAGTCAGAAATATCACCAGAAATCTTAGAGTCATAAAGTTTCCCAGAGAAGTACAGACCTACAGAGGTGATCTAGTCCAACCCCCTGTCTAAGGCAGGAACAGCCCTAGCCTAGCCATCCCATACAACCATAATTTAAACTCTATATAATACTACCCTCAGCCTTGACACAATACAGACCTAATCCCTAACCTGTCACAGGTACAGCAGGGGAACCAGGGTAGCCAATATCCTACTTTTACAAATGACATCGGTATACACCATGAATGCCTCATGCCTCCTGAGGCTGTGGGAGCACAGAGACTGCCTGCAGGCAGTGGTGTCAGTGGTGGGGGCATGGTGGTGGGGAGTGGAGACTGCCCACAGGCAGCCACAGCAGTCTCAGAGGCAAGGAGGGGGTCGCAAGTGGTGGCCAATCTCAGGGGGTGCATCTGCACCCACTCCATAACACCAATGATATACACTAAAGAGGTCCAGACAAAGGAGCACAATCCCCCCACTACAAAGGAAGGCAAAAAAAAAACCATACTCTATATCAATCTGACAATGGGGTAAAATTCTTTTCTGACCCCAAAAATGGTGATCAGTCTGACCCTGAGGAGAGGCAAGAACCTCGAACCCAGGAGCCAAGAACTTCTACCTCCAGCTTTGCTCTTAGCAAGAAAATTGGCACACCCCCAGTTGAAGTCCCCAGCCCTAGCCAACACCCAATGCCTATGGGGAGGATTACAAACACTCTAACCCACAGGGTGTAAGAAGGTGTTTGTTCAAATGCCAGGTTTACCTCAAATATAAGTTTCCAAATCACACATGCACACCCGTATCTTACATAGTTCTTTTGAGCACACAGCCATTGTTGGGTGAGAGGTCTTTAAATCACTTTCTGAAGATGTGCCAGATGGTTCTTGGCACCAGCCTGGCACTGAAAAAAAAAAAAATGATCAGCTAAATCTTTGACGTTACACGAATAGGAGTTCACTGCTTATTCTGATGAACCAACAGCACCAAAAATAACAGGGCTCCATACAAGTACTCCTTCAACTATGGACAGTAGTAAAATATGCTGTCTCGTTGAACTTCCTTGATGCAGTAGTCAGAAAACTTATACAGTACAATATAGTGTGTTTTGTGTATTACTTTATTTTTTCTTAAGAGCAAGAAGCAGATTTGTTTCAAGTTCTGTAATATATTTTATTATGAAAGGGGATTTAACCTTAGATTGCAGGGGAGTACTAAAACATGAATATCTGTGTGTCAGGACTTTCCTATGTTATATGGCTAGAAAAAGAGTTCTGGAAATATGGATGACTCCAGATTTGTTTTGGTGGGAGCACTGTCTTGATGCCTATATTGATTTTCTTTCCTCTCCTTCTAATTCTATGGAACTCGCAGGACAAGTTTATATACGGTGATCCAAAAAACAGGTCTGGTTTTAATCACCGTCATCACCTAGGTGACAGGAAGATGCATTCAATAACTTAAGTGTAATACACACAGTATTTATTTTTTTCAAAACAACACCACAGCCTGTCCTCTCCTTTCCACTTTCCCTTCTTATAACTTTTCAAAATAGACGAAATCATTACATCCAGGAATTCAGTAACATGCACCATGAACTGTGCTATATTTAAGTGGGAAAAGTGTATTGACAATTCTATATGTTAACAAAAGTCATCAAAAAATTAGAGAATGTATCATTTATATTTTTGAGAAAATAATGAAGTTTAATTGCTTGACTACTGATTATTAAACTTGTGCCATAACCACAAACACAGTTGATATCAGTAAGTCATTATGTGGGAATAAAAAAATCATGAGGATTAATTTAAATTAACCATGATGACAATAAGGGTATTCTCTCATAAGTACAGCTGAAATAGAATAATTTATCTACAAATCTGTAAAACCACCAAAGGAAGTGGGTTTTTTAGATGATTTTTAATGAAAAAGAGGCTCTAATAAATGGAGATTTCTGCATCGTTCCAAGCACAAAGATAAAATGGAACCAATTAGAAAAATGTCATCAGAGAAAATTCTAAGGATTAGTGAAGATGCCAGTTTGGCAGACTGAAGAGGTAAAACAGTAAATAACAGCAAACTAGAGAAGATATACAAGGTGATTAAAAGCTGACCAGAAACGAAAAAGGAAACTGACCTATCCGTCTGCATTTTCTAAGTACCGGGGCGGGGGAGTGGGGGAGGTGTACAAAATGTAATTAAACACATAAATAATGAAAAGTACATTCAGCTTTTCAAGAGGCTGTCCGTGTGAAATCTAGTCAGTTTTTAAAACAAAAGCCTAAAGCAGTTTCAGGCATTGTGCACATCCCCAATATCCCCTTATCAATATCTGTGGTTTCATAGATAAATTTTAAAATGTATATTTTTAACCTGACAAACACTTTAATATTTCTAGCAGCAACGCTGGACTTTTTATATACTTTTTCCTAAAATTTAATTGGGTAAAAACTAAAATTTTTAACCACTGTGAGCGCATCTACACATGCAAGCATGTGCACTTGCAGCAGCTCAAATAGAAGCAGTGCAAATTTGAGCCAGAGCTTTTTGCCACAGGGCACATGTTCAGACATGCACTTTGTTGTGGAGCAAATGGTGCTACTTGGGGCAAAACAACCCTGCCTGGCTCCTCCCAGATCTGAAGCCAGGGGGAGCTAGAGCCCGGGGCCAGCACCTGTGCTGTCCCCAGCTGTCTAAAAAGCCCCCCATCAGTACAAAAACCTGCCCTAGCCAGCAGTTCAGGGTTACTTGACCTCAGGAGCTTCTGGGGCCCCTGCAATTGGTATCTGGGGACACTAGCCTTTTGTGTCAGCTAGACTGCTGAGGCAGCATCCCAAATTTGCTTTTTAATACACCCCAAAATCCACGTTCTTCCACAATTAGAACAAGAGAGAGAGAGAAAGGGGGATTGATCAGATGGGCAATGTTTTATTGTTATATTTATAATGTTAAAGAAATTTGGAAGCCTATCAGTGTCCCTCACATTATAATAAAATAAATCCTAAATATCTATATGTTTTAATGTTTGCTTTGGATTTTCCTTATCACATAGTGGATGTGTGATGGCAGGGTGTGGGGTTTGCAGGAGGCGATGAGAAGTGGGGTGGGGGGGATGTGGGTAGGTGTGGAGGGATGTGGGAAAATATGAGTCACTGTGTGGGTAGGTGTGGGGAGAATGTGGGTGTGGGGGCTGCTTAGGAGGAGTGGGTCCCCAGCATGAACGACGCATCCCTGGCGGCTGGTGGGGCATGGCAGTGCTGGCGGCAGTGAAAGTGTGGTGGCAGTGGTAAGCGGGGAGTTCCCACAGACGCCGCTGGCACTGTCGGCAGCGGGGGGACGGGTGGTGGCAAGTGGCAAGCACGTACAGGCACCACCAACTGTATCAGCACCACCTTTTTTGAGGGGGTGCACCACCATACTCAGGGAGTGCACATGCACCCCCTATGCATTAGCAATGGTCCCCTACCCCTCACAGGGCAGAGCCCCCTCCCCTCCCAGCACATGGACCACCCTGCCTGCAGGGTCCCAAGCCCCCCCAGAGGTGACTGCTCCTCCCACCCCTTCACTAGTCTCCAGACCCCTGCTCTTCTCTAGCCTCTGGAGGCTGAGATGAGCAGAAGAACAAGCAGGAGCCTGGAGAGAATAGAAGAATAAACAAGGGCTCATTCCCCACACTCCATTGGTTCCCCCAGCTCTCCATTCATTCCCCCCATCCATCATTTATTCCTTCTGCCCCCTGTTCATTCTCCCAGCCCCTCGCTTGCTCTCCCAGCCCCCGCCCCCAGAATCACCAGCAGTAGCAGAGAATGAGCAGGAGGCTAGAGATTGCAGGGAAATTCTCCAGCTCATCTCCAGGGGCATGTCTGCAACCTCCTGCTGGTCTCCAGCCCCAGGAGGGAGCAGGAGGCTGGAGACTGCCTCATTCCTCTGCTATCTCCAGCCCCCTGCTCCTTCTCCTGCTTGTCTCCATCCTCAGGCTCCAAGTTTGCAGCTCAGGGAACATTTTTGTCATTCCTGCACATGCCTATTGCCCCACCTCAAAAGGGTTTGAGAAAAGGTAAGAGGCATGTGCATGCTCCTCTGGACATGCTCTGTGAGCCTGCAATTAGTTAAGGAAGCTTTTACACAATGAAAAAAGTAACTTTGTATTATTAACCAACTATTCCACTACCTCACTCCACTTTCAAGTGAAAAGGGTGCAGCGTCCATTCCCTGCTGTGATGAACAGGGAAGGTTCTGAGGAAGGTGAGAACTAAAAGGGCTCTTCACACCCTCTCATCCATCTGGCACACTTGTGCAGAGAATGGACAAAAAACTCTTATGTAACCAGTATTTTTTCCTATAAAACAACATTTATAGTGTTAGCAACTCACTAATTTTATCGTAAGGAAAGTGTAAAAGTGATAATTTCCTGGAAATAAAGTCCCCAGAGAAAATTTAACCTCCATTTTCTGCCCCATGCAAGTCGCCATGAAGATAATGAAGTTTCACAATGTACAACTTCAGAGCAGAACTTGACCACTGTGTTGAAGGACTAAATGACAAGGAAAATATAATCAATGCATAGTGTTACTTATACAATGACAAATTGGCCCTACATTTTAAAATAACACTCTTTTAAAACCAAATTGAATGATCTAATTACACGATCAAAGTCCTATAGTTAAACTTCAAACATATCACTGGAACTGACACTTCAATTCTTCACTGCTCTTTGTTCTCTTGGCAGACATAACCATTACCTCTCTGAACATAATAAAAATGAACCATCCAAAACCAACATAATGGCACTGCCTCATAGTTGTGACAAAAGTAAAAGAATATACCAAAATTCTTGGCAGCCTGGATAGAAGAGAAAGTCTGGTTTAGAGAATGTAATTTTTTATAATAAGACAGGAAATAGTACCATGATTTAACATTATACAATATAAAGAAGATTCTTCCAGAAGAGGAAGAAATATCCAAAAGGAAAAATATATTTAAAAAAATCCAAATGCTAAATTTAAAAAGAGAAATGCAACATTAAAGGTAAAATGAAGTATGAACCAAAACTGGCTCCTTTAGGGTTTTTTTTATCATAGAGAAAAATCTTTCCAACTTTCTCCTTTCCTGTATAAGACCAAAACTATGTGATGTTCTGTTTGTATTACAATTACAGTAATTCAGTGCAGGTCACTTGCTTTTTACTGAGTCCAGATGACATTTAGTAAACCAAACATGGGCCAATTAGTTACAAAAAAATAAAAAGTCAAGGAGGGAGGCGAGGAGGGGTTCTCATTGCCTTTGGGTAGGTCATACAGTGGCTAAAGAACACAACTGCCTGAATTGCATTTTGGTTAACATCAGACATAAGGCTGAAGCTAACAACTAATATTTCTTCATTCCTTTTAGTGTTCTCACACTGATTTGCAAACAGTTTCCCCAGTTCTCTCAAGTTAGGCAAGGACAATACCACTATGAAATACAGCTGTTATTGCCTTCTATAACTCAATTTCAAAATGCATTGTTTGTAGTTCCCAGAGTATGATCAATGTAGCTTGCACAGGATTTTTAATATCCCAAGTGGCTAACTAACCTTTTCAAGCTTATTGAGCCTACTACAGTGCAAAAGAAACATACAGCATTGGAAATTTAGTGAACGTTAAAATTAATAATGGTCTAAGCCTCTTCTGTTTCTTCAATAACATTTGTATTCTTAAATCAGCCTGAACTACCATGTACATTAACCATACAATTACCTTTACTGATAAAGCAGAGCAACTGGTCACAGAGGGGGTGAAAATCCTCAAATTTAGATCCAAGAAAGAAGGAAACAATAATGGCTTTGTCTAGATCTTATTAACAATTGAGTATTTACCTTTTTCCGGCAAAAACTGAAAGCATAAGAAGACTAGATTTAGTTTACTAAATAAAGCACCAAATTCAGGCACCGAGTAAGTGGCAGCAACTCCACAGAAGTAAATGGCATTGTTTCTACTTATGCTAGACCTGAATTTGACATGAAGAACTGTTCCATGTTTGAAAAAGTGCCAACAAGTTTTAAAAATATAACTGAATCTGTAATATAGTGTAATATGTTAATAAATTTAATAAGACCTTATGCATACTGGATCATAAGAAAGTAGGACTGGAAGGGATTTTGAAACATCATCTAGTCCTGCGCCATGCTCAAGGCAGGATCATCCCTGATCAAACCATGCCAGCTAAGTTTCTGTCCAACCTGTCTTTGAACACCTCCAAGGATAGTAATTCCACAATTGCTCTAGTTAGCCCATTCCAATGACTGACCACTCTGAGTCAGAAAGATCCTCCTAATCTCCAACCCAAATTTCCTCTACTGCCACTTTGTGGCTGTAGAGGCTAGGACTAAGAGAAGTGGCCTAGAGGGAAAAAAAAATCTCCATCTTCTCTAGAATCACCCTCCAGGTATTTGAATCAAATCCCCACAAAGTTGTCAACTCCAGGCTAAAACAACAGTAATTCTTTCAGTCTTTCCTCATAAATTATGCTTCTCTGGCCTCTACTCATTTTTGTTGCTCTGTGCTGAACTCATTCCAATCTGTCCAGATCCTTCTTGAAGTTTTGGGGCCCAAAAGTGGACATGGCACTCCAAATGAGGCCTCACCAGTGCTGAACAGAGCAGAAGAATCACTTGTATTGACATTCTTGTTGATACATCCCAGTACACTGTTGGCCTTTTGTTTTTTAGCTTTTTGCACCAAGAGCACACTGTTGGTTTATATTCAGCTTACGGTCCACTGTAACCCCAGATCCTTCTCCGCAGTACTACAGCCTAGCCAATCATTCCCCAGTCTGTATTTGAGCATACAGTTACTTCATCCCAAGTGCAGAGCTTTGCATTTGCCCTTGTTGAATTTCCTTTGATTGACCAAGGACCATCTTTCCTCTGGAAAGTTTGTTCTGGATTCTAGCCCTGCTCTCCCGAGCATCTGCAACTCCAAACAATGTTGGCGTCATCTGCAAATTTGCCAAGCGTGCATTCAATCCCATCATCCAACTGATCAATGAAGATGTTGAAAAGTACTGGACCCAGGAAAGACCCACTGGATACTTCCTCTCTACTAGGCATTGAGCCTTTGATAACTGTTTGTTGAGCAAGATAATCCAAACAGTTATGCACCCACCTTACAGTACTTTCATCTAGTCTGCATTCCCTTAGCTTGTTAAACGAGAATGCTAAACGGGACAGATCTTACTGAAGTTAAAGTATATCACATTCACTACTCTCCCCACATCTACAGAACCATGACCTTTATCATAGACAGAATCAAGTTCATCAGGCATGGCTTGCTCTTGGTGAATTCACACTGGCTGTTCCCAATCAATTTGTTCTTCTCTAGGTGATTCACAATGGATTCCTTGGGGACCTGCTCCACGATCTTTCCAGGTAGCAAGGTCAGGTGGAATGGACTGGAATTCTCCAGATGCTTTTTTCTTTTCTTGAAGATGAGCCCTATATTTGCCCTTTTCCAGTCATCCAGGACCTCGCTTCACCTCCATAAACCATTCTGGAAATAATTATTTATATTAATTTTCAATATAGAAGGGACTAGCAATGATCACAAATAACCTCAATCTTTCAGAAAATTCAAATCCATATCTGAATTCTCTCTCTCTTCTTTAATGCTCTCGCTGTCAGACACAACACAAAGAGAAAGTTTAAAAATCCCTATTGCCGTACAACAATAGATGGAAGATTTATTTTACCAAATTTAAGTGAATTGCTCATTTTAATGGTCATTCATACAACGTAAGCTTTTCAGTCTCTTAGCAATTTTGTCATTGCTTTTGAGAACTATACAGACAGTGGTAAGATGCCAAAGGTTGTGTCTGATGGGCTGTGCAGGTATGCTTCTTCAATATTTGATATTAAGTAAATGGAGCTCTAAGGCATAATTCTGGCAAGGATTGATGCTAGTAACTCCATCTCACTGATCTGTGGCTCCGCTATCTCCACAAACAAATGTGAAAAGAGCACTTTTACATACTGAATGGCCTGTTTTCTCTTTTGATGGCCTGAGAAGAGGATGGTAGGAAGCAGTATCAGAATTCTCAAACAACATCTATGCAACAACAACTTTGCCAAATTGTCTTTGTTCCTTCAAAAGTGCCAATGTTGCCAGGCTTTCAAGTAGTAGTCTCCTTTCCATAGGTGAAACCAACTAAGTTAACTAGCATAGGTATTTCTAAAGTCAATTATAGTAACAATTAAAGGTGGGGCAGGGGAGCCAGAGCTATTTCTTTAAGTTTGGCATGAGGAGGTGATGTGGTCACCACCAAGCTCTAGCCATCCCTTACCTTCACACAGCTCCTGATAACCACTGGATAAGAGGCTAGGTGGCCTCAGGGCCACACTAAAAGTGGAAACAACAAGTAGAAATCAATCCATTGAGACCCAAGTCCTTCCAGTCCATAGCCAGTCACCCTACTAAGCAACAAGGTTACCAGTTATTATAGTAGGTATTATATAAAGATATGAACTTAGCACTGGATTTAGCCCTTACCTTTTTTCTTTTTTTCCTTTTTTCTTTTTTTTGGGGGGGGAGGGGGAGTGGGGAGGCAGGGGTTGGAGGGAAGGCACAGCAGCAGGGGAAGAGAAAGAGATAGGGAAACTACAGTCCAAAATAAAATGAGATACTTAAACATGCCCATGTTGGTTTCCCCCACCAGTTTAGTCTACAGCCCAGAACCCAGTATGAAAATTCCTTGTCACAAATTGTCTGCTACTAAGACACATCTCAAACGATAGACTTGAGTTTGTTATGTCAGTCCTGAAGTCTAAAGACCTTCAGAATGGTCTGTAATAAGACACCTTCGGATAATTGGATTTTTAAAGCACTTGCTACTAAGTAATTGCAAGAAAAGCCAGGCAATGAATGCAGGCTTCATGTCAGACCTGTATTCTCGCATGATGTCTAATTCATAAATTTCATAGACACTAGGGCTGGAAGGGACCTCAGAATATCATTGAGTCCAGACCCTTGCCCCAGAGGCAGGAAGTCAGCTGGGTTCATAGGATCCCAGCAAGAAGATTCAAGTTTCTCTTCAAGGTGTTCAAAGAAGGTGCTTGAACCACCTCCGGCGGTAAACCATTCTAGACCTCGGGGACTCGGACAGTAAAGAACTTCTCTCTCATGTCCAGCCTGAAACAGTCTTGTAGGAATTTATAACCATTCAACCTTGTAATCCTTTGGGGCGCCCTGGTGAACAAATGTTCCCCCAGGTCCTGGTGAACACCTCTTATAAATTTTTAGGTGCCCACCAGGACGCCCCTGAGCCTACGCTTTTTCAGAGTGAAAAGTCGCATGGCTTTCAGCCTCTCGTCGTAAGGTCTCTTTTCCTGACCTCTGATCATGCATGTGGATCTCCTCTGCACTCTCTCAAGCTTCTCAGCATCCTTTTTGAATTGAGGAGCCCAAAACTGGACACAGTAACTCCAGCTGCGGCCTCACCAAGGCCAAATGCAAGGGGAGAATGACATCCTGGGATTTGCTTGAGAAGCATCTATGGATGCAAGCCAGCATTTTGCTCGCTTTACTGGCTGCAGCATCACATTGCAGGCTCATGTTCATCTTGTGGTCAATACTGACCCCAAAGTCCCTCTCGTCCGTACTGCTAGTTAGTGTAGAACTGCCGAGCCTATAGACATGCTGCAGGTTTTTTCTCCTAAGATGGAGAATCGTCGTTTTTCAGTGTTAAATACCATCAGGTTCTCGTCCACTCATTTACTGAGCCTGTCAAGGTCAGCCTAGATTTACGCCCCCATCCTCAGGTGTGGATGCTTTACTCCAGTAAAGATTTGGTCTCATCGGAGAACTTGGTCAGTCCGCTTCTGACCACAATGTCAACATCATTAATGAAGATGTTGAACAATATGGGTCTAAGGACAAAGCCTTGAGGGATCCCACTGGTCACCACGCACCACAACAATCAGCTTCCATCAACCACCACACTCTGGGTCCAATCACAGAGCCAGTTCCCCAGCCAGAGGATCATGGTGGACCCGAGGCCGCAGTTGGCCAGTTTTGCCAAAAGGTGATCACGGGATACCAGATCAATGGCTTTTTTTTTTTTTTTTAAGTTGAAACACTACATTACATTTTTAAAGTTGAGACTTTACAGACATTACATTTGTTGCAGGTTATGTGCAAGTTTCCCACAACAGATGGTAACATCCCAGCTATTAAAAAAATTTGTCCAGAGAAAAAAAATGGCTGATCCTCCTCAGAAACAGCAGATTCACAACGAAGAAGTTGTTGATTCAATGTCTAGTCAGGTCTTCTACAATTCAACACTGCTCTGGGTAGATATGCATCCTGATACCAGTAAGCTGCTCCACAACACTGGACTGCCCATGTGCACTTTAAGGCTAGGGTCAGACATTCAAAAAAGCTGAACCTGAATTGATTCAATCTTTGCAGGTTAGTCTAACCAGGGTAGGGTAAATCAGTTTTGTAACCAGACAGATGTCCCAGAAGTGCAGATACACACGTCTGCAGTGGCTCAGCCTAGAAGCCGGGAGGGGCACCAAAGCAGCCCTCCCTTTCTTCCATAGCACTGAGTTGACAGGGGGTGTGGCCAGGCCGCACCAGGACTCTGATTAACCCAGCAGGAAATTGATAACAATGTTTATCACCCTATTAAGGAAACAGAAGGACATTACCAGCTACCTATTGATTCTACCAGTTAATTCAGCAGAGACCATAGCCAGCATGTGAACTGACAGCTAATACACAGCCTCAGCAAGGCAGAGGGGAAGGAGGAATTTGTAGGGAATCGTGAAGGGAAGTAGGGGAACAGCCCAGTCTCTGGAGCTGCACTGGAGAGCGGGCAGGGGAGGGCGGGAGGCAAACCTGCTGTGGAGCAGAGAGCCCCACCCAACCCAGAAAGCATGCTAGGATGCTGGGGGAGTCTGATTTATCTTAAACCAGCAAGGGGTCTGGGACAGACATTGCATAAACTGGTTTGAGACATTCAACCAGGTTTCTCTCAAAACAGTTTCAGCCATTTTCAAACTGGTTTATGTGCACTGAACATCTTTCCTATAACAGGTTTAAACCAGTTTCTGATCACTTAAATCGGTTTGTGTGTAATGTCTGTTCCTAGCCTAAAGGTCCTGGTGCCCAGGTAGGTGTCCAAAAACAGCCCAGTTCCCTGAAAGCAGACTTGCCCCATCCCCACCCTGCAGGACACTACCCCCATTATGCACAAGGGTGACGATATGCACGCCCCATTTGCTTCTGCTGCCACTTGCAGAGAACGCCTTCATCTTTGCATCCAGTGCAAACAGCATTGGCAGGGGCTGATTAGAGATGCAGATACTGGATCATCCTGTCACTGTGGAGGACTCCCAAGCAGCCCCACCATGCTGAAAATGTGATAGGACTGTGCAAACAGTGACAGCAGGGACTGACTGGGTCTGGCAACAAGGGTAACAAGCTGCTTGCTGTTGTGTAAAATTAAAACACTAGGAGCTTCAATGGAGCTATGAAGCAACCTCCTGTCACCCCCTGGCTGGAGAGCATGCCTTTGCTGCAACTCTGCAGAGCTTCACCCAGGCAGTTTTGAACACAAGGCTGTCCATAGTACTTTAGATTTTGTAGTGGTACAAATTTTATACAAAAACAATGCCATGGGGTTTGGGGCAGTTATAATATCATTGTTCAAAAATACTATATTCAGCAGTTATATCAGTGGATCAGAGTTCGGTTCTAAAAAATTCTACGCATGCCCTTGCAAAAGAAATAGCATAACTCACAAAAGTAAAAGGCTGGCTGCTTTTGTTGTTGTTTGTGAGACTTTGGATGATGGCTGTTTTCCTATTTGTGTCTGGTACTGTTGGACATTTGTTTGGAAGATTTTTAGCAAAAATGTTATTCAAAAATAAGAATATTTTACTCGTTGATTTCACCTTTTCTACAACAAAAATCAATAGAACTACATAAATGAAAAGGAAAGCATGTGAAAACAAGCATATTTGCACAATATTCCATGGTGTTTCTGAAGGGCACCCTGGGAGTTCCCAACAAATACATAATGAAACAGTAAAACACATTAGGACTAGCCAAACCTTCAGAAAGAATAAGCCAGTTTTAGTCAAACAATGTAAGTTTATACCAGTGGAGGCTGTAATGATATCTTTCTTCAGCATCTCCCCGAGGAACTAGAGCAATGCAATATACCTGGGCATGAAGCCACCATACAGTAGTGGCAAGGGCTAAAGTACTAAATGACTGAGCAACAACTGCGCAATTCGGTTCATGTATAAACGTGCCCTCGGAGCTCTACACTAGTTTCAAATATAGTAGTAAGTCAAAATCCTTGCCCCATTCCTTACTATTGTGGCTCTAATGACTAAGGCAACAGTTCCCAAACTGTGGTACATGTACCATAAGTGGCACATGGACAACCTGAGAGTGGTACATGGAAGGCTGGGGGGAGGGGCATGTACACAGAGACACTCAGCCCAGGCTCCTGCAGGCAGCCAGGAACGCAGCCGGACTGCACGTGCAGCAGTGCCCAGCAGGTAAGTGTACTGGGAGGAAGGAAATGGGGGAGGGAAGGAGCAGAGAGGTGCAAATTGAGGTCCTCTTGGGGAGGGATGGAGGGAGTGGGGCAGAGGCAAGGATGACTGGGGTCCCAGGGGCAAGACAGGGAATACAGTGGGAGCCCTAGGCAGCTCATCCAGGGGTGTGTGGGGGCTCCTACCACTGTGCACAACCTGGGGTAGGCACAGGAGGCACCTGCCCCCCAGGTTTCTGTGTGGGGCACAATGCCATGTCTTCCATACACTGGCTGCCCAGCAGGGGGAGGCACATGGCATCATGTGCAACTCCTGAGACAACAGCGGTGGAGTGCAGAACCAGCATGCAGTGACAGCCGTCTCCACCCCATGCAAATCCTGGAGGCTGGAAGTCCCACATAATCCTGGAAAAGACCCAGGTCACTCCAGGAAGGGCCATGGTGGGCAGGGAGGCCCAGCAGCACCCAAGGTGGGGCCTGGCTCAGTCTGTGCAGCTCCATAAGGAGATGCCACCTGCTCACAGCAGGATGCCAGGATCAGGGGGGCAAGAAAGAAGAAAAAGAAACAGCAAAATTTATGATCATTAATTATATTAACATGCACTTCATTCTGCCACATACACACTGCCCCAGTTTTGTTTTTTTGGTGTGCCAGCACTCCAGCACCTTACAGAATACACGCTGAAGTTTTTTGGTTACTCTGGCCAAAAATGTTGCCCACCCATTTTACCATCTTATTTCAACTGTACAATTGTTTCATATGGCTACTATAACTGATAAAACAATGTTTTATAGATTTAATAGACATTAGGGCTGGAAGGGACCTTGGAAGATCACTGAGTCAGGCCTCTTGCCCCAGGGGGAGGAAGTCAGCTAGGGTCAAAGGATCCCAGCAAGATAAGATTCCATACGTTTCTTAAAAGTGTCCAGAGCAGGTGCTTGCACCACCTCTGGAAGGAGTCTATTCCAGGCCTTGGGGGCTCAGACACTGAAAAGGTTTTTCCTTATGTCCAGCCTAAAATGGTCTTGGAGGAGTTTATGACTGTTTGACCTTGTCATCCCTTGGGGCGCTCTGGTGAACAGGTGTTCCCCCAAATCCTGATGTTTAGCAAGAAACCCTTTTGTCTGCCTCCCACTCCAAATGTAAAGTTCCTCCATATGGCAAAGCGCCCTCTTTTAGTATTTGCCCCCTTTTGGGGATGCTTTCTCTTTTCTACATTTTCTTCCTTCCTCTCTCTTTTTTATTATATCATTATTATTTTTATATAAGGTGTATTTGTAGTGAAAACAGAGCTTGTAGAGGCCATTACAAACGTCCCTTAAGTTTAAAACAGTGTTAGCAAGAGCAGGAATCTCTGTATGGAGCAGGTCCCTGAATGAATCACGGTTGATTGTGTAACACAGTAACTAGTCTGGATAAGCATGTTAATGAGTGGCAATTAGCACCTACCAAACTACAGACCAAGAAGAGGAAAGAATCAATAAAGAGCCAGGAATTCCTGGAAACTTCACTGTTAAAGGTACAGAAGCCCCTGTTTGAACTAACCAACGCTGGAAACAGACCCTTGGGGCTGAAATACCCCCTAATCAACCACTTCCAGAGCTCTGTTCATTATGGCAGTTGTCATAACCAAATCAGTTGAATGCCCCTGTCACAACAGAACTGCCCTAAGCAACTACAGTTACTTTTAAATTTGGTACGTTCTGCCTCATTAGCTATTCCGACCTGGCAGTTTGTCATTGGCTACTCTAAAACTATAAAGGTCCATGCAACTTCCGCCCAAGTCAGAGAGCTCTGAGCACATGGTAGAGTATGGAGAACTTTGCCACGTGGAAGAGAAAAGCTGGAGGACTGATCACCCACCAACATCTCCCTGTCACCATTTGGTCCCGATGTATCCTTCATCCTGCATGCTCGTTTCTGTCTACAAACTCGCCGGCTCGTTCTGTTGCCAGTTATCTGTAACTACACAAGCAACTCGTTACCTGTAACTACATAAGCAACCTTACCACCTGCATTGCAACCACCAGCGACGTAAGTAAAGTTAAAGTAAAAGTTATTGTTGCAACCAATACGCTGCACTCACCTCTCCATTACTGGCCCGCCTGATGTCCGATTAAATTAGCGATCCTCTGGACGGCTCTGGCCGTCCGAGACAGCAGTGAATCAATCAAAATTCATCAATGGACTCCTAAGACTGCACGTGCATGCAGACGTGACCTCTGGGGCTGACAGCTGCCATCCAGCAGCTACCAAGTGGGACATCCCTCGAGGTCAATGACCCCTGGATTGGGTAAGCCTGAGAATTGGGGAGTTGCCAAAGTCTCCTAGAAAGGGATAAAAAGGCAGTGAAGAATGACCCCCAAGGGCACCCTCTTTGACCTGACCAGCATCCTGCTTGTCCAGCCAGAAGGACCAGCCAGCAACCCCCTTCTGCAGCAACATCTCACTGAAAGAAGCCTCAACTGGACATCAATGGTGGATTCCAGTGCTTGGGGATAGGTATATCTTGACACCGGTGCTTAGTGTTCAGAGCTAACTTCTGTGCATGTGTGTGCGTGAACGTGTGCGCGTTTGAGGGGGTCAGTACCAAGGTTTATGGTCTGATTTTTGCATCCGTCCAATAAACTAGAATTTTATGATGATCCTGTGAGGTAATCCTTTGTAGCCAACAGATGTATACCCCTTATATACTTATTGGCTGCCACCAGGTCACCCCTAAGCCTGCACTTTTCCAGGCTGAAGAGTCCCATGGATCTTAGTCTCTCTTCATAAGGCCTGTTCTCATGCCCTCTTATCATATGCGTGGCTCTCCTGTGATCTCTCAAGCTTCTCCACATCCTATTTGAACTGTAGATCACAAAACTGGATGAAGCACTCCAACTGCAGCCTCACCAAGACAGAGTACAGTGAGAGGATGGCATCCTCAGATTTACTTGAGAAGCATCTATGGATACAAGCCAGAGTTTTGTTTGCTTTACCAGCTATGATATAGCATTGGTGGCTCATGTTCATCTTGTGCTCAATCATGACCCCAAGTTCCTTTCAGTCCTGGTGCTAGCGAGCACAGCACTGCTGAGCCTGTAAGTGTGATGTGGGGTTTTTTTCTCCCTGAGGTGGAGTACTTTGCACTTTTCTGTATTGAATGTCATCAAGTTTTTATCAGCCCACTTCCTAAAGCCTGTCAAGGTCAGCCCGAATCACCAGCCCATCTTACGGTATGGACACTGTACCCCAAAGTTTGGTGTCATTGGTGAACTTGGCCAGTCTGCTTCTGACACTAGGGTCCACATCATTAAGAAAGACGTTAAAGAGTATGGGTAAAAGGACAGAGCCTTGGGGGACACTACTGGTCATGGAGTGCCACGATGATTCACTTCTGTCAACTACCATTCTCTGGGTCCGACCTCAAAGCCAATTCCCCGGTCACTGGACTGTGATGTAGCTGAGGCCACAGTTGGCCAATTTTTCCATGAGGAGATCATGGGACACCAGATCAAAGGCTTTTTTAAAGGATAGACATTTGATGTCAATCTCGTCTCCCTTGTCCAGGTGATATCATTTTGATTACTAAGGGTTTTGATATTGTGTTAATACATAGTCTGTTACCTATGTGTATTAAAAATGTGCTGGTGATACTTAAGGCTATATCATTTTAAATTAGTGGCACTCAGTCTGTCAAAGTTTGGGAACCACTGGACTAGGCTCTATGGGACAGGGAGGAAGGAGGGGGAAACTATACTACACCCCCAAGCACTGGGAATCCCCAATAATCAGATTACTTTCTATTGATTGTTTCCAATATGGAAACCAGAATGTACCAAACACGTAACAGCTTGTAATACATTAAAAACAAATTTTACCAAAACAAAATCTGACATGACCCATACAATTTTTCCTTGTGAAGGAAAAAAAAAAAAAAGAACTATATGTGGCAGATAATAGTCATGTGATTCAATGCACCTCTGTATGGGGCTCAGATACTACAGTCAAAAGGATAGTAAAGGAAACAGGAGACTGATGTGAAGCCTGGCTCTATTTAAATTCAAGGTACAAAAACAAGTCAAAGGTCTGACTTAAATGCTTTAAAAGTAACAAATTTGAGATCCTGCTCTGCGAGGAGATCATATTCACTTACCTGATGCATATATGAAACCCCATTAAAGAGTATATGCAGGTAAGCCACTCAGTTCCACATTAGCATTAAGGTCAAGAGGTCACTGTAGTAGGGAACTTAGACAGAAAAATAACATTTCTTACTTTACCCACTTCACTAAAAAAAGAAGAGCTATATTATCAAGTCTAATATCACCAAAGCTGTAGAGATATGTACAAAACAAATATGTTCACAAAAAATGATGGATTTTGGGACAGAGTAAATTTAGCCATACTTTTAAGTGTTCATGTTTAAATCTAACCCTCAATTTCTTAGAAATATGTAAGGGAAGCATACAAAAAATTAATTTCTATGCATTCTTGAATCATTTGATCTAGAGCATTATATTTCAGCCATGACAAAAAAAAAATGTAGCCTTTTAAACATAGTAGATTTTTGTTGCTGATTTGTGGTCTGCACTCTTAGGATATGCCCAATTATTTACATATTAATTGCATTTTTGCAATTTTTGTTATGGTTTCTTTTAACCTAGTGCATTCTTGTCTCATTCAAAGATGCATATCACAGTTTTTATGAAAAACACTGGTGTGGGAGAAAGAACAATATAAAAACTAGTTCCAGTTTCCATAATTATCCATGCAAAGACATACCCTTCAACATAGCTAATTAATACCTTCACAAAAAATTCAAAACACCATCAGCATCACAGCTAAGACAAAAGAGATATTCAACACTTCAAATATATATTCAATAAACTGATGGCATCTAACCGAACAGAAAAGAATGAAACCTAAAAAATATCAGCTCACTTAAACATATCGTGGCAATTTAGGAAGGCAAAAGTAAAAACAAATGAACTAGATTACACTAGGTAAATGAACAATACTCTAAGTGCTCAATTCTTCTTATATGCTGTTTTAGTATGTGCTGTTCCCCTATTAATAATAAATAGGGAACTACCAAACTCACAATTCCTGATTTTCACAGAAACTACATTTGTCAGGTCTGCCCTGAAAAAGCACAGGGACCATGAAAAAACAGGAAAATAGGGATGGGTGGACAAAAAGGGGACTGCACAGAGAGGCAGGAAGCCTTAGCATCCTGAAACACAGGAGGGAGAGTGTGATAGGGTGACCACTTTTTTAAAATGTAAAGGTGGGACACATGCCTTCCCATCCCCCTCCCCACCACACCCCCTCTCCCAGCAGCACAGCCAAAACAGAACCAAGTGCAGTAAGGACAGATATGAGTGGCAGGCTCCCTGCCTTGCTGCCCTTCCCCCGAGTCCTTCCACACCATGCCCCCCCCCACTACCCACCAGCAGCAGCAGGGGGCACAACTGTGCTGCCACCACCCTCACTGTTGCTGGGTGGGCAGGGGGCACATCACCACAGTGGCATGGGGCTCTTGGTGGGAGAGCAGCACGGCAGGGAACCCCAAGCCTGCAGCCCATATCTGCCCCTGCTGCACTTGGCTCTGCTCTGGCTGTGCTGCTGGTAGAGAGGCAGGGCAGTGGGAATGGGAGCGACTTCCAGGGCCCCTCGGTCAGAGGCATGGGGGTCCACTGTGCTCCACCATGAAGATGGCACCAGATGCTGTGCCGGGTCCACAAAATATGGAGGCAGACTATGTGAATTAGGTAAGTGCCTAATAATAAATACGCAAATGATTTAACTATTCATCGAGTGCTAAATAGAATGGAAATATAGAAGGCAAATACCTTTGCAGAAAGAGAGCTTAATTTTTAAAACAGTTTTAAGAAAGTATAATGATCATACTTAAGAAATCTTAGGGAAATAACTTTACTCACCACTGAAGATTAAATCAAATCTCAACTCAGCATAACATCTTCAAAAAAATGTTACCGACATAGTACTGTCATTCAACGTATTTAACAGAAAGGAAGTTAAAGAGTAGGATATTCTTTACAGGGGATAAAAGTTAATGTTTTTTTTTTTAATTTTAAAATATCTTCTTTTTTTATTTAAATCATATTTTTTTTAATTTAATTGTATTTTTTATTTTTTCATTAAGATGCTTTTTTAAAAAAATAAACCTATATAACGATAGGTAATTTAAAACTATCTATCAGCCCTCTAGTTTCTCTGCAAGTTTGTGTACAAGGAGTCAAGCCCTTACCTCTCTCAAGAAGTACAGTTTCAAGAAGTTAAATGAACAGAGGATTGTTAGGGGTGGAGTAGATCTGGGCGAGGAGGAGCAGTCTGGAGATAAATGCAAGGAGGGAGGGGCAGTAGAAACAAAAGAGAAACATTTTAATCAGACAATTCCACAAGTCTTGAGGGGTAAGTTTCTGAGTATAGCCTCTCCATCGATTTGTGATCTAGTGAGGGAATGGTATAGTAGAAGGGAAAACCTATTATGGCAGCAGGCTTGTTAGGCCATAAAAGAGAAAAGAAATCAAAGATGAGAAGAAAACTAGATGAAGGTGAAGAAAGCCCCAAGCTAATAACATGGCTGCAGCACTTATTTGATGTCTTCCGAATACGGCGTGGCAAAAATATCCCCCAAATATCCATGATTAATTTAGTGAATTGGAGATAGTTCACTTCCCAAGGACTTGCACAAGTATCTGCTTCAATTAGTAAAAAAAAAAAAAAAAAAACCCAAATCATAATTCTGTTTCCTGATGTAGCTGCAAAATTATTCTGAAAAAATATCAAAATAAGTCACCGCTTTAAAATGTATAGCATGTACCTTCTAAAAATGAAACCTACATCTTTCTCCAAGTTGTGAATAAAATGTATTAAGGTTATATCAACCAACAAGAATGCACTTTTTGTAGAAAACAACTATTAAATCAAGGCTTCCTGACCAGTAATTTAAATCATGATATAAATCTATTTGATTTCAATCAAATCCACCCTGATCCTTTATTTGTCATTTGTACACCAAAGAGAGGAGAACCATGTACAGTGGAACCTCGGTACTTATCGTTAATTGGTTCCGGGAGGCGCGACCAGTACCAAAAACGACGAGTACCAAACAAACAGCCCTCCCCGCGCCAGGGGAGGGCGAGAGGGAGCGCGGGCCGGGCAGCGACGGCGGCGGTGCCTTGCCAGAGCAGAGCAGAGCAGAGCAAGCAGCGAAGTTCAGGAGGGAGCAGACGCTGCCGCCTCCTCCGGCGAGTACCAAGCAAACGACGAGTACCGGGACAAAAATTTCCAGTCAAGATGCGTCGAGTACCAAATTTGACGAGTTGCAAGGCAGTCGAGTACCGAGGTTCCACTGTATATGAAATAGCAAAAACAGTTATTCTTTTTCTCAAGCTTAATGTAAGGATTTTTATAAAAGGGGAAGTAGAGGACAAATTCTAAACAAATTCACAATAGACATAAGGATACAATTTTTAATGGTGAGTGTAATTACTCACTGGAAAACCTTACCAACTATTATGGTGGATTCTTCATCCCTGGACATTTTTTAAATAGATATAGGATTTTTTTTAAAAGCTATGCTTTAGCCCAACCATAACAACTGGGCTGTAAGTAGATTTCAATTCATTACAGTCCTAGGACCTAGGTTATATCCATTATGCTAAATTACTGTTGATCACCAGGGATCTGGATTTTCCCTTTTCCATTGGGGAAAAAAAAAGAGAAAACCACAGATTTCTCCCTTTACCAGAGGAAAACACAGATTTCTCATTTTACTGGAGAAACCTGTGGATTTTGCAGTTTTGTAAAGAGCTCTCTGCAGGCTGTCAAAGTTCCAACCTGCAAGGGGCTGGGAGGGAACGGGGGGAGGGTGGTAATGCAGGGGGGCACCATGTGCATGTATATCTGCACTTGGCCACTAGGCATCCTGGAAAGCATGAAGTGGGGAAGGCCCCCATATGGAGGGAGAGAGGGAGCTGGTCAGGGCTGGGGCCGAGGCTGCTGCCCAGCCAGACAGTGCATAGGACTTGGGGCCCAAGGCCACAATGCATGGCAGTAGGGCTCTGGCAGAAAGTGGGACAGGGCCGCAGGTGGCTCATCCCGGGATTGTGGGGGGCACAGCCAGCTCCCCGTTGTTGTGTGTACTCCTGGGGGGGGAGTGTCCCCCAGATCTGTGTTGAGGACAGGGGTGGGAGTGGGCTGCAGGCTCGGCCTCCCACCCTGCTGCCCTCCCCTGGGATCTCCGCAGTCCAGTGGGTGCGATCTGGCACTGCAGGGAACAGTGGGGTCATGTGGGGACCTCTTTGCCTCTGTAAACTCTGCACTGCCCCAGTGAGGTGTCCCTTGCCCATGTGGCGGCAGCAGGGGTAACACCCTTCACTGCAGCTGTATGGGCAGGAGACTGCAGACCTGGGGTCCTGTCCCCATAGCCCAGACAGCTGGGGGCCCCCTCCAACAGGGCTAGAGGTGGCAGGGGAGTTGGGGGGGGGCAGGGGGAGTGACGGGCACAAGCATGGCTGGGAAGAGTTAGGAGCTTGAGCAGGGCTGTGAAGGGGAATGAGGGGCCTTTCATTTTAATAACAGGTTAAGTATAGCTCTAAGGTATGAACATAGGCCATATAAAACTTTATGGTGACAAACAAGAATCTCTTTGGATGCTAAGCCTCATGGACTGCATTATAACTTCTAAAAATTATGAATAAATAAATTCCCAAGCGCTGGGAATCTAAATCTAGAAGATGTCGCATTATGACCTTCCACACACATCTAACTATTCAAGCATTTATGTGGTATCTATTAGGATGGTATTAAAACACCTCACAAAATTATGTGGTGGATGAAGATGCATTTTCATTGCTTCCTTCCCTCCAATCAGCAGAGGACAGATTTTTTGAATGAGGGATGGGGGGGCAAACAGACAGACAGACAGATGAATAAAATTTCTCGATTGGGGCTGATTATTCCACCGTTTCAGTGAAACTTAAATACTATGGGAAATCATGACCACTTGGCTAAAGAAGTCACTTGGGTAAACTTGAGGCATTACCACAAAGAATCTTTTATGTTGTCCAAAACCTTGAATTTGACCTAGTGTTTCAATCCTTGAGGCATCAAGGAAAACATCAGATTAATGAAGTGCAGTGACTGTAGTGTCATTAGTTATGAGATGGATAGGCGACTATATTCTAACCCAGTGGTGCTCAATGTTTTAGTGCTGCAGGCTGGATGAGTGGCCATGGGCTGGTCCATGGCCCATATTGGACGTTGTATGCTAGAATCAGGCATGTACCACCTTCTTTGGCTACAGGTCCCCAGATGGGGGCTTCCAAATTAGGGGCTTCATGCCCCTGTATTGCTTCCCTCACCCTGTGCTACCAGATTGGGACCCTGCTCTGTCTCTGCTGGACCCTGTGCTGCAGGATCAGGACCTGCACTACCTCCAGGCAGCCCCTTGTGTACTGGAATCATGCCCCAGGCCACCTCCTAACAAGTCTGGAAATTTGGCTGCAGAGGAATGACGATTGCTGCCAGAGACTCCCTACCACCAGATTCCTGGACCTGTGGTGACTCCTACAGGCCAGATAGCATGACTCCACGGGCCAGATCGCACTTGTGGGCTGGGGGTTGAGCATCCCTGTTCTAAACCAACAACATCTGTAAGAGTTACAATGTTTTAGGAAAAGAAATTACAATAATCAAGGCCGAAGTTACAAAAGTACATCACCACTGCCAAATCCAACCCAACCAGAAAATGCATGGGGCTAGATCCGATGTGACCAGTAGAACACTACATGATTTTATTCCCACCTGTTCAAGTGCTTAAAAAAAACCTTGTTAACATATCTACTTTTGTAGCTCACCATCTCAGCCTTAACAGTAGGTTACAATAAGCAGCAAAGGCCCACCTACTTTCTATTAATAGTTTTGAGGGGATTCAAGCAGACTGACAGATCCAACCCTAAACACTTACTTGCCTCTAAACATCTTTTTTTGGAAACTGCCAATGCAAATTTGGGTGTCCAGAAGCAGCAAAAATGTCAGGTCAACCACAGACTTCTGGAACAATCTGAAGACACGTTCTCAAGAGACAGATGTTATAGATGACATCTGATTCTCATGTATCCGAGGACTGTTAAGTGGTCTTAAAGCAGGTATAAATGTATCCAACCAGACTAGAGTGATGTAAATAGGCATGATGTAAAACAAGGCTGCCCAACTTCTATGTGGAAACAGGCCTAATGCTACATGAGTGGGCACCGCAAATCCATGGGGCACAATAAGCCCCCAAGCTGCATGGACACCCCCCACAGGTGTCTGCCTGGGTGCCTCCTTGTAGACATCCCACTGCTGCGCTGCACCACCTGCTGAACCATGCTCCACTGCAACTCCTACATACCTTTTCCACCAGGGTACATCCCCACAACTGCTGTACTATGAAGGCCCAGGACCACCCTCAGCTCTCCACACTGCCATGTCCCACCGCTGGGGCAAAGTGAAGGCCAAATGTGGGACAGAAAACCTAGAGATTCCAGCTGCTGTTTCAGCCAAAGTAATGGTGGGGGGGGAATGGGGGCTGACCGGGTACCTGGGCCTGCAACTTAACACCTGGCAGGCCACATGCAGTCCACAGGTTGCCATTTGAGCAGCCCCAATATAAAATGAGAATAAGAGGCAACAAGCTCTCTGAAATGCATCTCCACCTCCCATATCATCATAACTTTTGTCTTTCTAGGATTCAGCCTCAGTCAATTGCTCTTCATCCACTTGTTGCTTTCAGTCATGCAACTGGTTAGCTAATAGAGAATGTTTGAATTTCATGGGAGGATGAAGAATACCATATTTTCTTGCATACAACACACACCTTTTCCCTCAAAACTGGCCTCCCAGAATTGAGTGCTAATTATAAGCAGCTTTCT
Organism: Caiman crocodilus; assembly: GCA_030014935.1. Classification (NCBI taxonomy): domain Eukaryota; kingdom Metazoa; phylum Chordata; order Crocodylia; family Alligatoridae; genus Caiman; species Caiman crocodilus. The sequence continues at coordinate 36,582,192 of JAGPOW010000261.1, read as the reverse complement.
TCATTGGAAAAGCAGCATGCCTGGAGTCATTGTGCATGTCATACAGCTCCCAAGACGGCTGCCACTTGCATCTATAGTTCAAACTAAAAGAGCAGAGTCCTGTGTTCACCTCTCCGCACTAGGTACTGGCTGAGCACTGTAGCTTCTGGTAATATCTTGACAAGACTTGTGATATGGAAACAACATTTATTTACAGGACCTTATACAGGGCCGAGCTCAGGGGTGGATGACATGGGTGACTGCCCAGGGCACTGTGGTCAGGGGGGCACCACACACATGTAAGCAGACTGCGCTCTCTTCTGCCCTGCCCCACCCTGGTCAATCTTTGCCTCACACATAAATCAGGAAAAAAAAATTTTTTGAAATAAAATTAAAATATGTTATAGTAATGCTTGATTTTCCAGTATATGATTTTTTTCCTGGTTCCAAGATAACAATAAGACCTCTCCTAAAAGGAGTACTTAAGGGGCAAGTGGAGGGACTTCAGGTGACAAAGGTCAGGGGTTAAGGGAGAGATGACTTCCAGTCCCAAGATGGGGACCAAAGGCAGGGCACCTATCAAGGGGCAGGACTACCCTTGCAACCCTTGACAGCTCACCAAAACTCATTAAGCAGCCCTCCAGGTGAAATAATTGCCCACCCCTGGTCTAGCAGACAAGCTGAGTGTGCCTAAAAGATTACATGCTACATAAAAAAAAATAAAGAGACAGGTAAGGAGAGAAGACGGTAGTGTTTTTGTGCTCCCCTCACCCAGCAGCTCAATGGTTAGACCACTCATCCAAGATTAGGAAATCCTTTTACTTCCTTCCTGTGCTAACCCATTATCCCACCTTATCTAACCACCAAGCTACAGCCTTTTGGAGGGTAGGGGTAAGAGATCTCTGAATTTGTCTTGTTGATACAGCTTCACTTTTCATGGAATAATTTAAGTTATTAAATTAGAGAATATGAACACAGCCAGAGAAAAATGAACACAGCTTTGTAATGTTAAAGTCCCTCAACTAGGAGGAGACCTGGGTTCCATATGCTGCTTCAAAAACTGTGTATGTATTTTATATTAAGATACAAAAGATTTTATTGGCAGGTCTGCAAATCCCAATTGGAGGGAGGACACATCCCTGTAACCCAAATTAAGGAACCTAAACTCTGGATTCATAGATTGTAGAGTCGAAAGGGACCACGAAGGATCATTGTGGTTTGCTGAACTATAGATGCAAGTGGCAGCCATCTTGGGAGCTACATGACATGCACAATGTCTCCAGGCATGCTTCCCATTCTCATTAAAAAATTAGGCGGACTGTAGCATTGACGCCTACATAGTCAGATGGGTCGCAAATTGGCTGGAGGGTCACACCCAGATAGTGGTGGTGATGAATGGGTCTTTTTCGACCTGGAAAGATGTAGGTAGTGGGGTCCCTGAGGGCTCGGTCCTCAGGCCCACACTGTTCAACATCTTCATCAGCGACTTGGATGAGAGGATGAAAAGCACCTTGTTCAAGTTCGCGAATGACACTAAGATGTGGGGAGAGGTGGGCACACTAGAAGGGAGAGACAGGCTACAACTAGATCTGGACAGGTTACGGGGGTGGGCAGATGAGAATAAGATGGGAATCATTACTGACAAGTGCAAGGTACTACACCTAGGGAGAAAGAACCAGCGGCATACGTATATGCTAGGGAACTTCCTTCTCATCAGCAGAGGCAGAAAAGGATCTTGGAGTCATTACTGATTCCATGGTGAACATGGCCGCCAATGTGAGGATGCAGTCAGTAAGGCTAACTGCACATCGTCATGCATCTACAGATGGATCAGGAGCAAGTCCAAGGAGGTGATCCTCCTCCTCTACACAACATCAGTCAAGCTGCAGTTGGAGTACTGCGTCCAGTTCTGGGTGCCACACTTCAGGAGGGATGTGGACAGCATAGAGAGGGTTCAAAGGAGGGCCACTTGCATGGTCAGGGGGCAGCAGGGCAGGCCCTACAAGGAGAAGCTATGGGACCTGAACCTGTGCAGCCTCCACAAGAGAAGGCTGAGAGGGGATCTGGTGGCCATCTATAAACTTACCAGGGGGGACCAGCAGGGAACAGGAGAGTCCATGTTCCCCCAAGCACTACCAGGAGTAACTAGGAATAATGGCCACAAGTTAACTGCGAGCAGATTCAGGCTAGACATCAGGAAGCACTACTTCCCAGTCAGGGCAGCTAGGATCTGGAACCAGCTTCCAAGGGAAGAGGTGCTTTCTCCTACCCTGGGGGGGTCTTCAAAAGGAGGCTAGATAATCACCTAGCTGGGGTCATTTGACCCCAGCATTCTTTCCTGCCCACAGCAAGGGGTCAGATTTGATGACCTGCTCAGCTTACCAATGACCTGCTCAGCTTACTTGATGACCTGCTTACCAACTATGAAACTATGAAAAATGTCTTCCTAATGTCTAACCTGAATCTAATCTCCACTAATTTGTACCCATTATTCCTAGTTACTCCTAGGGATGCCCTGGTAAATAGCACATCTCCAATTCTCTGTTGGCCTCCCTTGATAAGCTTATAGGCAGCTACAAGGTCACCCCTCAGCCATATCTTGTGAAGGCTGAAGAGATCCAGATCCCTCAACCTTTCCTCTTAAGGTCTTGCATGGAGACCACTAATCATATGAGTGGGTCCTCCTCTGAATCCTCTCCAGAATATCCACACCCCACTTGAAGTGTGGCACCTAAAACCGGACACAGTACTGAGAAGGAGTAGAGTTAAGATCTCTGTCCTCAGTGTTTCTTATTAGCTAGAGTAGGCAATTTCCTATCAAACATGCTCAGGTAAAATCACAGGGGCTGCTTACAGATGTGAAAAAAAATAACATGTTAAGTTTGGCACGCCTCACACCAGGCACAGTGCATGCCTAGAAGAGGCATTGCATTAGTTTGACTTGGCTCACTTAACGCCTGTATTGACTGTATGCTTTAGTGGAGCTTTTTAGAGCTTTTATCTAATACAGAGGCTGGGGAGCTAGGTCAAACTAACATGCCTCCTCTTCTGGTTTTGTTTTGTTTTTTCACATCTGTCAGTCCCCGACTAGCTATTATCTTTAAAAACTCACAGTTCAGGTGAGTTCCCAGACAATTAAAAAAGGACAAATACTGTGCTCATCTTTAAAAAAAAAAAGACAGAAGAAAGAGTATATGAGGATATGAAGAATTACAGACCAGTCATGCTCTATAATCTTTTTGAGTATCAAGGGCAGAATGTCAGCAAGGAACCTATTTCTAAGGACCTACACAAATAACAAGGTGATCGGGAATAATCAGCTTAGATTTGTCTTGAGCAAGTCATGCTTGAGCAAACTGATTTCCTCTCAAGATAAGATGATGGGTTTTCTGGATAGAAAGAAAGCAGTAATTATGATACACCTGAACTTTAGCAAGGCTTTTAACAATCTCCCATGAACATATTGGTAAGCTGGGGTGCTGCCAGATCTTTTCAAAAATGCCATGAGGTGTGAGAAGATAAGTAAGATAAGTACAGGCTCAGGCCTGTCCCTCCCTGGCCAATCTCCCACTGCCACTGCCCAGCCCCTCTGCAAAGAAGTAAGCGTTGTAATACATAAATCCAGTTTAGAAATTGGGTAGCACTCAATTCACATAAGTTATGGAGTGCCTCAAGTCTAAAAACTCAGAGAAACACTGGTCTAGATGAAAGTATTATAAAGGTGGGTACATAACTGGGTCACTCATCCTCAAAGTGTAATCATAAATGGCTTGATTTCTAACTGGGAGAAAGTATCAAGTAGAGCTCTCCAGGGGCTTTTCCTGGACTCATTATTGTTGATCTATCTTCACTGAGGACAGGATAGGATTAAGTGCACACTTAGCAAATTTGCAGATGACACAGATGACACCAAGATGGGTGGAGTTGCAAACACTCTGGAGGACAGAATTAGGATCCAAAATGATCTTGACAAATGGGAAAAAATGTTCCAAATTAAAATAAGTGAAATTTAATAAGGAGAAGTGCAAAGTTCTGCAATTAGGATGAAACAATCCAGTACAAACTGAGGTCTGACCGGATAGGTTGCAGTACTACAGACAAGGGCATGGAGGTTATAGTGGGTCACAAACTGAGTGAGTTAATGTAATATTGTTTAAACAAAAACGTTAATAGCATGCTGGATATATTAAAAAGGAGTGTTGCATGCAAGGCAAAAAAAGTGATTCTTCAACTCTGTTCAAAATTGGTAAAGCCTCACCTGGTGTACTGTACTCAGTTTTGGGCACCACACTTCCAGACAGATCATATATTGGAAAGAGTCCAAAAGGCAACAAAAATTGTTAGAAGTTTTGGAAACAAGACTTATAAGAGAAGTTTAGAAAAGCTGGGACTATTTAGTCTGGGAAAGACTGAATTGGGATTTTATAACAGTCCTCAAAAACCTAGAGGATGATTATAGAGAAGACACGGATTAACTATTCTTGATAGTTACAGGAAATAGAACAAAAAATTCTAAACTGCAAGAAAGGAACTTCAGGCTGTTGATTAGGAAACAGCCTAGGGACGCTGTGAAATCTCTTTCCTTGGAAATTCTGAAAAGCAGGTTAGACAAGCACATGACTGAGGGAAAATCCTGCCTTGAGCAAGGCATTCAACTAGACAACCTCCTGATGGCCCTGACAGCTATTTGTCTATGATTCTATTACATTCTATTTCTATTTTACTGTGCCTTATTTCCTACATACAGTACTGGGAGCCTAGATACCTCGCACAGGGCTGAGTGCACTATAGGAGCCAACCACCTAGAAGATAGACATTATAAATGCTCTTGGAGATTTAGGCCTTACTGGACAATTTGAACATACCTGGGCATCTAGCTACATCATTAGAAGCCTAAATAACTTTGAAAGTCTGAACCTAGACCATTAGCAGTTGCTTTGATTATTCTATACTCCCCTCCCATAACATGCATAACTCATATGTAGTAAAATCATTAAAAATGCATAAATACTATTCATGCCCATATAAGATACACATTCTAAGAAAGCACTGTAATTTTTTAAATATTAAGCACAATTTAAGAGTATGCATCTATATAATCCTACTTGTCAAAACGAAAGTGTTAGCCTTTTATCCGGCTTTCCTCAGTGAATTTAGCAAATCTTAATGCTAAATTCAAGAAGTAGCTTAAAACACAACTTATTTAGCAATTTTGCCAGTTGATCCGTAAGGATCAGCGTCTAACAAAACTCGTGTATAGCTTTAGCCTGCCTCTTAGCATTATATTTCTTTACCATTTGGACTTAATAACACCTCATACATATAAATGACCCTCAAAAGGAAGGAAAAGCCATCTTTGGTTGACTATCATTGGAATGGTTACTTGAACCTAGTAATCACACAGTTCTTTCAAATTCGTATCATATTACCAAAACTTCATCAGAAACAGATGTTAGCAGAACAACTTGCTTAGAATTACTGAACAACTTTTCTTTCACTTTCATAACAAATTAGGCAATGCTTAGTTGATGCATCTGAAAAAAGTTATAGAATCGAAAGCCCTAAGGCAAACCACTGGGTGTCATAATTTAAACCATCACTAACTGAAATGCAAAGACATAGGAAATCAGCATATTACTTTGTACGACAAATTACTCATATTGATGATGATCTTTACTTGTTAATAAAATTGTAGTCTCAATAGCAAACTAAGAGTTTCCATTTAAGTCTTGCAAGCTTCCCCAAATACTTACAATCTGATGGGTAGATTCCAGTAGTTTTATAAACAAGGAATAAAAATGGCAGGCCATATTAAAAATTGCTTTAAAATAAGTATGCTGTCTAACCAGAAGCCAGATAAACCCCATAAAAACTGCCCTAATGTTGTAAAATAATAGAGTTCTTGTTACTACCCAACTACCGAATTTTACAGAACAAAGAAATAACTTATGAAGCCCAATGACGAAAGTCATCTTGCAGAAAATTATAAATTAATTCATACAGAGACCAAAGCAACAAAATCACTCTCTGAACTTTCCCAAAACAATACTAGGTTGAAAAGATTTCTTTCCTAAAGGATAACTTGGAATTTGGATTATATTTAACCAGTATTACAAGAAACTTCTTAAATAACATGGCTGCACAGTTTTCCTACTTATTATTAGAATCAAAGAAAAAAATCGACAGGCAACAAATATTAAAAGAAAAATTAAGTATTAAAAGCAACTATTGTCTCTCTATAAATTTTACTGTTGAAAAGTTAACCCAAATCATGAGAAAACTCATGAGAAAAATCAAGCATTTGTATGTCTCCAGTACCACAGCAACATATCTTTGTCATCTCAAGATAGAACTGTTTCAGTCTACATGGAACAATTACTAAAAATTACTTGGAAATTTCACAGCTAACAATGCTTACTTAAGTCATGTTTCTCATAATGAGGAAGTGGGTCTGTACTGGCTTCTTGTTTATTTGAGTAAAATTCAGCTTATACTTTCTATGATAAACAGATACTTATTTCCAACCATTCAAAGACAATATCTGCCATCTCAAGTTGCTCACAGCCATAATATAGGTAGACAGAAGTCAAGGAAGGAAAGAAAAATGTTGTTTTTTTAATATAAACAAACAAGATTTGTTGTTAGTGTCGCTAGTAGGTACTGTATGGCTTTGGCCCCTTCTTGGTTGGTGCCTTCCTCCCTAGCGACATCAGAGTGAGATCACACTCTAGGGTCACCTAGATGGTTCTGAGCGCTGCCTCTACTTGTCTGCCATGACTTTGACGTTGATAGATGGGGGAGGCAGTTCCCTGCCGATGGTCCCAACAGGGTCACAACCCTGGCTCCTTCTTCGTGGGGCTCCAAACCTCCCCTTTACCCCACTGTTACCACATCCATGGCCTGAGAGAACTGAGCCTCCTTGTACCTTTCCTTGGGGTCGTCTTTCCTCATCCAGGAGGCCCACCCTGAGCAGGATAGGCTGTGCAGCCATCAATCACCATGGGACTGAACCTTAAAACTTCAGGCTAGCCCACAGACAAACTAAACACACCCCAAACTGGGAAAACAAGAACACCAAGGTCCTTCACTCCCTGCGAAGACATCAGTCATCTACTGACAGAGTACAGGGGACTCTGGCTCCCCGGACCCTTCTGCCTCCCTGGGGAGAGAAAGAGACTCAGTATCAATCCCTCCTCTTACTCCTTCCGAGGGGGGCCCGCAGGTTGAGAACCAATCACTCCTGTTCCCACCAATGGGTGGGAGTCACCCCTTCCCTGCCAGGTTCTGGACCAGTTGCCACGTGCTCCTCTTTTTACACCCGGCTGCCTGCCAAGTCTTGGTGTCGCTTGCCATCCTTCCCCACTGGGGTACCTGGCCACTCCTGTGTAGCCCACTCTTCACCCACCACTGTGGGCATCACCTTCCTTTCCCTGCCGTGCTTCTCTGGCCAACTACGACTCCTTTAGCTCCACCCCGGGGTCTTTTCTACGAGGCTGCTCCGTTGGTAGCTGAGGCTTCTTAAGCTCTGCTCTACCGCTTCTACCCAGCTCCACCGCCTGTGGCTCCTTGCCGGTGTCCTGCTTCTCCCTGCCAACGTCCTGCTCCTTTCCGCTGGCTCCATTGTCCAGGGCTCCACGTCACATCCTGATTAGGCTCGCTGGCGTCCCGCTGCTCCTCGCATGATTTCCCTGCTTGTTTCACACCAGCAGCCCCCCATCTCTCCTCCCCAGTAGTTGACTTTTGCGGTGTCCCTCCAGCTGATTTTTGAGCAGCCTGTGCTGCTCCCAGGCTCCACTCCCTGGGATCACCAATCCGCATGCTCAGGCAGTTGCGGAGCCATCGAGCTTGCGTCGGCATCTTCTCCCAGCTGCTGCTCATTCCGGCCTCTGCGGTAAGTATTGGGGCTCATCAGTTGGGGTCCCAGGACCTGCTGGTAGGGGGGCTTCTGTCTCCCCTCCCACAGTTGGTAATAAGAAAACTGATTTTTCAGAGGAACTTAAAAATGGGTAGAACTTGGGAGAATAAAATCAGCTTTAGGGGCCTGCAAGGACCTGACAAATTGGTAACATCAAGATGAGAACACTGGCAGTTGCAGTCAGGCAACAGTTTGATGAGAATGGACAGGAGGAAAGGGCCAGGGCTCTCATCATGGTGATCAGAAGTTTACATTTATTATAAAAAGAAATAACAGATTAAAAGATTAAAATAATAAAAGAAAGCCAGTGGAGAGAATCACAGAAACCATCTTACTTCAGTGTGATGTGGAAGCTGGAGACATCAGCCTATATGATTAAGCTAATTTTTCCTTGATTTAAATAGGCAGGAGCTACTGGGGTCATCAAGAAGGGTATTTTCAGTGAGGTGAGGTTTTGGTTTAAAACTTGTTCTTTTGCCAGTGAGGATCGAAGTTAAATGACATCCTACAAGATCTATTTATATAAGCCATCACCTGGGAAACCTAGCATGAGTCAGAGGTTGAAAGGGTTTCAGTCTCTCCAACATTCAAGTTGTAAAGTGAGAAATAGCCTTATTTTACTAGTGTCCAAACACTGAAAGAACTTTTTTGACCAAGGCAATTTTATTAGTCAAAGGAAATAAGTTGCTATGTAATTAAGATACTGACAATGGAGTTCTAATTCTTATAGTTTCTGAAAAGTGTGCGAGATAATGCTTATAACATGCATTGTACTACAATTTATTTATGTTTTTAAATTTTATTATCCAGGGTTATTTTCATGCAAAATAAGGAAAGCATTCCTGAAATCTGAAAATCTAGAGACAAACCTGATTATTTTTGGCTTATCAAGGTAACAGATAAATGAGATAATTAAAAAGCAATAAGAAAAAAAAGAATAAAGCCTTGGCGATCATACTGGTCAATAGGACCTTATTAAGATGAATACTTATAGCACATTGAGTCAACTGACCATGACAGTCCCTAAAAAGATTAAATACTAAACCAAGTCAAATGTAACAGGAAACAGCCAAAGGAAACAGCTCCAAAATAAAAAAAAAGCCCAAAAGATTATGGAAGAACCACTGCATACCAAAAAGCATAAACATCCTATTATTATAAAAGACTAAGTCTGTCAGATTGTCTGTCTGTCCATCCAAAATGCTTTATTCACGCTCTGATTGGATGACAAACAGCCAATCAGGGTGCTCCAAGCATGTAAGAGCACCGCCATGATTCCAAAGTCGTGCCAAGGACCAGACAGAGGGTGGGGGAGCTGAGGCCAGCAGCACCCTGCAAGCCGCGCCGGCACAAGTCTTAAACAGAAGTCAATGGTCAACAGGGAATAGGGGAAGCACTATTTACTAAGGCGCCCCAGGGAATGACTAGGAATAATGGGTGTAAACTAGTTGAGAGGGGATTTAGGTTAGATATTAGGAAGAAATTTTTCACAGTAAAGGTGGCCAGGATCTGGAATAGGCTTCCAAGTGAGGTGGTGTTATCATCTAGCTGGGAGGTCTTCAAGAAGAGGCTAGATAGTCACCTGGCTGGGGTCATCTGACCCCGGTCCCGTTTCCTGCCAGGGACAGCGGGTCAGACACAATGATCCATTGTGGTCCCTTCCGACTCTGCAATCTATGAATCTATGAAGCTGGCTGGGATGGGGAGAGGGGGCGTGGCGGGGGAAAAGGGCCCAGTTCTGAAGCAGCAAGAGGAACAGTGGGAGGAGGCTGGCCCAAAACTGGGGTGCTGGTACAGCAGCAGTGGCCTCACTCCCCCCTACCAGAGGCAAAGTGAGAAAAGACAGAACAGCGGCAACATGTAGCATTGCATGGCAGCACTCCATTTCAGCGCTCCCCCCTGTCATTCATGACAGGCAATTGGCTAGTGACAGTATAAATATATTATACAGAGACAAGCTGAAATACCCTTCCCTTAGTGGTAACAGCCTGCAAATCAACAGAAAGCATGCAGGCAATGACCATTTGCAAAGATACCATTCAAAATGTAATTACCCAAAGTAACAAAATACAACAACTGTAAGACTAGCATTGTGCTGCCACACCATGAAAATAGCAGATTATAAATTTGTTCTTCAGTGTCATCCAGTGGACAACCAGAACCATCAATTTAAAAGGAAGAACTTCAGGATGCTTCTGTACAGAAACACACCTCTCTCACAGCAAAGAGAAATTGTGTCATGATCCCCAAGCAACCTTATTCTAAAGCAAGACTCAGAAATGTTTTTGGGCACAGTTTCAAAAATACTCACAACCTCCCGTTATAAAATGTTGATGTGCAAGGGGTGGACAGCAGGGGGCCCGATCCCTGTTGTGACAACACAGCCCTGACCCCTTCCCTGCCATCCACCCCAAGGTGCACATGCCAAGCAAAATGCCTTCATGTGCCATGCTTGGCAGCCATGCCAGAGGATGTCTACCCCTGTTGTATTTCCATCAGACCCCACCTACTTAGGTGTCCTCCTGCTCTCCAGCACCCTTGTTGAAATTTTATGAAGATATAAGAAAGAGGAAACAAAAAATAGAACAAAGAACTAGCAGCAAAGACAACAATAGTAAAAAACAAAAACAACCCCGCCCCCTTTTCTTTCATTTAAAAATTTGTATATCAATGAATATTCATACTGAATTTTATTAGGATGGCCAAACATTGGTTTTCAGTAAGTGCATTATAGGTTAAAAAAATCAATTTCCTTTCTTCTGATACATATCACTTGCTTAACAATTAGTAAATTTAATTGTGCCCCAAATCAAGTTTAAGCAGTCATACATGTATAGGGAAGAATCTACACATTGAAGCCATAACACTCAATATTACCTTGTGTTACATGAGACTACACATCCTAATTTCTTCTGAACTGGCATGTACTTTACGGAGAATTGGAAACAGTTTTTGGCAGGATATCAACTCATGATATAAAATTAGTACTTAGTGATGCTAATGCAAAAATTGGGAAAGTCTATTGGCTAACAATTGACAAGGAAAGTCTACTTAAAGAAACAAATGAAAATGGGATGACTTACAAGCTTCACAACCTCCAAGAACACAAACATATGCAGTACCAGCTTCCCACACAAAAGATGTACACAAGGAGCCATGGATTTCCCAGATGGGTACACAAGAAATGTAACTGACTCTGTATTAACAGCTAAAAGGCACAGAAGTAGCATCAAGGATGCGAAGTGCTTCAGAGGCACTGATTATGACACCAGTCATACCCTGGTGATTACAAGAATCAAATTTAGGATCAAGAACACTAGTATAGCTGAAGGTAAGAATCAGGGGACCAAAGTTAATTTTAAAAAACTGAAGGATATGTTTATTAGGGAGAAATACCAGCTTGAGATAATGAATAGATTTGAGATGTTAGAAGTCAAAGAAAGTCAGAAAGCTAACAAAAGAACTTGGGTAAATATGAAAGAAAGTGTCAAAAAAGCTGCAGTAAGACCTTGATTTAATGATACATGCAAGGAAGCCATAGAGAACAAGAAAGCAATGCGGGGAAAATGCTGTATAAAACCAATGGATTGTAGAATGTGCCATTCTGGAGTGGGCTCAACAGCTTTGCTGGGAATAGATGACATGGCACTTGAATCAGCTCCACATCCTCCATGGCAGCATTTCCCAACCGGTATGCTGTCAAGCACATCCAGGTGTGCCACGGCATTTTAGGCTGAAGCCATGCCCCCCACCTGCTGCTGCTATAGGCAGCCAGACAGGGGGGCGTGACTCTATCCAGTGATTCAAACACTGTGCCACCTGCTTCCAGCTGCTCCACAGTGTTCCACTGCTCACTTATCCTCCCCAACCCCATCTGCAGCTTTCAGCCACTTACCATCCGATCTCCCCCTGCTCCATGGCATTTGACCACTCACCACCACCACCACCCCTCCTCACAGTCTGCAGCATTTGGCCACTCACTATACCCCACCCCACTCAAGCAGTGTGTTGTGAGGTGGGGGAGGCCACAAACGTACCGCAGGGTGAAAAAGGTTGGGAAACGCTGCTCTATGGAGCTGAATGACATAAGGAAGAGAACCAAAACAGTTCAGAAAAAAAAAAAAAAAATCAGAAAATATTACAGAAAGAAGTTGGATGATTTGGAAGAAAATAAGAAAGTAGAACAGAGGAAAAAGTGATTTTAAAGCAAAGGTAAGCAAGATAAAGAGTAAACAAGGGAATGTACTTATGGAAAAGGATCAAGTTATACAGCGATGAAAGCAATACTTTGAGAAACTTCTGAATTGTGAGAAACCAGAGAAGATATTAAACAGCTCCACTTATGTTACAGCTGAATCTAGATAAAGTCACCAAACTTATGATGATGATTTTGGAAGGCATTCAGTACCTAAATAAAAAGCATGAAGAATTGACAACATTCCATCTGAACTCATTAAAGATGACAAACCGTGGCTAACCAGAATGACCCAGGAGCAAATTCTACTGTACTACGAGAGACAGAAGATGCTGATGAATGAAGTGTGGAAGTTAGCTTTCTTATAAATTGGACATATAACAAAACACAGTGTAGAAACTACAGAGGGATATATATGCCTTCAACTACACATGAAATATTGTCATACATTCTAATTGCAAAGATTTTCTCCCTATATAGAGGAAAACTTAAAAGACTATCAGCGTGTGTTTGCAGAGGCAGATTCACAATAGACCAGATCTTTGCTATATGACAACTTATGGAAAAGCACTGAGAATAGGACTTAAGCCAGGGGTTTTCAGCCAGGGGTACACATACTCCTGAGACACTTTGGAAGGCCCCAGAGGGTATGCAGCAATGGCACAGAGAAGATGACAGCACTCCTGGTTTTCCTGCTGCATGCTAGACCTCCCCTTACCCCCCTGCTTACTGACTAGCCACTGGGCGACCCCACTCCCCACCCCACTCATCAACTGGCTGCCAAGGGACTCCCCACTTCTCAACCAGCTGCTGGGGGTACCCCAACCAAAAATGATTGAAAACCCCCAACTTAGACATTCATCATCTGTTTACAGACTTTAAACAGGCTCATGACAGTGTGCACAGACAGAGACTTTGGAACATAATGGCAGAATCTGGACTCCTGATGCAGCTCATAAAAATTTGGGTATGTTTGACAGACACAAGAGAGAGAGTTATACTGGATGGAAACCTCTTTGATGCCATCAACACTGCAATTGGCCTGACTGCACAATATTTTTGGGTACAGAGACAACTTGGACATTGCATGCAACAACACTAAAGCACTCTGTAGATTATATAAATTTTTTGAATGTACAGCCAAGAGTACATCTTATAGCAAACAGCAAGACCAAATACATGGATGTCACTTGCAAGAATAAAACTGGAAGAAAAAAAACCAACAAGACCTTTGTATGGGAAACAACAGCTTCCAGGAAGTCCAAGAATTCAAATATCTTGGATTGTTGTTGACTGACACCAACCATCATGCTGGGTCATAGGCAGCCAGGTCTGGGGATTATCCACAGTCAAAAGAAGCAATCACCATCCAAGGGGAGTGTTCAGAGTTCAAGTGTAAGGGAACCAGGAAGCCAAGAGATCTGTCCAGGGAACTGAGTCAGAGATCCAGAGGGCTGGACAGAATGCAGTATCAGGAGGCTAACCAGATTGGGTATCCAGGAAATCAAACCAAAGGCAGGTTAGAGAGCCAAAGGTTCAGGCCAAATTCACGGTCTATGGGCAAGTGGGAGTGGGCAGCCAGAGAATCGGTCAGAGTCAATGGAGGCACAAGCTGAGGGTGCACCAGCCTGGGTACAAGGTTCAGCCCTGTTGCCTGGACACTTCCTCTTCTAGGTCAGGGGTCTTGATAGGAAGGCGTATAGGGTCAGCTGACCCTGACTGGCCACTCTGGTTACAGGGAGTGGGCAGGTGACTAAGTCCAGACATCAGCTCCTGACCAACTATGTCCAATCCAAGTCTCAGTTGAGGAGGTAGCAGACCAGGATAAGCAGTCACACCAGACAAACCAAGGCCCTGGTTTCAAGGCCATGGCCTAACCCCCAAGATTAGGAAGGAAATTACCACAAGGACACAGAGTGGAAATAAAACAGCCAAAGCCAAGAGTGCTAAAGGAGCTGGCTGAAGTCATCACGGGAACTCTGTGTCTTCTAAGAAAACTCGTGGCACTTGGGGGAGGTCCCTGAAGACTGGAAGGGGGCCAAGGTCGTGCCTATCTTCAAGAAGGGGAGGAGAGAGGACCTGGACAACTATAGGCCAATTAGCCTAACTTGTATACCAGGGAAAATCCTGGAAAAATTCCTCAAGGAGTCTGTGTGATATGCTTGCTGAAGGTAGGATTCTGAAAGACAGCCAGCATGGCTTTGTCATGGGCAAGTCTTGTCTTCCAATCTCATCTCCTTCTATGACCAGGTAACTCATCACCTGGATAAGAGAGAGGAGGTCAAAATGATATACCTAGACTTCCAAAAGGCCTTTGATCTGGTATCCCATGATGTCCTCATGGGAAAATTGGAGGATTGTGGGCTTAACTGCTCAACAGTTAGGTGGGTAGGAAGTGGCTGTGGGGTAGAACCCAGAGAGTTCTTATGAATGGATCTGTGTCATCCAGGTGAGAAGTGGCCAGTGGTGTCCTTCAGGGGTCCGTGCTTGGTCCAGTGCTTTTCAACATCTTTATCAATGATTTGGATGCAAGGGTAAAGAGCTCACTGGACAAGCTCATAGAGGACACCAAGTTATGGGTGAGCATGGTCACACTTGAAGATAGCCTGTAGATACAGGAAAACCTAGACAGGTTGGCAAGTTGGATGGATCAGAACCAAATGAAGTTCAACACTGAGAAGTGTAAAGTGCTCCATCTAGAAACAAAAGATCCCCAACATACTTACAGGCTTGGAGCCAATTTGAGTAGCACCACAACTGAAAGGGATGCAGGGCAATAATAGACCATCGTATGAACATAAGCCATCAGTGCAATGCTATAGCCAGCAAGGCAAACAATACCCTGGCATGCATCAACTGATGCATCTCAAGTAAAACCAAAGAAGTGATTCTTCCACTTCACTCAGCATTGGTGAGACCACAGCTGGTCCAGGTGAGTCCAGGTTCTGGGCACTGCACTTCAGCAAGGACATGGAAAAGCTTGGGAGAGTCCAAAGAAGAGCTACCCATATGATCAGAGACTTGCAAGGCAAGCCATACGAGGAAAGGCTGAGGGACTTGGGCCTCTTCAACCTAAAAAAAATGGCAGAGAGGGGACTTGGGAGCAGCTTACTGCTACATCAGGGGAATATATCAAGGGCTTGGCAAACAACTGTTCATCAGGGCACCCTTGGGGAAAATTAGGAATAATGGCCACAAACTCCTAGAAAACTGTTTCAGACTTAACTTTAGGAAAAAACTTCACAGTTAGGGTGTCCAGACTGTGAAAAACTCCCTCCAGAAGTGGTGCAATCACTTACCCTGGACAGTCACCTCGCTGGGGTTACCTACCCCCAGCTGTCTTTCCTGACTAGTGCAGGGGGGCTGGATTTGATGATCTTGTAAGGTCCCTTCCAGCCACTTACAATTTACGAAAGCCCTTAATATACTACTCATGTCCAAGACATTGCCCAAAAGAGTGAAACTGCAGCTATACAACACCATTATTATACCTGCAACAATGTATGGGAGTGAGATGTAGTGTACAATGCTGAAAGGCCAACAAAAATTGATTTACCTTGAAAATAACCTCTCAGGAAGGTAGTTGGTAAAACAACCAACAAGGGGAAAATGGAGACAAAGAAATAACAAAGTACTAAGAAATATCACAGAATTGGCCCCCATTACAAGTGTGGTGCATTCACAACAGTTAGCATGGATTTACTATGTGGCAAGAGTGGAGGAATCAAGAATTATCAAAATTATCTATAAGTATCAACTGAAAGGATAGTGTCCTCAAGGGAGTTCTCATCAACGATCAATAGAAACCTAAGAAATCTGAAGGTACTAATTAGGATTAGGAGGAGTTAGCTCATGAGAAAAAAGGTGCATCATCAAGAAAGCCAAAGCATTACAAGTGCTAGTCAGTTATCAAAAGTAAAAAGGATGTATTGTATTATGTTTTACATAAGGGAATATTTCATCCACCAACCACATATAACTAAATCTGGGGGGCAAAACATCAATGATTTAAACAGAAAGCTAATGTGATACAATGGCATAGTAAAGAAGTGAAAGGCTCCTTATATTTAAATTAAAGGGAAATTTAGAAATGCCATCTTTTGGTGATGGCAAGGTGAGAATACCTGGGAGCTTTAACGCTGATCTTTTCTAGCTCCGTCTACCCTAGGAAACCTGACTCGCAATATAATCTGGTGGTGATATGGCCAACTCGCCTCTGTTTTTTTTGGAATCAACTATAACAAGCATTAATTGCGAGCGCCCAGGGTTTGGAACAGACTCCTCTGACAGGTGGTGCAAGCACCTACTCTGGACTCTTTCAAAAACATGTGGATGTTTTTCTTACTGGGGTTACTCAATCCCAGCTGACTTCCTGCCACTTATGGTGGGGGGGCTGGACTCTATGATCTCATGAGGTTCCTTCCAGCCCCTAATGTTTATGAAATCTATGAAAATTAAGTATTGAAGTAAAACTATATTCTACACAGAAATTGCACCAAGTCATGGCAGCAGATGCTTCAAGGTTTTGTAAAAAAATTGCTTTGGTGAAGTAACAACATGCACATTTGGAAGTGCTTTAGGAACTGCTCATTTATACAGAAAGGTGAGGGTAAAATTAAAGAGGGGGGAAGTTTCTATTCAAACCCTATATTTGGAAGCATTTTATACACCAATTTAAATCCCCATAACTATAAAAAAAAATCCTGGATGTCATTATGCGAGATTAACTTTATAATATTTCTGCATAACCCAGGCCAGAAACTAAAGGAGTGGGATTCAGGCTACTACAGAACTGAAAGACTACTGAGACTATATAACAGAAAATAGCATTATTTGTATAAACATAATGACGGTCAATATTTGAAATTTCTTGCAACCATTAAGCATACAAGTGTTAACAGATAAAATGTAATTCATTTTACTACATCAGCAACAAAATGAAAACAAGCAATATATAACCCAAAAAAACAAAGAAAACATCTCCTTCCTTAAATGGATTTATACTTCAAAGGAAAAAAGCTGATTAATCAAAAACTGAAAAAAAACAAACTTAAAATCACAACACTTTGCAGAGAAAACACTGAAAAAAGCCACAAAAAGCACAGTTAATTTTCAAAATCTTTTGGCAATTAAATCTCAATAAAGAAAAAACATCTGAACTTAGGGCCATGAGAATGGAAGGCACCTCATGGGTCACCAAGTGGAGTCCTCTGCTAGGACCAGCAGCATCATATAAACCCTTACACAAATTGGCTAAGCCTCACCTGAAAACTAGCTAGGTTTATATTCCCCTGCCCTCTCCCCCCACCTCCAACTCCTTCAAGAACCCAAGCCAGAACTTTACTTCTCTGATGTTGAGGCACCATCTTTCCAGCCAAATCCATGACTAGTTCATACCAATTTGTTCTTGTTCCAACACTGTCTTTTATCTTAAATAGTCCTTTTCCTTTCCTGGTGTTTATCTAGCAATATATTTATGAATAGTAACCAGCTCCCTTCCTAGGCTTTGTTTTTCTAGCCTACATAAATCAAGCCCTTTTAACATCCTCTCTTAAAATAGGCACTCCAATCCCTGATCATCTCAGCAGCCCTTCTCTAGAACAGCTCCAATTTTTTTGAATTAATCTTTCTCGAACCTAGGTGACCCAAACTGAATATAAAATTCCAGATGAGGTCTCAAAAGTGCCTTGTGCCAAGTGTGTTGTGTAATGTCATTAATACTCCTTATCTCTACCTAAATGGACCTAACTAATAGATCCTAGGACTGAACTTGCCTTTTTCACAGCTACATCACATGGTAGCACACTCATCCTGCAATCAAGTAATTCACTCAGGTCTTCCCTCTTTCTTTGTCAGTCCAACCAACAATCTCTGACTTCATAGAAAAATTTTTGTTCTTACCAAGGGTAACAGAGCCATTTTATCCAGTATGCAGAGCCAGGGGCCCTCTGTGGTGTTACAGCAGTTGGGGGGCTTCTGTAGGGGGTTACTACAACAGAAAGAAGCAGTGGTAACAGCAGCATGCCAGGGAGAGGTGATAGCAGTGCCAGTGGCACAAGCCAGGCTGGAAACCTGTCCAGCCTGACAGATCCCCTTCCAACACTACTGGTTATCTTCTCCCCTTTAGCCAGTTCCTTATCCACATTACAAGTTTATCCCTAAAGCCCATTTCCTCTCATTGAACTAACAATTTTCCTTACAAAACAATATCAAATGCTTCACTGAAGTTCAGGTAAATTTGATCAACTGTATTTTCTTTGTCTAGAAAAATCATTTAATTTATCAAAGAGAGATACCAGGATATTCTGGCATGACCTACCCTTAGTAAACCCATGTGTAACAAATAGTCATGCTTTTGCTTTCACTTCAGGAAAAAAAATAGGTAAACAAAGCAGGTTTTATCTCCTCTACTGATAAGGTGAACAAGAAATTTTCAAAGCAGTATTGCTACATTTAGAAAGGTGTGAAACCATACATAACAAAATACAAAGCTATTGAAAAATGAAGGTTTTTGTTTAGTTATAAAATTGAAAATGAGCCCATTCAACAAGGAAAAAATAAAATTAATAGTATGCAAATGTATTTTAAAAGAAAAAAAAAATGGGAAGGATCTTCCAAACGTGACAAAAAACATTGAAAATACTGTTTTCAAAAGTAAATAAATACAAAAATCTGAAAGTGTGAAATTTGATAAAATAAAATGAATACAAGTTATGTGAATTGTACATATTCCATCTTAAATATAGAAAGCACCTGCTTTGTGTTTTATCACATTATACAATTGCCACTTTGGAAGCAGTTACATTTTTTTTTTAATAAAATTAGTAATTTTCTCTTTATTTAGGAAGTACTTAAAATATTTTCTCAATCTTTAATAATGTTTGTGTCCTCAATTTAAAGATATGTCCATGTTAAGCTAAATTTTCCAAAAGTACTCTGGTTATAGAATGTGTCTACAATTCTAGCAAAGGTGAGACTAGAATGGTCAGTGCACCTGTCTTATTTTAATCTAAAAAGCATGAGTAAAAATAGCCATGAAGACATGGTGGTATGGGCTTCCCTACAAGATGGGCTACTCATAGGAAAATTATGGGTATATATGTAAGTGAATAGCCTGCACTGTGTCTATGTTAACACATTCACTGCTATTGTTATTCAAGCCAGATAAAGACTGGCTATGAATGATTGCACATGCTACACACAGTCCTTCAATCTGCTGTACTAATATAGGTTTAGGCACAGAAGTATGAAAAAATTGAAACACTGCATCCTAACTCATTAAAGGCTGCTTCCAACTGCCTTTTCAGTTACTAATTCCAAATTCTACAGAAGTTTAAAAATCACTGACATTGGCAGAAGTCAGCCAAGGCATAACGTCGCAGTTCCACCCTGGTGATGAACGGGTCAGTCGTGGCAACTGGCAGCAGGTGGCCTGGCAGTGGTGGCAGCCACTATTTCCCCCACCCCGCTAAATCCACTCCAGGGCTTATACCACAATAGCCCTTTGCTCGGTTACACTACTGGAAGCCAGACTGAGCCTTACCACATCTGTGGAAACACCATGAAACCAGTGTAAGATTTCATATCTGCCCACTGAACTTTGCTGCATTCACAAAGCATTAGTAAAATAATAAAAGGACAAATGTTATAGTACTGTACCAACTCATTTTCAATTTCATTTTTAAAAATTCAATGTTTAGCCCTTCCAGGAAAAAAATGCACATTTTACTGATCAGCTTTCTTGTTCACCTTGCAAGCTGACACAAACAAAAACAAGATGTGTGAACATTCTCCAGTTTTCATGCTTCTAATTAAAAAAACACAAATATACTAGTCCCAGACCTCACTCATTCTCCAAAACCTGAACCAGAAACTCTAGAAAAATGGATAGAGAATCGTAGGGGAAGAAGCCTTCTTGCTGAGTCATAATATTATTCATTTTAAATCTTCCATGTTAGCTGTCCATAAATTTAGCATGCTCTGATCCTAAGATATACGGCGGAACGTAGGTAATGTGAAACCTCACAGCATGAAAAACTGAGAAGCTACTGTACATCCACTTACTCTCCCCAGGCCTGTAACTATAAAATAGCATCTGGGAAGCAAAGGAAACACCATAGTATTTCCCCTTTAAAAATCCAACCATACAATCTCCCTATTAAAATTTATTTTTAGCGGAAGGAGTTGCGGGGGGGGGAGCGCAAGGTGGGGAAACCTACCCCATTTCTCAGAAGTGTATTCCTGGTTTATGGAGAAGTAGGAGGAAGATAAACATAACAACACACATTAAACTTCACAGTATCTCAAGTTTTCTTATGATCTCCAATTTGCCAGTTCACTTCTTAGTTTTGATTTGTTTTTACAAGGAAAACAAGAATTTTCATTATAATCAAAATGAGTGTCAAGACAATGGTGTGATGATTAGAATCTCACTAGTTTATTATATACTATATGAAGAAGGATTTCTGAGGGAGAGGTGGGGGAAGGAAAGTTATCCAGGTAAATAATGTCAACTAATGTTAACGTCCATTTGTTAGCTAGACCTCTTCTACCACCACCACTAAAAAACAAAACTAAGAATTCATAATACTTAAATATGTACATGGAATTCCAAACACTTTAACCAATGTACACAATCAAGGTAAACTTACAGCGCTGTTTGAGAGGCACAAGAGCAGAAATCTAGAGGTGACATTTGCACTGCCTTTATTTCTTCCCATGGGGACCTCAATAATGAAAACTAACTCACATCTGGAAGCAACCTTGGATTCATAGAACTTTAAAAATAGATCTCACTGGCTAAAAAAAAAAATACGATCATTTAACTCTACTTTTCAGTGGGTGAACTATTTGTAGCTTTCAAACAGCTTTTCTACTGGATATGTACATAATTTTTCAACATTATTTTCAATAACATTTAAAAATAACTAAGAGCAAGACAAGCTAAAATTAATCTGGGAATTTTTATACAAAACTGCAATCTGTACACCCTAAAGTTATTCACTATATAGCTAGTTCACAAACTATGACAGATGTGTTATAGCTCTGTTTAAATATTTAGTCAGTAAAAGTAAAAGCTAAAATGAAAAAGCCAGAATGATTTCATTCTCCTCCAAAACCAGGGTGGTCTACATGCAATTTTCAGTACCAGTGGTGTTGCCGAGGGAACAAAATGAAAACAGGTGCCATCAAATTCAAATTAAAGATTTAGTTCTATTTTAAACCACCTTAAAACAAAGTTTCCATAAACTTTTTAACTGATACTACTACAAATTCGACAATATTTTATAACAAGAAAAGGATTATAAGTTGTCTTTAGACCATCAAATTTTAACTGTAACAAATTTAGGCTGATTGGCAACCCCTCTTTTTAAATAAATTTCTTACATTAAATATGCATCATCCTCTTTAAAAATGAGTTAATATATATACTAAGAGGCAATACAATACCAAGAAAGAAAAATGGCTATACACAGACTTAACAAACTTTCCCAATCCTAAATTTTACCTTCCTTCCAACATAATTTTTGTATTTTCTACAAAGTAAATGATTGGTATAAGCATAAAGTATATAAAAATTTTTTTACAGTGAGTAGCAGAATGGCAGCTTAGTATTTTCTTCCTAAACCTGATTGCGGTTTTCTATTATATGATTAAAAATTGAATAATGCTTCCTCTAACCAAAATCTAAGTAAATATACTTTCGTGTTTTTTAAAAAAAGTGTTAAGAATGTGGCCATGTACTAGCCAACCCTCCTTAAAGTACTTACTCAAGTCAGTCAGCTACCTGGGCAGAAAATGTGTCAGAATTTGATCATTCAGATGCACATTTTTTAGAAGAAACATAAAAATCAGACTTTTATGTGTGAACCCAATCATGTACCTGCCTCTCCATGACTAAGCAAGACACTAATCACAAATTCAGAATAGTCCTATTTTAAATTAAAGCAGAACACAAATTTCTCCTTCTTCAGTATATTTAATGGCAGTGCCACTAAATAAGAAATGAATCTCATGTATTTTCCCAAATAAATTTAAGGGAAGAGATGATAGAAATAAAAAGAAATAGAAGTATTTGCAGTAAATATATTTAGCTTATGGCTAAGTCTGTGGTTAAGTTTACAATATCCTGTGGGGTATTGTGGAATTTGTAGTTAAAGGAGCTCTTTGTTAGACTGTACATAAACACCTTGCTGAATATTTTACTAAGCCCATGGTGCAAGTTAACAAAAAAAAAACCTGTGTGAATTTGCCATATCATGATATGTAAGCACAATAAAAATATTTGCTTCAAAAAATAAATTTCTATACTGTTAGAAAAGAATTTTTTTTTTTTTTTAAACAGCTTTCACAACATTTCCAATTTTAACAGGACTTGATTTATCACTATAGTTACTTATTTTAAGAATGACTCTTTGGAGATCTTCAAATTGCAGAATAGTGTTACCATGCACTTTGGTTGATAGGCTGTTTTACTTGCATCATATAATCAGAATCTGTGTCAGTTAAAAGTCTTTCAGTTGGTTTAAAGTTTTATTTTTAACATTTCTCTAGGGGAACGGAAGTGAGCATACAAGTATGGAATAACAACTTATTCTGAACTACAGTTGTTGAATACTTTCCAGTCTTTAACCACATGACAGTTTCCTCAAGTAAATTTTAACAACACTTAAAGAAGTAGAGCCTGACCTGACATCCATTGAAGTTAATGGAAGGCTTCTCATTAACTTCAGTGCGGACTGAATAGAGCTCTCAAAGTATTATTGTTCATATGTCTTTGAAAATAATATTCCCAAATCAAACATTTCCCTATTAAAATATCTTGCAGATAAATGAATAGTACCATAGTATAGATTTTTTCAGATTAGCACTTGTACGTATTTGACTCGTACAACAAAAATATACAGCCTTACATAAAACCAGCCAACATCAAACTGCCTTTACAGTTATTTTAGTTAAAGTTTCAAGTTAACTCACTTGTGTGTAATTATGAAATTATAGTACTGATCCTCTGCTTACTTTGAAAGTGATTAATCAAAGTCAGAGAAAGCCAACCATCAACTGAAGCATGTTTCAAATTTCCTAGTCAGGGATAAGTCTAAAAAGATGAACTAATTTTATTTTAATTAAATCCTCATTTAGAAGCATGAAATAAATGTTTTCTATTTAATTCAAATTAGACTTCAGTGTAGTCCAAATTTCAAATATTCTCTGCTTCTGCTACTTTATTACACATCCCAGATTAACCTTTCCCACTTACACACATAAATGAACAACAGAGTTAATATCAGATAAGGACTGGTTTGGGGATTGTGGGGGGTTGTGGGGTTTTGGTATGTTTGCTTAGTTGTTTTTTTGTTTGTTTTTAATTATTTTAGTAGCAACACAGAACCACATCCCAATGGTTTTCCCCAAATAAAATTATACCAGGGATATGATATAGAAGGATTTTGTAAGTGCAACTCAGGAGCCTCTTTTATGGCCTCCAATAAACTGAAAAGATGTGTTTGCAATTTCTATGACCCCAGATACTTCCTCTCTCAATTTTAAAATACAATTATTTATATATAGTAATGCCTATTACAGAGAAAGCACTTTCCAGCTATGGAAGAAAGTTGCTTAGTGATCTGAGGAATTAATTACTTAAGTAAGAATGGACAAATTAGAAGCAAAGGAAAAAAAGAGGAGTGAAAGCAACAGCAAACAATTGATATAGAGTTAACTTGATTCACCATAAGCAAATGTGGCAGAATACCTTTTTAAAGAATTTATACATGGATTAGGAATAGATTTTTTCCTAATAATTAATAATTGTGTGATAATTTCAAAGCTAGCCTTAATGAAAAGTATCACAGATTTGGCCCTGCATACATAAAAATTGAAAACCAAGTTTAGCATGACCTAGGAGCTGGAAGGGGCCTCTTGGGCCACCAAGCCTTGTCACTGTTGTCCCATAACTATTGCAAATTTCTATTTCATTAGAATGATTCCAAGGTGACCGGACAGACACCTTGCTGGGATCATTTAAGCTCAGCAGTATTTCTGCCCAGAAGAAGGGGAGGGGGCAAACTCTGTAATCTTTTGAGGCACTTTCCAGCCTTTAATTTCTAGGATTCTATGATCCATAATTCATTCTTTTTAGTGAACCCTCCTTCCAGATTCAATGTTGTTTATTTTGGGGGTTTTGTTGTTTTTGTTTGGTCTGGGACATTTTGTTGTCCTTAATTTATACAGGGAGCAAAAAGGCGGCTCAGGGCAGCATAGGACCCCTACAGGATAGACAAGGGCAACAACCTAAACCCCTGCAACCTAGTAAAGAGACACTTGGAGGGGCTGGATGTGTTTAAATCAGCAGGACCAGATGATCTCCATCCAAGGGTGCCTAAAGAATTAGCCAATGTCATAGCAGAGCCACTGGAACAACTGTTTGAGCACGCATGGTGCTCAGGTGAGGTCCCAGAGAACTGGGAAAAGGCTAATGTGGTCCCTACTTTCAAGAAGGGGAGGAAGGAGGATCCAGGTAACTATAGACTGGTTAGTCTCACCTCTATCCTTGGGACCACCTTTGAAAAAAAGTATCAAGGCCTACATTTGTAGGAGTCCAAGGAGTAATATAACACTGAAGGTCACGGGTTCATAGCAGCACAGGTTCATAGCAGATAGATCGTGCCTGACTAACCTTGTTTCTTTCTATGACCAGGTCACTAAAAGCTTAGATACAGGAGTCGAGGTGGATGTCATCTACTTGGACTTTAAGGTGGCCTTCAACGCGGTATCCCATCCTATTCTTAGGAGGTTTATTGTGGGAAAATTATAAACTCTTAACAATAGAAAATGTCACTATAATCCTACATCATACATGCTTAGCACTGAGAAGAAACTAACTTGTAGTCTGCAAACAGTAAAAGGCACTGGTTTGAGTTGGCCTTTAGGAGATTACATCCTCTTCTACATCTAACTAATAATGCTGGTTGGTGAACAAGTAAATGACATGCACACCTCCTTTCTGTCTTTTGGGTTGTCTAACACTCCAGGAAGCACCAGGGGAGACCAGAACCTGCATTCACAAAGAATTATGACAGCAACTGTGCCTGGCTTTTCCACAAAGACAGAAAGCCACAGCAACCTCACTGCCTAGCCAAAGGCCGGACAGCATGTCACAAAGTGTGGACTATCCCAGTTCTAATTTACAGGGAGGTTTACATACATATGAAAATAAAATCTATATACCAAGATCAGAGAGGAAATGCTAATCAGTCACAAATACCATCCTGGAGTGGGAGAGGAGCTCCTTGTTGAAGAGACAAGGCCTAACCAGCACTTAGTAAAATGGCACTCTTAGCTGCCATGTCTTACAACTAATAATACTGTTGATGCTATCTAAAACTGCATTTGCCTTGTTTGCACCTGCAAGATGCTACAGACTCATGTTGAGTTTGATCCACCAAAAAAACAAGATCCTTTGCTGGAGTGCTGCCATCCAGTCAATTGTCACCTAGTTCATAATTGTGTTTTTCTTATTCTTCACAAAATACAACACTTTACATCTGTCAGCACTGAACTTCATCTCGTTAGCTCTAGCCCAACTTTCCAATCTACCAAGAACCTTATGAACTGTGTTCCTGTCCTCCAGCATGTCTGCAATCTTTCCCAGTTCCATGCTGTTAGCAAATTTGCTCATGAAGCTCTCTATTCCAGCATCCAAATCATTATTAAAACACATTGAACAGCACCTGGCTCAAGACAGACTCTTATGGGACTTAACTCAATACCTCCTACCATTCTGACATGGATCTATTTCTAATGACCCTTTTTTTGCAGCTATTGAGCCAGCTGTCTATGCATCTTGCAGTGGTTTTATCTAGCCCATATTTCTCCAATTTGTTTATAAGATGATCATGTGGACCACCGGAAGTTACAAAATATTTATATTTGGCTAATTTTTATGATATACTAATAACATTCATTGGAAAAATAGATGCTTAATAAATAGATATTATCTTAATCTTTTCCTGAAATTTAGAGAAGTTTATCCTTCACATTCCCCATCTTAAACAGCACCACATCTAATGACCACAATGAATGGATTCCTCATAAAAAAATATAAACATGTTGACAAAAATAAATAGCTACTACACTTACTACAGGCATTCCGGGTCACGTTCTAACTATACAGAAGTTAAGGACACTATGTTACAGATTGGAATAAGGCTTTCACTCCGTATCTGGCTAGTTAGATTTTGGTAAATTGGTTTCTATCTGGCCAATGTATGCAAGTACCAATTTAAACATGAACATCACGTATTTTCTCATGCAAATCAAGAATGTTAAAAAAAAAGTATGTAAGCAATGACCTATTTCTGAACAATTTGAACATCTTCTGAAATATTGAAATCATTGTGAAGCATCAAGAAAGGTATTGGGGAAACATAAATATATACCAGTAATACATCACCACATCAGAGACAGCTTTCTATAACAACAAGGAAGCAAGCAAATTCAAGTAGAGAGGTCTTCTATTTACCTACTATATGCACAGATCTCTTTAAAGGTTAAGAAAACCATGTCTGTATATTTTGGCAAGTGAAATACATTTTAAATAAGAAAAGCATTTGGTATGTTTTGTTTCTAAAATATTGTACTGCTAGAAGGAAGTATCTAACAATCTGTTCATTATTTATAGTATAGAGATTTTTATATGGATAATTATTCAAGTTTTGATAAGATCTCACAGCTGGATGGGCTGCTTGCTAATTCAAAGTAACAGCTTATTTAAATTAAAATATAAGGCTCATTTTATTAAGGGCTCTTAAGAAAACATCACACTTCCTTAAAGTTTAGCTCTCAAAAAAAGCTGTGAACAAAAGCAGAAAAAATTATAATTCTTAGTTCAGTGTTTTTACTAATGTACAGTTTGTCCAACTGCTTTGAACCACAAACAGTACTGCCCTCTAAGGAAAAGCACAACATATCCAGTTACAGTATGCAGTGGCATTTCTCATGGTGATTTATGGGGGAGGCAGCATCTTGAACTATAGAAAGAATCAATTAATACACAAATGATAAAATATGTTCTCTTTAAGACAAATACTGTTCTAGCATTAATTGTGCCAAGGTTTACCTTGAATAAATCAAATAACTAACTGGAAATTCTGACTGTAAATAGAAGTACAATGAATGCATACTATGAAGTAAGCCCTGCGGTCAGCCTCACAAATAGAGAGGCCCTGGGCAGTGGAAACCATGCAGTTCAGTTGTACAAGTGAGTTCTAAGCGGGCTATGTACATGGCTGCTATTACCTCTATGACAGAGGTTCTCAATCTTTTAGGATTCATCCCTCATCAGACTCAAGGCACTCCTTGGAAAATGCCAGAACTTTTTTTTTTTTTTTTGACTATAGAAAAATAAGAGAACAGGGGTTGTGAACTGGGGGTACACATACCCCCAGCAGTACTTGGAAAGGGGCTATGGAGTACACACAGGCAGGCAGGGACGTAGCTCTCCCATCCATCACCCTCTGCTGTTGCCTCCCAGGAGCAGGGATGGGGGATGGGGGTTGAGGGCAGTGGCTCTCCTCTATGGGCCACACAGACACCACCATGCCAGCCAGGAGGGGAAGGGAAGCTTGCATGCAGCCACCGCCATCCACCACCCCAAGCTGCCACATGCAAGCCTGCACCTACCCCACCTCTCCATGTCCAGACACTGCCAGTGAGAAAGTTTTCCCTAATATCTAACCAAAGCTTCCCTTGCTGCAACTTGAAACGGTTGGTCCCTGTTCTGTCATTTGCCACCACTGAGAACAGTCTAGCTTCATTCTCTTTGGAACCACCCTTCTAGTGGCTGAAGGTTGCTATTAAATCCCCCCCGCACAATCTTCTTTTCTCCAGACTAAGCTCAGGTTCCCTCAGCCTCTCAAGTCATGTGCCCCAGTCTTCTAACCATTTTCATTTCCCTCCACTAGACTCTCTCCAATTTGTCTATATCCTGGGGGAAGGCGGGGGAGGGAAGCAAACCTAGCTAGAGACAGTTTCAAGTGTGGTTTTTCTCACCAGTGCTGGATAGAAGGAAATAATCATTTTCCTCAGTCTGCCCCATGGACCTATACATGTCAAGCTTTTCTAAACAATCCCTAACCTGTTCTTTTACCACACTAGCTGTAGGTTCTTCTATTTCCTGGTATACTTCCTTGGTGAGCTGCCCATTCTTTCTTTGCCTGTACACTTTCCTATTGCATGTGAGGAATTTGAGGAGCTCCTTGTGCAGCCACATTGGTGCTCTACCATTCATCTGCATCCATTGCGACAGGACAGTTTCTCGTTGGGTTTCTAATACCATGCCCCTTATAAGCTTCTAGGCCTCCTGATGATCTTTATCTTTCAATCTGTCTACCCATGCCTATTAGCTCCTTGAGTTAGATGAAATCCACCTTTTTAAAAATGTAACATCCTAATTTTGCTGACCTCATGCTTTTTCTGTCTCAGAATCTGAAATTCTGTCATACTGTAATCATCTCCTCCTAAATTATCCATCCACCAGTTCTCCCCTGTTGGTCAGGACAAGATCCATGATATGACCCCCCCTAGTTGTATCCTCCACTTTCTGCAGGAGAAAGTTGTCCTCCACACAAGTTAGGAACTGGCTAGACATTTTATGTATGGCTGCAGTTCTACCAGCAGATATCCAGAGAATTGGAAGTCCCCTATCAATACCATCCCATAGCTAGATTTGTCACCTGCTTGAAGGAGTACCTCATCCACCTTCTCTTCCTGATTAGGTGGCCTACAATAAATTCCCACATTATACAAGTGCTGTCTTTCACCTTTCATCTTTACCCAAATGCATGCTGCTTTGCTGCCTTCTTCCTCCTGAACCAGAGAACAAGTGCATGCATTTCTGACACACAAGGCAACACCACCACTTTTTCCCTGAGCCCTGTCCTTCCAAAACAGAGTACAACCCTCTATGTTGATATCCCAGTCATAAGAGCTGTCCCATCAGGTCTTGGTGATGCCAATCCAATCATAGTTCTTTTCACAGGCTGCAGCTTCCGAACTCATCTCCTTTATTCCTCCCACTTTTCACATTTGTATACATGCACTGGATGTATTTTGCATTTTGACCTCTTTGCTTTCCTTTTGTGCCACTCATTGCAGTCCTCTGTCCCTTTCTCAGAACTGAGCTGTTTCTTCAAGTCCTTTCCCCTCTGGACTATGTGCTCTGCTGCTGGAGTGTTTTGACCCCCATTTCCCGTGGACCCTAGTTTAAAGCCCTACTTACTCAGGGCTCAGGGTTAGCCAAGCAATGACCAAAGATGTTCTCTCCATTCTTGTCAGATGGATCCTATCTCATGATAAAGTGTGCAGCTACTACAAAGTTTTATACTGGAAACACCAGGATAAGATCTACAATGTTATTTTGTCCCTAAAACAGCAAGAGAAGCCTCAAATTCTCAAACAATTATTCATATTATCTCTCTTTAGTTTGGGATTCATTTTATTTGCTTTTTACATGTATTAGCATTTTGCAGGTACTACCTGCATGATAAGTAAAGGGATAGATAAAAATGATAAAAGATAATAAATATTCTCAGTGTGTAATACAGTCTTCACCACCATCTTATAGTAATCCTGAGACCACCGCATGGATATTACCGATAACCAGCATAATAAACTCCAGCTGAAAATCAAAAACTGAAGCAATTTTCACACTACCAAGAAACAAAGTCATTTAACTATGATTTCCCTTCTCTAGGACTAATAAATCTACAGCAGGACTATGGAAAACTAAAGACCAGTAAAACCAGAGCCTTTAGCTAGCTGATAAGAGAACAGAGACTATAACAACAGAGGTACCATTTGTTTATTATAATTACTCCTTTGGGTTAAGGATAAGGATTCTAATATCCTTAAAGTTTAAGTTCACACCAAATGAAATGGGAAAAACTAAGGACTTTATGGAAAAAGGAAACCCTGGTTTCTGACATCATTTTACACTGTATGGTATATCACAGATTTAAAAAAAGAGTGAGAAAACTCTTTACATCTAACCAAGATCTCGTTTGTACAAAACTGTGAAAAATTCTAAAAACTGTAAAATATTTCGGCTTATAAAACCTATGCTACCAACAGTAAGGTCGGTTCAAGAAAGTCCAAATGTAAGACGACAGAAAAAAAAACAACTTGAATGCATCAAAGAAACTGATAGAGCTATTCCGCGGTTGAATTATTGTAGCATTTTTCAGCTAGAATTAACTGTGCATTGAGATGCCTCATGTCACCAATTTTTCCTGTCCTCATTATATGGTATATAGTCAAAAGACAAAAAATTGTCTACTACCTAAACAAGGGCTTCCATACAAATATGATGCCCAACAGCACAAATTCATTCACTTTTCCATTTTTATGGCAATAATTCCAACTCCAATCTATAGATATAATGCAGTATACAAAACATTAAAAGCTTCATGGAGAAAGGCAGCTTGTTATAAGATACATCAGGGAAAAGAGAAATCATAAGCACATTAGCGTGTGGTGGAAGTGACACAAGCTAAGCAGGAGGTATGGATGATCTGGGTAAGTGCCATGGAAAAATAAATATCATGATTGGACTTAAGGCAAATGGAAACAATTCATTTGGCTTCCTACAATACACTGTGGAACATATGATGTCCACATGTCCATTACCAACAAACTTCACCACAGAAAGTCCAGTGCTTTGATATATTGAAAAAATATATCCACCACCAATCTCTTCCATACCACAGTAGCCTGAGTTACTGCAGCTTGAAAAGAAAGATGATAAAAGGAATAAAAAAGTAAGATGTCTGTAGAAGGTTGGTGGTATTTATCTGAAGTATCCCATCCTGTCACAAGGTGTTGATCCTGCTGAAGAAGGGTTAGGACAGGTCAGCTGACTTGGGCTATTCTCCCTCTGTGGTGGGAGAAACACCTCTCTCCTAGCACAAAAAAAAACTAGCATAGAAGCATTCAATGTGTTTTTTTGCAGAATAGAGCACACACTTCCACAAAAAAGAGAGCACTTCCACCAGGAATATCTCTTCTCTCACACCAGCTCAAATGTCAATACACTTCTGAGAAGTCGTGAGGAGAACTATGGGATACAGAGATTCCATTAGGGATTAGTCAAGTCCTGCTGCCCCTGCCAGTGCTTACCAACAGCCTTCCATGACAGGGGAGAGGGCAGGCTTTCAATCTTTAAGCTCCAATGAGGGCGAGGAGAACCTAAGGAGTAGCCCTCTGACCTCCCCAACTGGAGAGCTCACTTTGGGGTATCCAGGTAACTCTCCAGCTGGAATGCCTGTATGCTCCAGCCCAAATCTATTTTTCCAGAGCTAAGAATTTCTCGGTGCTGTAACTAAACACCCACTTCAGTGAGATAAGCTGTTATGTCTTTACCTGAACTTCTGGGTGGAATCCCAAGGGAACAAATATCTCTAGAGTATGTGCTGAACAGTTCTTGGAAAGGAAACATATAAAGAACTAATCCTGGAGAGAAGATTTAATATGAAGCTGATGACAATTTATTGCTGATTTGTTTGTTAACAAAGCATGAATTTGGACTATGCATAGTGTACAAACTAGGTCCAACTAAAACCGGAAAAAATGCTGTTCAGCTTAGTAAAATATAGCTTCTTTATCTGCTAAAGAACAACGTTTGCTAAGGAAAATATTGTTAGTACAATGTAGTGTAGCTTGATTATTGCAAGGAAAAACACTGCTAGAATATCAAGAAAACTTCTATTTACCAATTTTCATTGAAGATGTCTAGAGCTACTGTGACAAGTAGAACTGTCAGTGGCAAATTCTGTGCTAGAATAAAGGTCATAATGCAAACAATAAATGGGAAAGAAGAGTAAGTAAAATGCATGGTGACTTCATTCAAATTCAGACATATGTAAATAATCTTAACAAAATAGCATTGTGTCCCTACCATAACCTATCCTTGATCAGTTATTTCTAGTGGCTGTTTCACCATTTTCAAAGGCAGTCCTCAGCCTGTTATCAATATTTCCCCCTCTGAGGTAATATAGAGGCAAACACTAACATGTGAAGAACAATAGACATTTCCCCTGAAGTATGTTAAAGAATGCATCTTTATATAATGCTGCCAGCAGTGTGAAGGCAGTTAGACATCAAGTGCGTGAGAAAATCCCAGGCCTCTGCCTGGATGGAAAAGAGTGCTACTTTTAGACTTTTGGCTTGGCTGATGGTCATGCTCTTTACAACCACAAGCCAAATAAATAAGGTGGTTCCAGACCATATCAGCCTCAGATCTGCAAAAGAAATAAATGAAATACCACTCCTTAAAACTTATGGTTCAGCATTTGTGAATATATAAGTTTACATACGTTACAAGTAGTACCAAGAAATATGACTGCCATTTTTCAACCTGAAATGCCTTTTTTCCTCCCTAATCTGAAACTCAGTACAATTTTTGGAGTAGCTAGAGTGTGGTTAAGGGAAGGAAGCTATGCTTGTTTGCATGGAATCTGCTATTTCCTCCCTGCCAAAACACTTGTTTAAAAAAGTCATGTAATATTCCTATTAAACTGTAAATGCAGTCGACAAGGAAATGGCCTACTGGCAATGTATTACCTTTGTGGCAGTGCCAACCGGCTTACAGCAAAATAATGCATATGATGATTTCAACAAGCATTCCCAAGTAACAAAATTGTGCTTTACATAAATACCACAGAACTCAAGCAAGATCCAGAAAAAGCAATGAAAATTTGCCCAAGCTTTCATGCTTGCCTATATCAATTGTATGTCATAACTAAAACAAAATAGGAAAGCATCTACATATGTCCAAGAATCCTGTGAAGTGAGATCATATAACTCTGGGAAAACTATTTCAACTTAAATCTGTGTATTTCTTGTTAACCACTGTAACAACTCACTAATAAAAATTAAGACAAACTGTAGGTATCAAATATACAAAAGAGTTCTAACTGCATACAAGTCCTTAAAGACCATAACACAATTTATTAACAAGAACATGTGTTCTCTGTAATCCAGAATTGTTATGTTAAATTACTTTGGCCTTTGATATCATTCATTTGATTACAAGAATTAAATAGATTCACAAGCCTTCAAATTCAAACAGTGACCTTTGGTTTATAAGCAGCTATTGTCATGCTTATAAAATCCTCCCTGATAATTTAGTCCTTACCTTTCATTACCTAGTGCAACTACATGCAATTATGTTAAAGTGAACCCAGATGTAATGAAGATGATTTCATTAATGTAAAAGAGTACAACTGAAAAACTCAATATAATCAAATCTAATTAATATGTAATCAATAGTGTTTCAGAATAGTTTTAAAATGTTAATGCATCATAAGACATTAAACAGGAACTTTGAAAAATATTTGTTTTGTTCGTCTCAGTTTTCATTTAAATTATTTCATTTCAGTCTTTAACTATAAAACAGCTAATTTGCCAGAAACAACAGCTTTGCCAAAAGTTTTATTAGTTGTCTCTCTAAATGCTATAATGTTTCAAACCACAAAACAATCAGTAGCTTTGCTTTAACTACTCACTAGCAAAAGTTACCGAGATCTCAGGAGAACATTCCTGCTTAGAAACGTATGTACAGAGACGCGCGCGCGCGCGCACACACACGTTCTAAAAACACTTGAATTTATTCAAGTGTTACCTTAAAGTCACCATGTTAAAACAGCACAGAACCTTCGTACTCAACAGCTATGGCTCCCTTTATTTATATAAAGATGACTCATGACACACTGACAAAAAAAATTAATATAGTAATCAAGTGTGCGCATCACATTTAAACATGCTGAAAACACATGGGAAACACACTGCCTATAACAATTAATTGTGCTTTGATAACACTAAATTGGTTCTATCATTTTTATTATAATCACACTTATTTGAAAGGCTTTTCTAAGAGACATTGCTATATTATAGTGCAGTTCAATAAACAAAGGTATGTCTAGTGGTGACTATCTGGAAAAAATACCCTTCGATCAGCTTTTTAGAAAGCAGTATTTTTCTCCAACCATCTCTTACCCATTTATTTTTACACAATAACATTTAAATTAATGAAGCAACATATTTTTATTTTAAATTTAGAAACAAGTAAAAACCATTCTGGGATTACGAACACCTACATTAACAAGTAACAGGCCAAATTCTGAATACCACTCTTAGCCATCTTTAAAATCAAAACTCTCTTTTAAAAAGGAGGACGATGACCTCATGGTTATCGCACCAGAAGTCAAGCTGCAGCCTTGAACCTGGGGCCTTGGCCTGCCACCTCATGGTTAGCCACTCAGCCTGGTCAAAGCTAACGTGAAACCTCCATTAGTGCCTAACCCTCCACCTACTGCTTGTCACTGGAGTGGCCAGGCAGGGTCAGCTGACCCATCCACTTCCAGAATATAAACTCCAGACAATGACTAGAAAGTGTCCAGGCAACAGAGCAACCTGACCCAAGACTACTTCCCTGCTCACTGTGGCTTACTCTTTGACTTCACTCTCTATTTGATTTCCCAGCTTCTTGACTTGACATGCCCCCTAAACTTTGTTCTCTGTTTGATTTCCTGGCTTCTTGCCTTGGCTTTTCCATGGACTTTGCTCATACCTGGACTTTGCTCTTGAACTGACCTTCTGCTTCCTGACCCGGTTCAACTTCAGATTCTATTTACCCATCCTGGTCCTGGCTGGTGCCTCAATCTCCAAGTGGCTACAAATCTGGCCAGCCATGTCCTGGCATGACACCAGACTTGGACTTTTGAGATATAGGTCCAACCTAACATGGAATTCTTGGATTACTTAGTCTCTTAGTGCTTTAGTTCTCCATCTCTGAAATGGCAAGCAATAGTGCTTCCCAACCTCACAAAAATATTGTAAAAATAAACTCAGTGTTTACAAGGTGTAAACTACAGTGACAGGGGGCAGACAAAGTCAGGCATCAAATAATTAATGACTACAAGACTGTCCATTTTGCCTGTTATAAGTGACAGCCTGATTGCACAGATAGTTTCATCATACCAGCATCAGCAATCTTTTGGGGCAGAGGGAGGAAGGTATACATACAACTTACTCTCATTGGATGTATGTCAGCATATGGAGGTTTTCCTTCAGCCATTTCTATTGAAGTGATACCAAGAGACCAGATGTCTGCCACACAGTTATAACCAATTTCTTGTATTACCTCAGGAGCCATCCAAAATGGAGTTCCTATAACAGTATTTCGTTTTGCCATTGTATCCTGTAATTACAAGTGTACAATTAAAATTCAGGCATTTAACTGCAGAGATATGAACTACATTTGTTCCATATAAAGAAAATGCAGTTGCAGTCTTATAAGCACTATACAGGCCCTCTCCCAACTCTTCAAACAAATACATGTCCTCAAAACTTGCAGGTAACATCTGTAATTGAGGAAGCCCTTTTCTTCCAAATATGAAGTAAGGTGGGTAAGAGTCCTTCACTTTTGACTAACAAAGAAGGTTCCCAAGATGTCAGTGTCCCAATTTCTGTTTCATGTGATTGCTTTATTTTCTTTCTAAATTTTTGCTCCAAGAATTGTTACTCGTAATTTACTGATTTGTACCCTCAACCACTTTATATCAAAGACTTCTATAAATTCAACACTTTATCACAGGATAAGATAGAATATCTTTGGGTATGGACAGCCATACTTTTTGGCTATAAACAGACATCTCATTTGCAGTGGTCCCAATTGTCCCAGGCTCTAACCCAGATCAAAACAGGAGCAGTACAGTCACTTACACAAACAGCCCTTCCAAGCTGCATGGCTGCTCCTCTGCCAGTAGGTGGCCAGCAAGAGCTCACAGCCTTAGGACTTGTCTTTGGAAGGACTCACAATTAGCTTGAACGACCTCCAATTAATTTATATACACACAGCATACAAACAACAATGTCCCAGAGAAAAACTGTTATCACATTTTATCTTGTGTAGTCACATAGGTATTAAAAGCAAGGCAATGGACCTGTATGTCTGTAGGATCCTGGGACAAAAGGCTTTCTTCCCAGAGAAATGCATCATCTGTATATCTGTATAATAATCAGCCTTGGAGCTGATTTAAAAGACAAGAAGGGGTTCTTGCTCCTAGCTGAACTTCAGGAGTATCTGCTACTAGTGCCGTGCGAAGGTTCAGGTGCCGATTCGATTCAGAGGAGATTCAGCCTGATTCGGCAGTCAAATCTCCGAATCCAAATCAAATCAAATCAGGAGACCAATTGAAAGGTCCGAATCAATTCAGAAATGATTCGGAGAGCTTCAGAAATTCGGGCAGTCCCCACTTGCTGATGCAGGGAGCTGGACCTGGACTCCATGCTGGTAAGCAGGGGCAAGGGACCATGGGGGAACCCCCGCCAGGCCCCATCCCCTGCCTGCTCGCCAAGTCCCCCCAAGCACCCTCCCAAACCCTACCCACTCTCCCAGCCCCCTCCCCCTCCATGGCTGCCCCACCCAGCCCCAGCTCCCTCCACACAGCGTGGAGCAGTGAGGGGCAGCGGGGATCACCCCCCTGCCTGACAGCAGCCAGTGAATGGGGCTTTTTTTTTAATTTAAAGAGCCAGGCACTGGAACCAGGAGAGTTGGGGCTAGGCAGGGCAGCCATTGATAGGGCTGGAAGAGCGGGTCGGGGATGGGGCCTATTTGGAGATGCGGTCAACTCTTCAAACCAGATTCTGCTGAACTGATTCAGGACAGAGATTCAAGTCACTGAATAAAATCACTGTCCCCCAAAATCAACTGAATCTGAATCCAAAGCAAATACTAGCCGCTTTGCACAGGCCTACTTGCTATATTCTAACAATTGTGTATGGACAGCTGATAGAGATGTAGCAAAACAGCTCCAACTTTACCACTTGTTCATCCAAAGTCAAAGTTAGAGTAGTTTTGTTACGTTTGAACTGCTCCTTGGCTTGTCCACACAACTGTTCAAACGCAACAGCTGCTGCACGCTCCTGAGCGGCAGATCACCTTTTGAAATGCTTTCAAACATGCATGCATCCATCCCATTAGTGCATCAGCTACTCCATATTAACTGCCCATGTGTATACTCTTACCCCACAGTAAATTTAAAATACCTTATGCCATCTCTCAGTGGGGAGTGTTCAAAGAGTAGCTGATACACTAAAACTTCACCATAGTTTACTTTGCAGTAAACTTGTTTGTGTACCGTAAAGGAATCAAAATGCCCTAAAGGTATTGAATTGCATCTCCAATACCTTTGGATTAATTTAACAAAACAAACACAGAAAACCCCAACATTTATTAAATTAGCTCCACTAAGCAAATCTGATTGAACAAGGCATCTCTTCCTAACTGGTTTGTCTCTTACCACTTCTTCTCTTAAATGTCTGGGACCAAATATCTCTAGCTCAGTGTTCATAGCCACTCAAGTGTTGTCCTTTCCAGAAATTCCAACTTCCAGAAATTACAAATGTGATAATTGGACCCCTGCCGCACATTACCCTTAAGACATGATTAGCCAGTTAGTTACATCTTAAGTTGCAATTCTGCCAAACGTACAATTAATTAATGGCATGATAAACAGAGGAATAATCCATAAAGCTATTCCACAAAAGATGTGCAATAATTTTGTGGCTCATTCCTATTACACCATTAACTGAATGTGTGGCCAAGTGCTCACCTGTGGCTGGAAGCCCCACCAGCTAACAGGACACCCCATGAGCTTCCATGACTTGCAAGCCCCATCAGCCACAGGCTCCAACTGTGTGGGGATGCCCCATCTGCTCCCATGGCTGGGAGTTCCATAAAGTGACAAGGCTCCCAGCCCAGGGAGTACATGGGACACCCTAGCAGTTGCAAGTCCCAACAACTGCAGGTTCCCAGCCGTGGTACCTTGCTCATTTGCCAATCCAGGGGGAGCCCAGGATCATGACCCTGGCTCTCCCTGAACCAGCAGTAAAGCTTGATTGGATCTGATGCTGGATCCCACAATCACACCTCCTATCATGCACATGTGGCATAGCAGGAAGTACAACTATGTGTATCACACTACAGATCCTATCACACTTTCACCTATGTGTCTGGCAGGGCTCTTAGTGTCACAGTTAAAAAACTTCTATTACTTGAATATGCATCAGAAACTGAACTGAGGCAGTATCCTCAGATCAAATGGCCAACCAAAGTCATCAGATGGTAATGTATTCAACTCCTAACCAAGTCAATTTGCATAGATAATTCATGGTTAAAAACTTCAAATTCCTTAACCAGGAAAACATGATACAGTGGTACTTAAGATAGTTATATAATCATTCATTGGAATTGAGGGCTACAATATAATCATCATAAAAAGACAACCAATAGCTCTCTCATTACTGCCAGTCACTCCTAGCTTTAAAGGATGAAATGACAACTAAAATGTGGGAAACATTTTTTAAAAACCTGATTAAGGGTCATAATCTAAAAACCATTTTGATTTTTTCATATACTTACAGTTAACTGGCCAGCCACTCCAAAATCAGCTAATTTTGCATGTCCCTCAGTATTAAGGAGGATGTTTCCTGCTTTTATATCTCGGTGTATTTTCCTCATGAAGTGTAAATATTCAAGTCCTTTAAGTGTAGATTTAAGAATGGTTGCTATTTCATCTTCTGTTAACTATGGAAACAAAATAAAACATAAGTGTTTTTCTTCTCCCATACAAAATTAAATAATGTTACAGCCTAGAAGACCACAATTCCAATTCTGTAAATTGCTTCATAATAACCATTCATATAACAGATAAAAGTTATGGTAGCTACTTTACAGAAACAAGACAGGACCACATCCAAGAAAATTACATGCAATCAGATCCAGGCAGCTGGATCTTTGCACGTATAGACAGCCTGTAGAAGAAATAAGTGAGCTTCAAATAGGACCAGGGGTTCATCCATGCAGATCATTTCAGAAGTGGGATCTAAACATTACAAAAGCAAAGTAGTGGTTGAAAGGGACCCTAAATCTTTGGTTACACCTCCTTACAGTGTTTCTTTATTTTACAGGCATAAAAGACATTGTCTCTCTCTCTCTTTTAGTATAAGACAGTACACATCCATCATCCCACCACCACCATTCTGTAAGATGTAAAAGCTACAGTTAAAACTTCCAAAGCTAGCCCATTTTAGTTTTCAATAAGTTAGATTTGTTAAGCAATATTAAAAAAGGTTTCTGTATTCTACCCAAAAAAAAAAATCTAAATTTTACTGAAAAGCAACTAGTCAAAAAAGTAATTTTCCTCTCAATGTTCACATTGCCCATGGATTTAGTCCGCAATGAGAATTACTAGACAAGCTAGCTTTGACAATATGGTGACAAAAAATTAAATTTAAAAGCATTTAACTGCTATCTAACCAATTAATCAGACCCGTCAGACCAAATGACACTTAGCAAAATAGGACTATCAGTCACCCTCCTTTGCAGATAGCTCCACCTAAACGGCAGAAGGCCAGAATGGTTTCTCAAGTTCCCATGCCTTGAAGTACTTAATACAGTTTGCACAACAAACTGGAAGTCCTAAATTTGGAAGGAGATAAAAAGAATGCAATACTTTCTTAAATTTCTCAAACTCCCACATATGAAACTCTTGCTCAGCTACAATTAGCAATAGCAAAGCTGTAGGCCTGTCCATTAGCATTTCCTAATGGCAGTAACTATCTCTGAGTCTTACAGTGCTGACAGCTTACTGTTAGCAGATAATGCTACTTAGGAGTTACTTGGCAAGAGAAGAAAAAGAATAAACAAAAGGGGATGACAGACTGGGTGTATAGGAACAAAGAGAAAAAAAAAAAAAAACTGGACCAAAAAACTGAATGAGTTACAAAGACAGACATGAGAGGCAATAGTTTTTTGTGGGTGATATCATTTATTGGACCCAATGCATGGTTGGAATATTTAGGCAAGATTTCAGTATCACTATACCCTTTCTTGGGTCTCTGGACATAATAATATATGAAGAAAATATCACTATATGGACTACTAAAACCCTTGCTAACAAACCTATAAATATCACCACCTGTGATGCAGAAAGGGCCTGTGTCGCTTCCCGGATTAAGGACAACAAGAAGTCCTTCTTCAAATACATAGGGGGTAAAAAGAGGGTCCCGGGCAATGTGGGGCCCCTGCAGGACACGATGGGC
>JAGPOW010000261.1:36527564-36541839 GCA_030014935.1 Caiman crocodilus | reverse complement strand
GGCTAGGGCCTGGAACCAGCTTCCAGGTGAAGTGGTACAGGCTCCTAGCCTGGGGATTTTTAAGAGGAAGTTAGATGAGCACTTTGCTGGGGTCATCTGTCCCCGGTGCTCTTTCCTGCCAAGGCGGGGGGTCGGACTAGATGACCTGCCCAGGTCCCTTCCGACTCTAGATACTATGATGATACTATGATAAAGCTGGTGTAGACAGATTTCTAACCACACAAATTTCCATAAGGCCCATCAGACCCAACTGCTGTTTTCACCAGGCTGGCATCTCAATTATATTTTGAAAATAATATATCTGTTTAGCCTCAAAAAGTATTAGCTTCTAGGTCATTTAAAATCAACACTTCTATAAATTACCTTTGCTATATGGTACACAGCTAAAATCTTCAATAAATTCTGAAGCAGGAACACACAAAAGTCCATTTCAGTTAGAGATTACACACTGTAATGCTTCCACAGACCAAGTTTACTGAACATACTTGAAGCCTTGCATCCCTCTATTTCCCATTCCCTCCCCACCCCAAACAGCTTCTTGTGTGAAAAGAAGTCTTTCAGTGAATAAAATGTTCTAAACAGAGGCATCTTCTTAGGCTAGAAGGTGTTAGTAACAGAAATCAACAGGTTCTTTGATCTAGTGACAACTGCAGAGGCTGGAGCCTATAAGCCTGTTAAATAAATGGCATGGACAGTCTGGGCATATCCAAACAAGTGCGCACATGGTTTGCGATGCTGCAAACCACACGCACCACACACGCAGGCATTCTCTGCACTGATAATTTGCAGCATTGTGGGCGGGGGGAGTTGACACTGGGGAGATCCCAGCGTCAAGCAAACCCATGGCAGAAAAAAGTGGAGCAGCACATGTGGTGGCAGTGTGCACTGCTCAAAACCAGAGCATAGCCAGCCAGACGCACACTCCAGCTGCCAGCCAGGCTTCCACATGCCCAAATCACCACTGCTGCAGCCCCAGAAGTCCCCCAAAACCTGAGGTAAGGCTGCTAGAGCCAGCCCAGGTGCTGGTCCCAGCCTCTCCTGCCCCACCTGGAGTGTTTTTCCCTGTGCTAACCCCATGTGCAGAGGCCAGGGCAAAAAGCAGTGACAAATTTGTGCTGCTGCTTTTTCCCACATGGCAAGTGCATACCCGCTGCTCATGGGGACATGGCTTCCATGTTCCCTCTTCCTTACTTCCAGTTTAATTTTTCACTGAACTCAAAAGGGCTCTGCCCGTTGACGCCAAGAACGTGCCTTCAAACTCTGTAATAATTGTGCCTAAGAAAGCCTATCTGTATTTTTATAAACACAGTTATCAATATGAGAAGATAATGTACCACTTTTCATGAAATCGTAGCCTATATTAACGTCAGGAGAGAAGCATATTCAGTACCAAGATACTGCTCTTTTATATACACTTCAGATGTTCATGTTACTGGT
This sequence comes from Caiman crocodilus, assembly GCA_030014935.1. Classification (NCBI taxonomy): domain Eukaryota; kingdom Metazoa; phylum Chordata; order Crocodylia; family Alligatoridae; genus Caiman; species Caiman crocodilus. The sequence continues at coordinate 36,540,402 of JAGPOW010000261.1, read as the reverse complement.
GTCCACAGCTACGCTCAGTTTTCACCAAGTTCCCTTTCCCCCCCGCCACTGAACACAGTACTGTTCACTATTCATTTATAAAAACTATGGTGAAAAGGGCATTTGTAATTTTGCATTAAGAGTCAATAAGCATGTAACAAAATATTAACAGAACTCTACAATTTTTTATATTGCTGTGTTTACTCTTTGTTCTTTCTGGTAAGATAAATGGGAAATTGTGCTACTCTTAGTAAATATGAAAAAAGCAAAGCAGCAGAACAAGAAATTAGATTTAAAAAATTAAAGAATACAAATACTTGAATGAAGAAGATGGCAAAACATCTTCAAAGAGAAACATATTAGTGTGGAAGTGTCCCAAGGAATGACGTGAAAATACCATTCCTTGGGACCTTCAAAAGCAGACTGGACAGCGCTTTTTCTCCCCCAAAAACAAAAAAAAAAAACCAAAAAAAAAAACAATGCACCAGAAGTATCCAGCATTGACAATGCAATAGACCCACTAGATCTTCTTATATTATATAAATGTTTAATTATAAACTGTATATACTATAAATTATATCCTGCCTTTTCAGAGAACAAATTACTGTCAACAAATGATGGGCACCTGATCCAAAAAGTAAATATAATGTAATTCAGCAACATGCATTCAATTGGGATATGGCCATTTTTTTTTTTGGCAGATAACAAAATGAACAGAATATTCAGATATCATGAAAGATTACAGAAAACACAATTATCTCAGTTGCTTTGGATGAACTGAATAGGAACACACAAGTTCGTTAACAAATGTTATTATCAGATAACAGTAAGCGTTATTACGTGCCATATCCCAGGAAAAGCCCTCCAGATTTCTGACAACCTACAAATATATTAAGATAAACCCAGAACGAATCTATCCCACAAACTGAACGACTCTTCTGACCATTATGTGAGCTGTTCACAAAGTTGGGGTGTACTCAATTAAAGGAAATAATTACTTGTTTTAATATGGGACTGGGCACATGAGGTCAACAAGCTCTCAGTAATTTGATAGTATAAAAACTAGAGGGGAACATTTTAACTGGGGAACCATGCAAGATTCCCGTTTACCCTCTCCTACTCTCACTTACCCAAGACATAAAAAAATTTAAGCAAAGCAAGAACAGTTCTTAAAAGTTTTGTAAGAGAATAGGATATACTATTTCCCTTGCTATTGTTAAAAATGCATCATTCTGTAAGCCAGGAAAATGACCCAAACAGAAAAGAACAAAAATAGTCTTAGTCAGAAAGAACATTCCCACAGGAGTCAGCATTCACAATAAGCTTTAAATTATTTAACAAACAGAACAGCTTCCCAATTTGACATTCAAGGCAATCTCATTAAACCTGGGTGTGGAGCCTGATCTTCCCACTGAGTCTTACAAACCTCTCTCTTGTCAAGTGGGAAACAAAACTGAGTTGGAGTTAACTCCTTCTACACTGGGGATCAGTTAGTGCCTTGCACCATGTCATGCATACCTTGTCTGCCACAAAGATCAACAGTACTTAAGATATTCACTTTTCAATTACCCACATGAAAGTTAAAACCTTTATTTGCACCTTTTGTTTATGTGATTGCTGTGGCTCTTCAAAAGATTTTGAAAGTCACTTGGGAACTCACAGCTCCAAGCTACACATGGCTCAGCAACAAAGGTTACTTGAGGTAAACTTTCCTGGTCCCCTTCTCTCCTTAACACAGTTATTTACCTGGTTAAGAACCAAGTGACATTGGGAATCTCATATCAAATTGAAGGCAAACATGTTAAGGGGGAAGAAATAGAATGATATCAGGGGAAAAGGCATTTCCTACTACTTGAGCTCATAACGCATTCTGCAGCATACAGGGGTGATGCTGTAAGACTATGGAAATTTTTTACTACATTAATTCAGGCCACTAAAGAAACTGCTCTATTGTGAATAACTTAAAATATGTAAAAATACCATTTTCTTTCAGGGTTGCATTTCCTAGACCAGAGACAATACAGTGTATTTAAATCTTGATGATTCCTATGTAAGCAGCAGCCATCCAAAGACAACAACATTATTAAATCCTAGAAAAGGTAATCCTGCCAGGTTTGTGTATGGGGCTGGGGGCAGTTAAACAGTGGAAAATCCCTGAACAGGAAAGTTGAAGACTAAAACTGAAAAGACTGAAATACACAGAGTTGGAGAGACTTAAAGAAAAATCTCAGAAGCTTGAACATGGGAAAAGAACAGAGGGTTAAATTTTTGGGAAAACAGAACTGGCTAGATGAGAGAAACTCCATGAGTTTGAGAAGCCACATGGAAGAGGGGAATGCTGGACTCCTTGGGGGACTCTGATGTATGCCAAGAGAACACTAGTAAGCATAAAAAAAATTGAAGCAAGAATGTGAATATAAGATTTCAGGTAAAACAACTAAGGGTAGGGAGGAATTGAAAAGATGGGGAGTTTATTTTTCTTACAACTGTCTATTATAGCTACTTTACTCAGTACATTCTAGTCCTTGGTGCATAAATTCTACTGATTTATACTTCCTTGTTGACAAATGTATACATCACAGTAACTTACACTAACATTTATCTACATTTGGCTCGTATTTACACTAGGTCTCAATATACAATATTTACTCAAATCCAACATGAGGGTTTTTTATCACCCATTCAATGTGTCAGGGGAAAAAAGCCATGTCTCGGATTTGAGTACCAGCCCAGGACTGGCAGCTGCTGGCTCAACCCCACCTGTGTACAGAATCTAAGATAACCATCCCAATAATTAGATGTTATGCATGGAAAATTAAAATTTGTCGAACAGTCTTCTTATATTAGTCTCCCCCACTGCTGCGGCAGGTAAAGCAGACTCCTGGCCCTTGCCCTCTAGCATGACCTGTGGTACCAGCCCCTGTGCCATCCATCTCTTGCCCCCTTGACACCTGTTGAATAGAGAGGGGAAATCTCATATGGGATTTGAGTAAATATAGTAATTATTGGGGAATCCTTTTAAATTTGAAATCATCTTAGATTCAGGTAAGTAAAGTATGCACACGTGTGCATGCATGCACACATTGTATATCTACCACTACAAAGACTTTTTAAATTTATAAAAAAGGTACAGTTTTAAATTGCATACAATGCATCTTGTCTTAAAAAAAAGCTCCAAGTATGCTTGTTCCCTTTCCCATGAAATGATGATGCATTATTTATTGAAAAGCACAAATATCAATTAGTCACTGTTGTATGAACACACAGAGAAAGAGTCTATTACAGGGATTTTGTTCAAGAGAAAAGAGTTGAGGCGAATGAATGTCTTGACTTTTTGCCATTTGACTATCAATCTCAATGATGAATTAAATGTAGGTTAATACAGATACTTAAATATATTTAATATGAACATATATAATTGTATTTACATATGCAATTCTTTAGACAACTTTAACAGCTATGTAAGTTTAGCATCACTTAACTATGGCAACTGTAAATTTTATTTATGCATTTTCTTCTTGCACTAAATAAAGTCAAGAGAGAATTTTTTTTTTAAATAGTTACCAGGTTTTCCTAAGAGCTATAACACAGATTAAAATGTCTAGTGTCAGTTTTGTGTAATAACCGTAGTAAAAAAAAAAACAAAAAACTCCAAACAGTTTAAGATTTCATACTTGTACTTCTAGCCAATTGATTCATCCCATTTAGCAGGATAAGCTGCAACTTTATCCATTCAAATAATTCAGTTTAGCATTCAAAATGATATTGTCCATGTCTAAAGTGATAATGTGTCATCTAGAGATTGACCAATTCTTGGGGAGGAAATGTATAGATCTGCTGTGGGATGACTAACAGTTGATGCTCTGCAAAAAGAAAAAACCTCTCACCATTAAAAAAATGCCACATGCTCAGATATAGATGTACTGATCTAAGTTATCTCCTGATCTGAATATTATAATCAGGGATCTGGGTTTTCTGTTTCCCATGGGAAAAGAGAAAACCTCAGAGTTCCCCTTTTTATCAGAGAAAATGTGGATTCCCTGCTTTTGCAAGCAGCTCTGCAGGCTGGCTGAGCTCCAGCCCGCAAAAGCTGTTTGCAAACAGGACAGGAAACCCCAGCCCTGCCCGGAGAGGGAGGGAGAGGGAGGGGTCTGAGATGCACTCAGCCACAGCTCCGCTCAGCTCGGGTCAGCCTGACCCTTCTCCTGGAGCCTGAGAGGTAAGTGGGGTTTGCAAGGGGCTGGGGGCCCCTCTGGCAGGGCTGGGGAGAGCCAGGGGTCAGCCCTACCCCCATCTGAGCAGATGGCAGCAGCGGGAAAGCCAGCTCCCTACTGCTTCTGCTGCAGCTGCCTGCTGTTGGGGGCAAGGATCTGAGGACTTGGGGCCCTGGCCCCATAGCCCTGGCAGCTGTGGGCCTTTCTGGCAGGGCTGGGGGGCAAGAGCTGTGTGGGTGGGGGGCAAGAGGCATGAGTAGGGCGGGGGGGGCTGTTATGGGGCAGTGAGGGGCACCAGCAAGACTAAGGGGTGCTGCAGGGGACTTAATTTTAATAACAGATTTTGGGGGTTTTGTCAGAGAATTTGCAATTTTTCATCATAGATTTTGTGCTTTTTTTTTTTTTTTTTAAATCAGAGATAAACAGGATCCCTGCTTATGGCACACCAGGCCAGCAATGACTTTCATCCACTGTGACTGTGCAGCAGCAGTTTCCCCTTCCCCAAGTCGGTGCCCGGGGAACAACCCCACTTGCCCTGCCCCAGTTAATGCCACTACCTAGACCAGGGTGGGCAATTATTGGGCTGAAGGGCCACTTAAAGAGTTTTGGTGAGCTGTTGAAGACAAGGGAGCTGGGGGGGACACAAATAATCCTATCCAGCCCACTGGTCACCACTGGGAGCCTGAGGAGGAAGGGCTGAGCCCAACACTACTCCACTCTGCTGCAGCTGGGCCCAAGCTAAGCCACACAGTGTGAAGATTCCTACATCCCACCACATCCATCCCACCTCCCACCCAGCTTCTTGATGGCACTGTGAAGTCTGGCACAGCAGTTGCTGGCAGCCAGGCTTGTGCAGGAGGGACATGATGCAGCAAACCAAGCAGCCATCCTGCCCACACACCACACTGAACTTCTGCTCACCAGCGCATGACCCTGGGAAAGTCAGGGGTGGCTGCCCCAGCCTGAGCCCCCAAAACAGCCAGCAGGGACTAGTGGTACCACAGCAGCAGAGGCTCACCACAGTGGGCAGCTGAAACACCTTGGTGTGCAGGCCATATGTTGCCCACCCTTGGCCTAGATGCATCCTAAAGGCCCCAAATTCTGACATTAGATTCACACAGAACCTTGATGGCTTGAACTGCATGCCTGTAGTCTAAAGGCCCACCCATATAAAACTAATGCAAGATCAGAGCCTTAGAGGAATGGAGTGATTTTCAGCCCTTTTTCATTTGCAGACCCCTATGAAATTTTGAATGGAGCTATGGACCCCTTTGCATTGTAAGTGCAGGTATTCACACACTTTTGATTGATCACAGTCATCTTTCCCCTTAGACATAGTCTGCAGACTCCCAGGAGTCAACAGACCACAGGTTGAAAGCTACTCCCTTAGAATGTGAGCTCTTTGGGAAAACAGTTATTTCTCTGTCCTGTTCTATACCAGGGATTTCAGCTCTGCAACACACTTTTTCTAACCAAATACATTTTGTAACCCTCTTTTCACATATTTGGATTTACAGACTCCACTTTTGGGGGAAGATGACCTAAACTAAGTTTAGCACAGGGTTCAGGAGAAGGGAGAACTAGTTCTTCTTGTGTATCTTCTGGTGGCTAGAGGCAGCTTGGGACCACAACAGCCCAAGATATTTAGCTTCAGCAGCTGCTCTGATATATGTTGTTTACAACAGCTCCTTTAAAAAAAATAAAATAAAAAAAATCAAGAATCAGTGGCAGCCCTTAATAATTGGTGCAGTTTGCTCCAACCAGGTCCTCCCCTAACTACTTCTTCCCATCAAAGACACTGTGAGTACCTGATATAGGTAATTTCCCCTACTCTTATGCTATTTTCAGGCTCTTCTGTGGCAAGAATCACCAGCTAAAAAGTCCCTGTATACACAGCCAGCTTAAAAGGGATGTCAGAAAGCCCAGAAATAGGGTCACGGTTTGGCTTTTCAGAGTGTGCAGTCACTGGTTACATCACTGCAGACAATAAAAGGGAACAGAAGCAAGATGTCCCAGAAAATAAAACTGATTTACTTCCATTTTCAATAACAAAGGACAACAATTCATTTTAGATCAGGCACAAGGAGAAGAGTGCACATGAAATATAGTACTGAAGCAGAATACTAGAATTTGAAGAGCATATACACACCATTCTATTATTTGGGACCTTGCTCCACAGTGGTCCAGGCTGACTGGGGCAATGAGGTTGGTGAGCAAGTTTCCCTTTAAAAAGTAAGTAGCCATCAACCATAGATTTATAGATGTTAGGGTCAGAAGGGACCTCAACAGATCATCGAGTCCAACACCTCCTCTTGAAGACCCCCAGAGTAGGTGGTGGGAAAACTTGGCCGCTGCACAAATAGGAACTTTAATAACACAGAGTGGACTTCAACTCCATGCTCTACATCAACTGGGCCACTGCTCCTTCACAGCTTGCCCAGCCCATTCCACCTCCTACAACAGTGCCCAAACTTTTTCCCAGCAGGCCAGATTAACAATGCCCATCCATCTGCAAGCTGGATCCAGCCAATACACCTGTGCCAGTGCCCAAATGGGCATTGTGAGCACCTTCTGGCTGCACTGGGAAAGGGAGGGGGGCAGCAAGACAGCCCCACAAGGGAAAGAAGCTTGACCCAGTCCAGTAAAAACTAAAGGGAATGTGACTTGGCCCTGCAGGGGAGGGGGAGGGGGAGAATGGGAGTATGGCCAGGGCCCAACACAACTTCATAGGAGGAAAGGGGCATGGCCTAACCCTCTACCTGACTCAAGAAGTCTATGGGCCAAAGAGAGGCAAAGCGCTGCTCAACCTGGTACTGTCTACTGGGAGATGATCTAGTCGGTGACCTAGTGATCGATGGGAAGCTAGGTGACAGCGACCATGAGCTGATCACCTTCACCATCCGCCAAAAAGCTGGCAAGTCAGTCAGCAACACGGAAGACCTTGACTTCAGGAAAGCTGACTTTGACAAGCTCAGGAGGCTTGTCAATGAGGTCCTAAGGGACCATGACCACAGGGAGAGGGGAGTTCAAGAAGAGTGGTTGCTCCTCAAAGGAGCGATCCTCAATGTACAAACTAAATCTATTCCATCTCGGAGGAAAGGCAGCTCCCCTGGCTCTCCAGGGACCTAGCAGACCTCCTGACGCTAAAAAGAAAACCTACAAAGGATAGAGGATAGGAGTCACCTCCAAGAAGGATTATTCTGCACTGGTCTGGTCCTGCAGGGAGCATACCAGGAAAGCCAAGGCTGCAACTGAACTCCAACTAGCTTTGAGCATCAAGGACAATAAAATGAACCAGATGGGGCAACTGACGCCCAGGAAAAAGCCAACCTATTAAATGGGTACTTTGCATTGGTCTTTCATCAGTCCCATGGGACGCCCATGCCCGCTATGGGAAAGGGAAGTCCGGGTGAGGGTGATCCCCTGTCCTCTATTAATGCTGACTTTGTGAAGGAACATCTTGAGCTGGATACCTTCAAGTCAGCCAGCCCTGACAATCTACGCCCCAGGGTACTCAAGGAGCTGGCGAGAATCATAGCCCAGCCTCTGGCCTTCTTCCATTCTTCGGGCACTACATCAGAGCACCAAGAGTTTTCAAAGATCTGTGCTAATGTGGTGCCTATCTTCAAGAAAGGGAGGAAAGTGGATCCGGCTAACTGCAGGCCCATCAGCCTGACTTCTATCCTGGGGAAGATCTTAGAAAAGTTTATTAAAAAGAGGCCATCCTTAATGGACTGGCCGATGCCAACATCTTAAGGGATAGCCAGCATGGGTTTGTTGCGGGTAGGTCTTGCTTGACCAATCTCATTTCCTGGACAAGGGAGGAGATTGAGGTCATATATCTTGACTTCAAAAAAAGCCTTCGATCTGGTATCCCATAATCACCTCTTGGTGAAACTGGCCAATTGTCACCTAGGGTCCACCACAATCCATCGGCTGGAAAATTGGCTCCATGGTCAGACCCAGAGGGTAGTAATTGATGGAAGTCACTCATCATGGTGTCCTGTGACCAGTGGGGTCCCCAAGGCTCTGTCCTTGGGCACCTATTGTTCAACATCTTCATTAATGATGTGGACACTGGAGTCAGAAACAGACTGGCCAAGTTCACCAATGACACCACACTTTGGGGCAAAGCATCCACACTAGAAGACAGGCAGGTGATCCAGGCTGACCTGGACAGGCTCAGCAAGTGGGCAGACGAGAATCTGATAGTGTTCAATGCCGATAAATGCAAGGTTCTCCATCTTGGGAAGAAAAATCCACAGTATCCTTATAGGCTCGGCAGTAATACACTGGCTAGCACTATGGAAGAAAGAGACTTGGGGGTCATCATTGACCACAAGATGAACATGAGCCTGCAATGCGATGCTTCAGCTAGTAAAGTGAGCAAAACACTGGCTTGCATCCATAGATGCTTCTCAAGCAAATCCCGGGATGTCATTCTCCCCTTGTACTCAGCCTTGGTGAGGAGGCCGCAGCTGGAGTACTGCATCCAGTTTTGGGCCCCACAATTCAAAAACGATGTGGAGAAGCTTGAGAGAGTCCAGAGAAGAGCCACCTGTACGATCAGAGGTCAAGGAAGCAGACCTTACAATGACAGGCTGAGAGCCATGGGGGTCTTTTGCCTGGAAAAAGCTCAGGCTCAGGGTGAGGGGATCTGATGACCACCTATAAGTTTATATGGAGTGACCACCAGTATCTGGGGGAATGTTTGTTCACCAGAGCGCCCCAAGGGATGACGACAAGGTCCAACGGTCATAAACTACTACAAGACCATTTCAGGCTGGACATAAGGAAGAATTTCTTTACTGTCCGAGCCCCCAAGGTCTGGAACAACCTGCTTCCAGAGGTGGTTCAAGCTCCTACACTGAACATCTTCAAGAGCAAACAGGATGCTTACCTTGCTGAGATCCTATGACCCCAGCTGACTTCCTGCCCTTTGGGCAGGGGGCTGGACTCGATGATCTTCCGAGGTCCCTTCCAGCCCTAACGTCTATGAAAAGGAGGGAAAGGAGACATGGCCAAGTCCTAATAGCCCCACAGAGAAGGAAAGAGGCATGGTCAAGCCTTGCAGTGGTGGGGGAAGAGGCGGCATTGGCCAGGCCCCAACCTGTCCTATGGGTAGGGAAAGGGGCACCACCAACCCCATCCTAGAAGCTGGGCCCTGTGGTGAGGAAGGAGTCACAGCCCAGCCTGGCCCCAACTGGCTACACAGGGTATGGGGTGTAGGAGTCTGCAGCAGGGAGGGTGGCTGTGTTAATGGCCACCACTAACCCATCAACATATTTTCCTGAGCTGTGGGGAGCCCCATGGGTCACATGCAATGGCTCTACAGGCCACATTTGGCCTGCAGGCTGGCTAGGGTGCTCAACTTCCAAGTACACACATTTCTGTCCAACTGTCAGCAATGCAAGTTACTTAAGTGGCTGTCAGCCAGCCACCCACACCAGCACCTCTCAGATTTTCACCACTCCTGCCCCCAGAATGAAATCCACTGCAGGCAATGTAAGTAATTGAGCAACATTGTCAGGAAAGTATTTTTTAAAGCCACAACAAAATTCAGATTTTTGGGAGTCCCCCAGAGCACCCAGCCCCACAAAATACTAAAGCAGGGGCCAAGCAGCATCCCTATATACCCATCTGGCCACACCTCAATCAACCTAGAATGCAACAAAAACTGGCCAACTGCCAAAAATTCAAGTAATTGGCAAGTATCTTGAGGAAAAGTGTTCTTTAAAAAGTGCAAAAGCTCTGGCAGCCCTGGAGCACCCAACCCTACAGGATCCCAGAAGCAGGGGTTCTAGAAGCTCCCACTCACTGTACAGATTCCAGTAACATACAGGAAGGGTCTTTACTTGAACTCTATGCAAGTCGAAAGGAGAGTAGAAAATTACAGTTGGGCTGGGTAATCACTATCACCCAGTTGAGGTGGTGCTACAGCTGGTGCTGTAGTGCAGGGGGGAGGAGGAGGAGGAGGGAGGCAACCGCCCTGGACACCCAAGTGAAGGGATGCCAACAGGCACTGCCCAGCTGGACAAGACATGGGATGGAGCTGCAACTGGCTCATGTGGAATGAGGCAGGGGAAAGCATGTGTCCCCCCCAGTCCGTGTACAGGGCAAGAGTAGGCTGCTGCTGCAGGCTCTGCCCCTGGCACCAAACTTCCTTGCCACAACACAGGCTGCAGCACCTAAAATGTGACATTCAACTTTGAATCCTTGGCAGCATACACATGGACACTTCTGACCTGGGACAATTGTGAACTGGTTCCCAGTCATAGTGACTTTCATGCAACAGTGAACTGTTATACGTGTCCACAGCCTGAAATAGCATTCTCTCTAAAGACACTAATGCTGTATTTACTTGAATCTAAGATAAGGTGTCCCCCATCCCCAACATCTTATATTTGAGTACAAGCTTGGGGGCTGAGGCTTCAGCCACAACTCTAACCCTGAGCCAAGGGTCAAAGCTGCAGCTGCTGGCATCCCTTCCCCCATCCCCAACCCCATTATCCCCCATCCCCACCCCCATTTTCCCCCATGCAAGTTTTTGTCTCCTCTCCACTGTCACTTAACTTCTTCTTGAAGCTATGGTTCCAGCTGGGGCCACCGCTCTGGCGGGAGGCAAGCAACACGCAGCATGTTCTGCCTCCAACCCCAGCTTGAACACATGAATAGCAAGCTCTGCACCAAGCTCTAGAGCAAGGACTAAAGCTGCCACTGCTGCTGCATGGCCAAGCTAGTGCTCCCTGCCCCTAGCCACAGCAGGACCCATCAGAGCCAGAGCTACAAAGGGAAAGTAAGCGATGGTAGGAAGCAGGAAGGAGGAGGAAACAGACACCACAAGGAAAGGCTGGTGTGGGGAGAGAGCGTGCAGCAGAGGGTACAGGTACCAGAGGAACAGGCATGGGGTAGCAAGTGGTGGGAGAGGACAGGTAGCAAGAGGCAGGGGTCAAGGCCACTCAACTCTACCACCACTGCCCCCCCCTGCTGCTTACCTCACTGCAGTAGGGGAATTCAAGATGATCCTCCAAGAAATTAGATTCTAGACATGGAAAATTACAAACACATTTCTAAGTTTTGCATGTCCCATAAATAAGAGTCATCTTGGATTCAGGTAAAGAGAGTAAATCAAATTCATCCATGTAGTCCCTTTGGCTACAATATTACTTCTCCATGCTTATGTGCTGTGCAGTTCAATACCCCAGATGGTTGTGAAACAATTTCAGATTCTTTATTCTGAAAAGCATTATATATATCATTAGTTAAAAAGGTTATCTAATTCAGGTAAAAAAAAGTTAGGCAAATCTACAATCACCAGGCAGACCAGCAGCAAGTATTATGCCAGATAGGATAATATTCGGTTTCACTAGAACCAAGTCAGTTACCATGCAGCAAGTTCAGGTGTACTCTACCATTAAGTAAGCAAACCATAAAGATATGTTTGCTAACTGAGCATAGATGCCAATGCAGTGAGAATTCTGCTCCTTGGGTATTATATACATATAGTCTAATCAAAGTTGCATACGTTTTCTCCTTTATGAAATTTGTTTCATTCAAGCATGGTTAGGATTGGGTATGAGGAAGGACAGTGACTGAGCATTAATAGTGAAAACAATGATTACTGACTCCTTTGCTGTGGAAAGTGTTGTGCAGGTAGCAAATAAGCCAGAAAAATTATAGGAAGAGTAGCATACCAGATGGAAGCCAGTGAGAATGAGATTGTAACTCTTGCTCTACCAAGAATTTCCCTCAGACCAGATATTTCAGGAGCAGTTATTAAATTGCAGGTATCTTCTCTACAGGTGATCAACTTGAAACCAAGTGCCTGATTCTTCAGAAGTTCTGCAATTGTAAATGAAATCTGCATTCATGGAAGTGAAGTCACACCCGTCTATCTGGACCGCTTCAATGCACATGCAGAAGCCCATGATTAGAATCCTCAGAAACTTATCAATTGTCCCAACAGTAGACACCACGTGAATTTAGCCACCAAACTCTGTGTCAAGCTGAGCAGAGGTCCTCTGGATAGCTTTTCATATCTTAGGCTACTAACTTAGTTGCCTCATTTTCCAATCTGGATTTTGCCTCTACATCATTTTTTTTCATTGGCATTCACCAAGGACATGTACCACATTTCACAGAATTATAGAAGTAGACTCAGAAGGGACCTTGCAGATCTTCAGGTGCGACCCCCTGCCTGGGCAGGAAGAAAAAAAACTGGGCTCAAATGACCCCAGCCAAGTAAGTATCAAGCCGCTTCTTAAAGACCCCCAGGGTAGGAGCCAGCACCACTTCCCTTGGAAGTTGGTTCCAGATCCTAGCCACCCTAACTGGGGAGTAGTTCTTACAGATGTCTAATCTAAACCTACTCTCCAACAACTTGTGGACAATATTCCTTGTTTTCCCAGAGGGCACTAGGGGAAACAAGGTCTCCCCCAAACCCTTCTGGTCCCCCCTAGCAAGTTTATAGATGGTCACCAGGTTGCCCCTCAACCTTCTCTAGTGAAGGCTGAACAGGTTCAGGTCCCATAGCCTCTCATTGTAGGATCTGCCCTGCTGTCCCCAGATCATGTGGGTGGCCCTCCTCTGGACCCTCTCAATGTTGTCCACATCCCTCTTGAAGTGGGGTGCCCAGAACTGGACAC
>JAGPOW010000261.1:36509221-36527464 GCA_030014935.1 Caiman crocodilus | reverse complement strand
CAGATCATGTGGGTGGCCCTCCTCTGGACCCTCTCAATGTTGTCCACATCCCTCTTGAAGTGGGGTGCCCAGAACTGGACACAGTACTCCAGCTGTGGCTTGACCAGTGTCACGTAGAGGGGGAGGATCACCTCCTTAGACCTCCTTGAGATGCACCTGTGGATGCAGGATAAGGTCCAGCTAGCCCTGCCGACCTTGACCTCACATTGTTGGCCTGCGTTCATCTTGGAGTCAATGATGACTCCAAGATCCCTTTCTGTCTCCATGCTCTCAAGAAGGGAGTTTCCCATCTTATAAGTGTGCTGCTGGTTACTACTGCCCAAGTGCAGCACCCTGCACTTGTCTGTATTGAAACACATCCTGTTTTTGTTATCCCACCCTTGCAACCTATCCAGGTCTTTCTGCAGTCTCTCCCCACTGCTAATGTGCCCACCTCTCCCCATATTTTGGTATTGTCAGAAAATTTGAACAGGTTGCTTTTCACCACATTGTCCAAAATGCTGATAAAGAAATTGTACAGCGCGGGCCCAAGGACTGAGCCCTGGGGGACTCCACTGCCCACTTCCCCCCAGGTCGAATATGACCCGTCTACCACCACCACCCTCTGTGTACAACCCTTCAGCCAATTTGCAATCCATCCAACCATGTGGGCATCGATGCCACAGTCATCAATTTTTTTTAATGAGGATGGGGTGGGAGACCGTGTCAAAGGCCTTGCTGAAGTACAGAAAGACTACATCCACAGCGATACCTGCATCCAATGCTTTGGTGACCTGATCATAAAAGGCAATCAGGTTGGTCTGACATGACCTGCTCTTAAATGAAACCGTGCTAGTTGCCCTTGAACATCATCCCTGCTGCCAACCTGTCACAGATGTGTTCCTTGATGATCTTCTCAAGGAGTTTCCCCAGGACTGAGGTAAGACTGACAGGCCTATAGTTGCCCAGGTCCTCCCTTTTTTAAAGGAGACCACATTGGCCATCTTCCAATCATCTGGCACCTGGCCCGAGCACTATGAGTGCTCGTAAAGCTGTGCCAAGTGCCCTGCAATAACCCCTGCTAGCTCCCTCAACACCCTGGGGTAGAGAGCATCTGGACCTGCTGATTTGAACACATCCAGCCCCTCCAGAAGCACTCTAACCTGGTCCTCCTCAACCTTAGGTCTTGAGGTGTTCCCCTCGAGTCCGTCTTGAATCACAGTGGGGGAGTCCTGGACCCTGCACAAGAAAATGGAGGTGACGAATTTGTTAAAGGGGTCTGCTTTCTCCTCTGGCGCAACCACCAGATTGCACAACGTATCTTGCAGGGGCCCAACGTTTCCCAGTGCCTTCTTCATCCTCACTATATATTTGAAAAGGGACTTTTTATTATCTTTGACCTTGGACGACAGTCCTAACTCTATGTCCACCTTAGCTTTCCTAACATCCCCCTACAGGCCCAAGCAGTGGAGGTATACTCCTCTTTGGAGATCGCCCCCCCTTTCCACTGGGTGGACACTGCCTTTTTGGCAACCAGGCATTCCCAGACACCCTTGGTGAGCCAGGGAGGCTCTTGCCCCCTTTGCTTCTAGTTGGGATCATTACCTCTTGGGCTCCGAGTATCGTCTCCTTAAGGAACAACCACTCATCTTGGGCACCAAGTTCCCCTGCCCTTGAGAACCCAAGCACCTCTCCCAGCAATCTCCTCAACTCCTTGAAGTTGGCCCTCTTGAAGTCTAGGGCTACCGTTTTACTGCAGATAATTTCCTCGAGGTTCATCTTTGGATAAGACCCAAAATACAGAAACGCTGAGCATTTAGAGCTGAAAAAGTAGTCAGTGGAGAAACTACTTTAAATATAAACAGTATTCTATAGACCAGTAAGTATTCTGAAAAATAAGGTACCTGGTGTCTCAAACCAAACAACCAAAATTAATGTAAGAACCATAGTTTTCTTGGCTCATGAACACTGAAACTGAGGGCCAAATTAGTTCAGCAAACAGCAGAGCAAATTTATTTGGGTTCAGAATGAAATAATTCTCTCACCATAATTTTCAAGCCAACTACCTCCAGAGTAAAAACTGCTTAGCATTTTAAAGCTGGAATACTGAACAGCTGTCAGTAAATCTCAAGTACTTGGGAAGCCTAATAAACAATGGCAGGAGTATATGCAAAAGCAGACACCAGCAGTTGCCACCATTATGTTCCGAGCTCCTCAGTGGAGGCATCCCAATACAAAATGTCCCCTCAGCTGATTGATGAGCATAATATATTATTTATATGAGAATGAAACATGGACTTTGAGGAAAGCTGAGTAGTGGTAGATTAATGTTTTCCATTTTTGCTGAGTTAATCAGCTGCTTCTTGTGCAGGGTCCAGGACTCCCCCACCATGATTCAAGACGCAAGTAGCTCACTCAACCAAAAGTGAGTATGGCTGAGACTACAACTTCCATCAGTGGCAGCTTTCTTAACAAGTAGATGCTATTGAGATAAAAAAAATAAATGAATTACCATGTTTATAGAAGGTGTACTTAGCACTCACAGGATCACCAGCTTCAAATGGAGTAAGACTGGTACTCAAGGACACACACTGAACATCTTAAGGACCATGGCTAGAGATTACTCCAAGTGGCAATCTGCAAGGAAGCCATCTCCCTGAAATGCGTCTTGATGAGACCCCAATCTTAGGCTGCTTGGAGATTTTTCTTCTTTTTTTTAAACAAGCGTTTTACTGGAAGAAGCAGTGAGTTACTTTGACCTGGCTCTGCAGCATTGGTATAGATCAGGCACTTCAGCAGGAATTTTTGGTGCTTTTAGCTAAAGCTGATTCAATCAGATATTAAATAAAAGCATCAAAAAAGCCCTAGTATCACGGCACAACTCGCTGCACCGCTCCTTGAGAAGAAAACTGCTGGGGAAAAACCCCAGCAATGTGATAATGAGCACAGCTGATGGTTGCTGTGGCAACTAATAGGTGTCAGCTGACCTAAGGGGGCGGAGCTTGGCCCTATAAACCCCAGAAGCAGAGCCAGGTTGAGGGTTCTCTGCCAGCAGCTGGAAGAGCAGGAGCTCCCAGAGCCAGTAATGTGAGTTCAGCTCCCAAGAGCTCCAGAGGCTGGAGCAATGGTGTGGAGTAGTAGCTTGGAGGCTTACTTTGTTATAGCTAGGTGCCTTGTGTTTGAGTTACAGCCAGAAGCTTGTGTTATGTTTTGTTAATATAGTATTACACTGGTGGTTTGGGCAAGGCTGCAGGGGTTGGAGGAGGCCTCAGCAGGGACCCCAGCCGGTGTGGGGATTCTGGTGCCCAGGAGGGTGCAATTCAGCACCAAAGAGGGTGCAGCAATATTGTTATATGGGGTGAGGAAACCCCAGGCCCTAGCAGGGGGTAACAGGAGAGAAGCTCTGGAGAAGGGCTGCATTGTTTGAGAAGCCCTGGAGAGGGGCTAGCACGGGGCTGAGCGTCCTCAGCCAAGGGGCAGAGTGCTGCGGTGGACCACAAGAAGAGGGTTAGCAGCACAGTGCCTCCAGAGAAGGGCAAGAGGCTGTGGTGGTCTCCAATGAGACAGCAGCACACAACACCTGGCCAGAGGGGGCAGAACTGTGCTGAAAGCCTAAAGGACTGGGGCTGAACAGAAGGTCCTCAGAGTGGATGAAGGTCCTTGGGACAGATGATATTCTAGAGAGGCCTGAGAGTGGGTGAGTATAAAGAGAGCTCTAGAGGGGCCCTAAGGCCAGGGTGCCTGGGGTGCACCCAGTATACAGGGAACATCCCGGTGGGTCCAGGAGATCACAGGGATGAAAGTCTTGGTACACTATGCCCAAGGTGGTAATAAGGCAGCCTCCCATCCTAAACCTAGTGTCAGCAAAGTCGTGGTGGGTGAATTGAGGGTGTCTTGGGCTGGACTTGGCGTGGACAGAGGGCCTTCAGGAGATCACGGCCCTCCTGTAGGACACCACCATGACATCTTCTAAAAGCACCAAATTTATACAAGACATCAGGGGAGCCAGGTGCAAATAATGCACTGTCTTCTGGGCATGTACTGAGCCAAGTTTAAAGTAAAGAACCACCTTCTGTGTGTGTACACATGCATCTGCAAGCAGCTACCATCTCCAAGAGCCTCAGCTGCTCATTTATCAGCTGGGGATAAATGCAACAATTTGTGCTACAAGAAATCTATTAATGAATTTATTTTAACTTCTGTGAAGAGCCCATATGCTATAAATTAAAAGCAGTTTGTGAGAAATTAATAAGTTTATTTTCAGAGCAGGGCTTCAATACTGTTCAGTCTGATGCTGCACCTTGCCTGCCCAATAAGGAAAAGGGCAAATAAGAAATAGCTGATCATACCACGAGCGTTAAAAATCTGCTGAAGCAAGTGCGAGGAGAGGAGCTAGAAAGATAGGTGATCTGATAATGCATCTTAAAACAAAATTTATGTGCGTGTGCTTCATGATACAAGAAAGGGGGATTTAAGTTAGACAGGCAGCCTTAGTTCTGGCATTTTGTACCTATTCAGGCTAATAATAAAGCACTTGCTTAAAAGATTAAGGTGCATACATAATGTATTAATACATCATCAAAAGGACTGTTGAACAACAGGGTAATTCCAACTGGCTCTGGTTAAGGAACAATTTGAAAACACTTAACCTAGCTTTTAATATGCCATGTTCAACTCATTCCTGGTTCAAAGACATCTGAATAGATCTCTTCCTTAGGTCAATTATGGAAAACCAACTTTAGCTGATTTCCATAATTAGCAGAACATTCTGTTCCCATAATAGGAAACATTTTAAAAGAGATTCCAAGATTTATTCAGGTGAAGCTAAAATGAAACACCAATTCACATTAGTGTCACAAAATAAGATAGGAAAAAAAAATGCCTGAAAGACATAATTACTCTTTAAAATAGCTCACTCTGTTTGTTTGTTTGTTTGTTTGTTTTTTAGAGCAAGTCCATCAGCAAAGACAGACTGACAGATTTCAAAAAGAACATCTGATAAAATTCTGACCATGAATACAATTAAGCTATTTGGGTACTTTTAAATAAATCTATAGCTATTCAATACACATGATTGAGAAAATGTACTAGTGCTGCTTCCCACAACAAAGCAAAGTTTTCCATCAGACAAATTAGAAACTGTTTCTACAAACAACATGCAGTTCTCTAGATTGTTATAGAATTGTTTAAAAAAATCTGCAGCATTTTAAACAGATGTTGTATGAATTTGTCCACAGAAGTCTTCAGTCTTTTTTTTTTTTCTTTTTTTTTTTAAGTATAAAAAAAATCATGCGTTAAGGGACATCATTTAACTTAGAACTAAATATACTTTATTTCCTTTGACCCCTATCCAATAGTTCTCTACTTTCTAAGATGAAAAGTACCAACCCATAATTTTTCTTAATTTAGCAGCACCCCATTTCAAAAGCATATTTCACTTTTGATATACTGAAAAATAATACTTGGAGTATTGTTGTATCTCTAATGATCTAGAAAACAGGTAAGAAAAGGATTAATTATGTGCTACTGAACTAACTGTGTAGTTGGGAGAGGTGTTGGACAAATTTGGGCATCAATGGCCTTCCTCGGGTTTAAGAAAAAGGCAGACATGCTGAACTAAAATAGCAGAGAAAAGATTCCATGTAAATACAAACAAACTGTGTGCTTGGAGGAAAGGTACAGGTAAATTAGAAGTGAAAAGGAATTCTCAGGAGCCCTCAAAGTAGTGCAGTAGAATAAGTAATCTAGTCAATGGTAGAGCAAGCCCATGCAAGAAAGGAGAGGTTTGTTATTAACAGGGATCTGGTTTGCAGGGATCCTGTTTTTTCTCCTGCGGTCTCCACCCACAGAACCTGCAATAACCAGCAGTGCTGATGATCAGGTGATGTTCACTTGATCAACTCAAACAGTCTCATTTCAGTTGCACTGAATTTCCTTCACTGGGGACTTTTCATGTTACTAGGCAGGTGAAACTGCTCAACTTCTAAGCTTATTCTGCAGCCTTTGATGTCATTAATTCTCTTGTGAATCACAGCAGCAGTCCCTCTTAAGTGACTCTATTCTTCTCTTTCAAAAAGAACCCAGACATCAATTGCAGGTTCCTCAGCCCAAAGCTTTCTTTACTGCAAAGCAAACAGAGGGTCTGGATTGTTACTACTATTGTTCTAAACTGCCAGCAGGATTACCAAGAGGACAGACAGCAGTGTAAAGCAGTATGATGATTCTCATCATCATTTTATCACATCTGACTCAAGAAAACAGTCAAACAAGTTACCTGGTAACTAGATGAACTTTGGGCTTAGATGAAAGCTAGCAGGCCATAAAATAATCTAGACAGGACAGAGATACTATTGTTGTGCTGAAAAATATTACACTGGTACAGGTAATAGAAACATTCAACCTTCATGTCTTATTAGATTCTGGATGTACAGTTGTTGATTGCAATCATGCATGCCTCTTCAACAGCATTTGGGGGGGGGGGTTGAGGAGAGGAAATAAAAAAAAAAAAGTGCATTTGTTTTATTGCTCAGCTACAAAGCTTTTATATAGTCCTTTTCACCTCAGAGTAATATGCTGTACATGACACCCTATGAGCTCATAAGGTGAACTGACTATCATTTGAAGCTACATTTAAAAGCACATTACACCTGGGCTCTTGAATCTGTACTGGCTCCAGTAAAAGCTTTTGCTTTTTGGGTTAAGGACCTATTATATCAAATGAAACCCTGCGATGCAAAAAAGGAGCAGGTCACAGCAGTTGAATGGGTTCTCAGATTTAGAATCTGTTTCTGGCCTATTGGAACAGCACCCAGGTACTTTAGCTTTCTGGGCATACTGCAAAGCCATAGTGGCCATTTAATACGTATTCTGTCAAAAAAAAGAACCAACCCCTGCTTTAAAGTAGTTTATTCTTCATTGTGGAAAACAGAAATATAGTGAAGCAAGTTTCCAACTTATTGTTTCCACAAACAAACTTTATTTTAGGTGAACCACAAAGTACTGAAGTATTTAGCAGACTTATCCTAGTAACATATAGTCAGAAGTTTTCCATCATGTAATAAAGTCATACAGCAATCAAGTTACTGTTCCACAAAATCAGGAGTATAAAGTTGTCTTGCTGTTCCTCAGTCATTACAGAAAAAAAATAAAGTAGTTCCTTTCTTATAAATTATGGCAACCACTAATGGGATGCACAGCTTGCCTTAGGTTACTAAGGTAAATAGCTTTCTCATTTAGGTTTACAGCATAAACAGTTAAAACTGATTTTAGTGGAAACAGAATTAAAATTATGTATAGGTTTATTAAACTAGCTAAATGTCTTTCAGAACAGCCTGAAATGATTTGTCAGGAAGAACAAGTGAGGTTGGAAGGGACAGACTATAATTTTATGGGCACATATTTTAAAATACAGCTATTGAGGCAAATAAGAGCAACTCCTTCTGTTCTACTTATAAGATGTACGAGAGAAAAGAATTTTTTTTTTTTTAACTAGAAAGATGTACAAGAATCAATACAACATGTATAACATGTGCAAACAGTGAAAAATTTCAGTCCTGGTCTCCTATTACAAACTGATGAAACTGTAAGAAGGCAGGAAGTCTGGACAGCATTTATTTAAACTGTAACCAATAAAAAAAAAAAAAACACACAACAAAAGTACAGATGCTTTCCAGGAAAAGCCTGAACTACTGAGTGGCTTATGGCTGGACTCTGGGAGCACTCACAAACTCAACATTTTAGGAATTAATTTCACTTATGAAACCTCTTTGCAAATCTAATTTAACTACTTTAATATAAACATGGTACATGGGTACAAAGACAAAAAGAACTGCAATCAGCTTTCATATTAAAGAGAAGGAAGGTTGCATGGTATAGTTTATAGATCTAGAAGTTTCATAAATAATGGAAAGAGTGGGGAATTAAGTTTCATTATATAGGGTGGGGAGAAGCCTAAACAAAATGCTGAAATATTTTTTGGGGGGGAAGAAAAAAAAAATCAGTGAGAAAAGAGCCAAGCCCCACTAACTTCTACACAAATTGTACAATAACTGAGAGATACCATTGTGATGGCAATTGAGAGGTGAAAAAGTTACAAACTTTTAGTTAGTGAAGAAAAGAATACAGAACTAAAAGGTTTGAGTATGGTCTTATTCAGATATGTAGAGCTACCAAATAACCACCCTCCCCCAAATATTTTACAATTTAAGACATCAAGTGACTATATAGCACTTGTGTGGCTACATAAATATCATACTGTAGCATTTGGGGCCCAGTTCCAGAGAAGTAATCCCAACTTTCAATTCCCATTCATCTCAATGGAATTTAAGAATGTATACTATTAAGGACAATTTTTTTTAATCCCTTCAAGTTTATGCAAAGCAAGTAATAGAATAAAAACATTAGAATGAATTTAAACAATAATATATAAATATACATTTAGAAAAAAGAACTTACTGTTTTATTCCGTAATCTAATTATGTCTGAGACAGAGCCAGCTCCGCAATATTCCATAACAATCCAGAGATCCGTGTTCTTAAAGTAGCTGCCATAGTACTTGACAACATAGGGACTACATAAACACAAGAATTAAGCGTTATAAGTTACTGATCACTACTACTGTGCAAAGATCTCCAGGATCAACTGTGTAATAGGAAAAGATTGTGAGAATTAACACAATCAAAGACTTTGAATTCTGTCAGCTACGCGTGCAAAAAAAAAATCAAGATGGGACTGTTAAGTCAAGCCTTTTGAAGACCTCAATTAAAAACTAAAAGTTTGGTTATGTAACCCAATAAGGGTAGATATTAAATAATCATCTTATGTTCTTCAAATAAAAATCTTCCCAAATCACCAACTGCTTTCTGAGGGATGGAAGGCACCTTCTTCCTCTACTAAAACACCCTTTCACTTGGAAAT
The DNA here is from genome assembly GCA_030014935.1 of Caiman crocodilus. NCBI lineage: Eukaryota > Metazoa > Chordata > Crocodylia > Alligatoridae > Caiman > Caiman crocodilus. The sequence continues at coordinate 36,518,569 of JAGPOW010000261.1, read as the reverse complement.
GTCTATTTCCATTTCCAACACACTTCTCTTGTTCTCTCCCAAGCCTTAAGTAAGCACTACTTAGCTTCTCCCAAGCTTCTCCTTTTCTTCCTGGCAACCTGAAGGAATTTAAAACCTCAAACACAAACATGGATAGTCATCTGAAGACAGAATCTAACACTTAGTTAGACAAGTGTATCTGTATTCCCCAAGCAAATTTTCCACATTTTGTTTTAACATGAGACTTTAGAGATAAAATACCATAAATTTTAAGAGTTGCATTATCTATGTGTTGGAGGATATAATGACTACCCTGAGGAGTTTAGAGTCCAAAGGCACAAGTGGGTACAGTAGAAAATATTATCCAAATGAGTACATCCAGTCAGAAAGAATCAGTTCCAGAGGCTGCAATGCTTAATGAAATTGGAGTTTTCATCCTGGCAGCTCCTACTTCTTGCAGTTTGCCAATTAAGGTATTTATTCAGGTTTCTGACATTTGCTTCTACCAGTGTAGCCTTCAGTTTGGTATTTAACTCACATCCACAGCTTATTTGTGGAACATTCATTCACACTTCCCCTTACCTAGATCACAACATTTCTGTCATTTCCGCTAGGCATAGAGAGATGAAATAATTATATGAGCATGACAATGGGGGCCGACCTTTTTGGCAGGCATGCCACAAATTAAGCCCTCTGAGTGCCACTGTGATTCCCCTTCCCCTGCTTTACACACCCTGCCCCATCTGCCACCATGCTGTCTGTCTATTCCCTCTTAATCTGCTGCATGCAACAGAGACCTGTCCTCCTTGTGACATGGCTGTCCATGCAACAGCATGATACCCTAAGATGTTAGTTTTGTTCCCTCCTAATCTTATAGGAGCATACAAATGTATTAAGTACTTTAGCCACATATTCAAGGCCCAAGTTACAGGGGTTTGGCTCCCACAGTTTCCTATAGGAGCTTAAAGATTTAACACAAGTTTTTTTTATCAAATGCAAAACTTCTGCTCCCCTTTTAAAAACAGGTGAAAACTACTGGCCACAGCCTCTATCAGTATGTTCTAGAGTTGTATCTAATACAAAGACTGTGAGGGAATGACATCACAGAAAGATACTGTACATATCTCAACAGTGAATCTCAACCAAAATGCCATGACACCATGGGGTGCCATGAGAAAATTTTAAAGGTGCCACCTAATATTAGCACAGCTAGGTGTGCAAAGAAACTCAGAAGGCACATCCCTAACTCTGTCCTTACAGATAGGCCAGTGGATTTCCTTGTGCCCTCAATATGGGAAGAGTGTTTGCAAGCAGGGGGTTTCACCTACTTGCAGACATGAGCCCTAAGTCAGAACAGTACCAGGGTTGTTTTCCTACAACAGGGGCGGGCAGAATATGGTCCATGAGGCAATTCTATCCAGCCCATGTGGCGCCTAAAAAATGTAGAAAATATTGATCTGTCCTTGGTTCCTGTCAAAAATTATAGAAACTAGGGGCAGCAGGACCCAGGGAAAGCCCAGTGGGCTCCTGCAGCAGCAGGGCCCACCTATCCCTGCCATCCAGAAGCCCCAGCTGGGGTTTCTGGCTTGGGACCATGTGGCTGCTCTGGCACCAGAACCTCAGGTAAAGGGTGGGGAGGACTCTGGGGAAAAGCTGAGCGCGGGAAAAAGCGGCCCCTCGCCTGCCCTCATGGCCCGCGCTCCCTGCTGGAGCCAACTGCAGCCCACATGGGAGCGTCCTGGGCAAGAACAGGCAGCCCCACACATGCTGCAAGCAGTTAGTGTCCTGCGCTACAAGCACAAGGTGGATGAGGGGCCACTTTTCCTCATGCTCAGCACCAACTTGTCCCGTGCCTGAGAGCAGGGTATTGGGGCTGCACTCTGCCCCCTCACCTGTACTGCAGGGCTGGGGGGCACTGGGAATGAGCAGGAGCCTGGAGCCCACACCAATGTGTCTGAAAGCCAGCACCGGCAGGGCCCAGAGGAGGGCAAAAGGAGTACAGGGTCCCGGCCAGCAGGGGCTCTATGGAACTGGGCCAGCTCCCCTGTCTCCCTGCTGGAGCAGCCCAGCCTGGCTCCGCAGATCTGTCATCCTGCACTCTGCTCTGGGCCCCGCCAGTGCTGGCCCTGAGACATTGGGACACTGGTCCCAAGATGGCGACGGGGGCAGGGCTACCCATGCAGCCCTAGACAGCTTGCCAAGGCTGGCTAATTGGCCCTATGCCCAAAATAATTGCCTGCCCCTGTCCTACAAAGTTTTCAAAGATGATATCCATTTCCAATCAAGGAGAAGGTTAAGGGATACCAATCACAGTCTCTAACTTGCTGCTTACGGACAAATAATTTGATAAGAGAGAACTTTAATTAGCAAAGATACAATTAGATCCAACGGCTAGAAACTAGAACTAATCAAATTCAGAGTGAAGATAAGGTACACTTTAAAACAGTGATAATACAACACACACACACCCACACCCTTCATAGAATCATAGAAGTAGGGTTGGAAGGGACCTTGTAGATCTTCAGGTCCAACCCCCTGCCTGAACAGGGGGGAAAACTGGGCTCAAGTGACCCCAGCCAGGTTAGGCATCGAGTCGCTTCTTAAAGACCCCTAGGGTAGGAGCCAGCACCACTTCCCTTGGAAGTTGGTTCCAGGTCCTAGCCACCGTAACTGTGAAATAGTTCCTACGGATGTCTAATCTAAACCTACTCTCCAACAACTTGTGGCCATTATTCCTTGTTATCCCGGGGGCGCTAGGGGAAATAAGGTCTCCCCCAAACAGGATCATCTGACCTTTCAAAGGTCAGATATTTTTCTAAAAAGTATTCACTAATTCACGCACAGCTATTTAAGCCACCTAACAGCCTGCATGATACAGATGGTCAAACTAGAACAGGGTCGGACAATTGTTTTGGGGCACTTACTCTGTTTTGGCAAGCTGTTGAAGGCCACATGATTAGCCCGCCCCTTGATAGGTGCCCCACCCCCTGGTCACCATCTTGGGATCAATATCCCAGAACCAGCACCAGTGGGGCCTAGAGCAGGGTTCAGGCTGGCAGTAGTCCATGAAGCTGGGCTGGGCTGCACCAGAAGGGAGAGGGGATAGCTTGCCCAGCTTCATAGAGCCCCTGCTGGCCAGGACTCCATACTCCTGCCACCCTGCTCTGGGCTTCACAGCACTGGCCCCAAGACACCTGTGTGGGCCCCATGCAGCTGCTCACTCCCAATGTACCCCAGCCCTGCAGTACAGGCGGGGGACAGCATGCAGCCTCTGCTCCCTGGCAAGGAAGCCAGTGAGCATGCACTGAGCATGGGGAAAAGCAGCCCCTCCCCCCCGCCCCATGGCTGGCACTCCCTGCTGCAGCTGCTTGCAGCCCACACAAGGCTGTCTTGAGCAGGTACAGGCAAGCCACATGGGCTGCAAGTAGCTGCAGCACAGGGCGCTGGGCACAGGATGGAAGAGGGGCTGCTTTTCCCCATGCTCAGCACCAGCTTGTAACCTGCCCCCACTGCCAGCCTGGGCCCCATGCTGGCTCTGGGCTCGCCTGTTGGGGCTGCACTATAGTGGCAGCAGCTGCGGGCCCCCCGCTTGCCCTGTCGGACAGCATTTACTGCAGTTCCCCACTCAGAGCTCGTGCGCTGGGCAGCACAGGGGCAGCCTCACTGCAGCCTACCACAGTGCAAGCTCCAGGCAGGCAGCAGCAGCAAACATTTATGGCAGCAGCAGCTGTGGCCCCCTGCTTGCTGCACCAGGCAACAGCCCTTATGGGCGAGCCCAGAGCCAGCGCAGGGCTCAAGCTGGTAGTGGGGCTAGGTCACAAGCTGGTGCTGAGTGCAGGGGACAAAGCAGTCCTTTACCCTCGCCTGCTGAGGACAGCCCCAGCATGGGCTGCAAGCTGCAACAGGGACCACCAGCCACAAGGTGGGGAAGGGGCTACTTTTCCCCATGCTCCGCACGAGCTCCTTCCATGCCCTCCCCGTCTTCCCCACTCCTTACCTGAGCTTCCTGAGCCAGGGCAGCCATGTGGTCTCAGACCAGAAGACCATGCTGAGGCATACAGGGGTGGGGGGCGGATGGGCCCTGCTCTTGCAGGAGCCTGCCAAGGATTCCCCTGGGTCCTACTGTCCCTGTCATTTTTGACAAGAACCAAGGACAGATAAATTTTAATTTTCAGAATTTTTTTTAGGGGCCCCACAGGCCAGATAGAATGGCCTCACAGGCTGGATTCAACCCATGGGCTGGATTTTGCCCACCCCTGGACTAAAAATCACAATTTTCCCTTCTGGTATTCTAACCTCTTTCTATAATATCAAGATGGAGTCTGTTGCTGGTCATCTCCTACCCCCTGATCCCACCATGTGCTTCCAGTGTACTTAAAAATAAGAAAGAAATAAAGAGTAGGAAATTAAAATACAAAATATTATGTTAAAAGAATGTAAAGTTTACAAAGTCAAAAACTCAGCAGGCATTGAGTGCCAGAATTAATGCTTCGAGTTCAATTCCTGTTCAGGAACTGAAAGCTTACTGTTCAGCCCCCTTTTCTCCATATGAGACTGCATCAGTGCACCTCTAACATACATCATATTGGCACTGATATAAAGAAAATTGGCTGCAGATACCAACCCGATAGGGCTGATAAATGCCCATGCTGTGCACAGCCGCAGCACAGCACTCAGGCAGAGGAAAAGAGCTGGCAGCCTGGAGAGTTGCCTCCAACTGGTAAGTCCAGTGTAGCAGAAGGGAAGAGGGGCAAATCAACACACCCTGCCATGAGGGAGGGGCAGGAACAGGCAGGAAGCGGAGCCACAGCTTGTCAGAGGGGCGGGGGTTCAGGTGGCAGCGGCTCCTGTCACTACTTGCACCCTGGAAGGGCACAGAGGCAGCGTGTGGTCCTCAGATCTGTACAGGGCAGGGTAGGGTAGTCTGCAGGGGCTCTTCTTGGTGGGAGCCGAGCTCAAAAAGGACACCGGGATGATGCTGTGTCCACCCCAAAAATTTCGATGCCGCTTCGCTCCCACTGCCACCAGTCACCCAGCACAGCCCTGGCTCAATGCCCTGCCTCCACCCACATGCCAGGAAAAGCCAGGGCTGCACTGGGCAGCTGGCAACAGCAGCAAAATTTGAAATGGATGCAGTGTCGTCCCAGAGCCACCGCCACCACCCCGAGCCCAGCCCCTGCCAAGAAGAGCCCCACACAGCCCTGGCTGCAGCCCTCCCCACCCTGCCCCACGCAGATCCAGGAGGCACATGCCCCTCCCCCCTGTGCTCTCCTGGGGTTCAAGCAGCAGCAGAAGCCAGTTCCCACCCCCACCCACCCATGCCTCCAGCCTGTCCCCCTGACCTACCAGGGCAACACCTGCCTCTGCCCCCTCCTTCACCACAGGGGGCATTTATCTGCCCCCCACCCCTGGACTTACCAGCTGGAGGCTATGATACCAGCTGTATCAGAAAATCAGATCAGTATTGTCCAATATGCCACCTTAAATACCAGCAATCTGTATTGGCCCCAAAAATCTCTATTGGTGCATCTCTAATATATGGTCATCACATTCTACTTTTTCCAGAAGACCTCAGGATTCATGGTTATGGCGGTTGAATACTGTCTGGAAAAACTCCTTTTTACCCCTGTCTCAGTCATAGGGAAGACGGACAAAAACAGACCGAGTAAGAAGGAATTCCTTAGGATATTTGAAAAAGCAGCTGTGCAGTACACACTCTCAATTATCCAAAACTTACTAAAGAACTCACTGAGAAGTCATTTGGACAGACAAATTTATTCAGATAAGAACCATAATAAGGTGCATTAAAAGTGCAGAGTTTCTGCTCGGTGCATTGGGTGGGGGGAAAATAAATAAAAATCATCTCTGTGGGCCATATTTGGCCTACAGGCCACGGGTTGCCAACCACAGAGTTAGGGTCTTTCTCCAAGCAAAAACACCCCCTTTTCTTCCCCCCCACAAAAGAGAACTTAAATCCCTCCCTTCCCTTTAATTTAAACACAAAGACGTGCTATAACATCTTTGCCAGTCCTTTGAAACTGAAACCTAAAATTCATATGGATTAATCCGCTTACAGGAAACTTTAACAGCACTCCAAGACTTATAAATTAAAGATTTTATCATCATGCCAAGTTAACGGTTGGCAGAAGATATGTAATGGATGTCTAAAGAGCCTCATTCTTCTAAGAATCATCATTAATTTGGAATACTAATTCAGGTGCATCTATTATTCTTTCAATGACGAATAACAACTATACTTCAGAAATCATGAAAGGAATTTGATCTTCAGCAGGCATGTCTACACGTGCCCCTGACTGCACAGTTGGTATTACAATCATATAATACTTGCTTTAACAGTAGGGTTGAAAACGACCCGTGCACTGCTAGGACTGCAGTTCCAGCAGCTACTGTGCAGTCATTTAGCATTGCTTGCTTTAGCAAGTACTAAATGACTGCACAGTCCTGGTGGTGCACGAGTCATTTTCGATCCTACTGTGCAGTAGCAATGAGTTACTATGCAGTACCAGTGACATCATGGTTAGTGCCTGCTGATACTACATTGCCATAGCGATGAGCTATGGTGACACAGCATCAAGTGTAGACACACCCAGTAAGAACAAGTATAATGCACATTAAAGTGGCGTATCAACTGAAATTTTGGAAAAGTCCATTTAGAACAGCACTTGTCAAGTATATTTTCAAATAGACATTAGAAAAGGTAGCAGAAATAAAGAATTAAAACTATATTTGTACCTGTCACATTGTTGCATTATAGAAATTTCTTTAATTATTTCCTGAAGATCTGATTCAACAGGGACTTGTTTAATTGCCACGACTTGTCCAGATTCCTTGTGTATTGCTTTAAACACACTACCATAAGACCTAAAATTAAAAAGAACAACAAATTAATTTTATTCCAACAAGGTATGTACCTTTATCCTCCCAATGAGCACTATCCTACAAAATACTGTCAATTTAGAAGTGTGGGAATTTGTTTTCAAAGAATTTCTAAGAAATTATAAATTTCAAAGAATTTTAAAGAAATTCATGGCCTTAGATTACAAATGGTATAGTTGAATGTCTTTAAATCAATGCTCTTTTTAAAGTTTAAATAATTTTAGTTTTGTAAGTCATGCATCAGATTGTTAAGAATCTAATCAAAATGATTGACTATATATAAAAATGTGTGTGAGATATTTACATGTACATATATTATTTTTTTTAAAAGAAATAAAGTTATAGCTTCCTTTTTTGAAGGGAGTTAAGGAAAAAAAAAAAAATTGAGAAGATTCCTGTTGTGTCAATTCTAGTCCGTCAACCTTTCAATTTACTCGCATGGTACTAGACACACGAATCCTGGGCTTGACCATAAACTGCATCCAACTGATAGGCTTGGTGGCAACATGATAAGGCTACTCATGGTAGCTCCTATAAAATACTACAATATTGCAATCTCCAAAGTAAGGTGAATATAGGTGTGTAAGAGGTCTGAGGCATGCCGCTTGAAGCCAAGTAGTCTCTCTCTGCTGAAAGAGTAGCATTGTATCCTGTGAAAGGTCTCCTGCCATGCCCTGATGCTAGAGAGAGGTGCCAAAACACCTTTGGGAGACAAAACGGTTGGTTATAGGCTCAAGCAGTCAGCTTTTCTTCACAGACTCCACCATCCCCATACTCTGCCCTTCCCAGAACATCTGGTATGGTTATGTTGTTGCTCACCTGTAGTACTGAGGATCCAGTCTCAGTCTTACTGACTCCTTTGCCTATGGTCCCCCACTTCAGTTGGCTGCTTGCCCTGTTCTTCCTGGCACAGTTCTCAAAAGAGCCACTTCTTAGTTCTGAACCCACCCTTATCTTCAGGGTCAGGATGGATTACACCCTTCTTGGGTGTAATCTCATCTGTTTCCGGTCTCCTCCAGGTTCTTTAAATGGTTGCTTTCACCCCTCGGGACTGGACTCACCAATGAAGCAGTCTTCTCCGTCTCTGCACTGGCTCACACCAGTTAAGTGAGAGGACCAGGGCTTTCTTCCAAGCCCCAGGGTTGGTCCCCTCTCTCCTCAGTCTTTGCCATCTTCTCTCTCTTCACCTCATCTCCCCCTTCTCCTGTCCAACTCCTGACGCTTGCTCAGCGTCTGTTTAAATTCCTTTTCTGGCCGGCTGGGTCTGCCGTGGCAGCATCCAATTTGCTGCCTTCCTGATCCAGCTGTTTTTCTGTTAACTTCTCAATGCGGCTTTTTTTCCCCGCCCCTCTTTGCTCACACCGTTCTCCCTCTCTCAGGCTCGAACCCTGGCAGCTAGGCTTGCCATGGCAGCCTTTGATCTGTTATGCCCCATCTGATTTCTTAGTCAGGGGACAGCACCTTTCCCAAACCCTCTCACCGTGGTTTCCTCAGCGTCTCTAGGTAAGTTTATTTTCTTTGTTTTATTCTTTGCATTCTCACAGCAGGGTGCTTCAGCCACCCTGTCACAAGGTGCCTCAAAATCCTAGCACCTGCTGCCTTGTGGGTATTCCTTGGTTGGAGAACTGACTAAAGGACATCATCCCAAAACTCATCCTCACTGAAGCATTATGCAGTCAGCAGAAGTTCTTATTTGTTGCTCTCTGGCAGAAGCTACAACCAGCAAGGCACTGAATGTGGGATCAGTAGGTCTTGGGTGGGTCTCAGGACTCTACTCTTTCATAATCTTGCCTAGGCATACACATAGGTGGTCTTGGTATGTGCATAAGAGGCCTAGTCCCCATGATCCAAAGGATGAACAGCTGCCTACTACTGGAGACTCACGATTCCTTCATCCATTGGTACCTACCAAAAGCATATGTAAACACTTGCTTTGACCCAAGAAAGTCATTTTTCTAAAGCTAGGAAATTCCAGAGAAAGCCCAGCAGATTTTAGGTTTACCATAGGCTTCACATGAGTGGCAAGGGACACAGTCCCTGTCCAATTTACAAAGCCTGCAGAGTTCCTAAAATTCTGGTGATGACAAAAGAACACCAGGATAACACACTTGTAAAGCAAGTCACAGTGACGTTGAAGTCTCTAGACCATAAAACTCTTCTATACTCAAAAACTTCTTTTCTCTACCCCCACTCAAATTCTCTGCAGCTAAACAAAGTGCTAAAATAAGAGCAGAGTCATAATTTGTAGGTGTCTCAAGTGTCCTTAAGTGCTATAAAAGTGAAGATACAGACTACGTATGGCAATGTAACACTTCAAATTGACTTGAATTCTATCAGCAAATGACTCTTATGGCGGGCCAGTAGGGGGCGCTTCCGTTTTGAGCCGCCCACCTCCCTGCGCCCGACCACCTTCCAGGCTCCGAGTGCCTCCCTTGGGGTGCCTCGTGTCCGGCCGACCCCTTCCCTGGAGCC
>JAGPOW010000261.1:36389713-36506158 GCA_030014935.1 Caiman crocodilus | reverse complement strand
TCTGACCCCGGTGCTCTTTCCTGCCAAGGCAGGGGGTCGGACTAGATGATCTGCCCAGGTCCCTTCCGACTCTAGACACTATGATACTATGATACTAAAGTCTGGAATAAATGAGTAAGGAAATCTTTGGAGACTACAGGGCAAGGGAAAAAGAATGCCACTGATGCCAACATGCAATGTGGCAGTTGGCACAAGTATAGAAAGTATCTACTGTTGAGGAGAAAGAGTGTGTAAACCATAATAAAGGGTGTGTAAACCAAGCAGCTTGCTTACTACAAATATCCTAACAAGAAGCAGGACATTTTATGGGTCAAAAGGTAGAATAAAAATCTTCAAGCAAAGGAGAAAAAGTAGTAGTCAAGGAACACAAAGAGAAAACTGCAACAAGAATCTAAAATAGCCACCAAAGAAAGTTTGTACAAGTAAGTGCTCCATCTGTTTTCTTTGAGAATCTCCCCCAGTTTGTGAACCAGAACAGTGATTTTCAGCTAGGATGCCACTGAGGTACCTTGAGATCCTTTCAAGAGTGCCATTGGCTACTACGCAAAATTAGCACTGTTATACGTGCAAACACAATTCATAAGGGAAAATCCATAGATTTCAAACAGGAATCCATAGCATTGCAAACACCAACCTGCCGTGGTGGTCCCAAGTTCTTTGCAAGAGAAAAATTGCTCAATTATTTTTTTGTACCTTGAGTCTCAGCTAGAACAACAGTTTTCAACCTCATTAAAATGAAGGCACGCCTCAAAAAAATACTAACTCTAATCAATCACTTAGGGGTTTGTTTTGGTTTTGGCTACAGGAAAAATATTAAAATTAAATTTAAAAAAAAAAAAACCAAAAAAACAAGCAAATCTTCTATAGCAAAATGTTCAGAAACACCATGAAAAGATTGGAGTGTTTTTGATATTTGGGATTCCCATCTGCAATCTCTGGGTTTCTTACAAATAATGCGTAGAGGTGTCTGCACACCTAGCAGTGCTAATATTGCACAGCACCCCACAATACTCTTATAAGGATCTCACAACACCCTGGTTGAGAATCACTGAACTAGAAAAAGTTAGAGGCAAAATTGAAATCTGCTAGTGAAGAACATATTCTATTCTTGGGTAAGTGAGAAGCAACATAGATATCTTTGCTGGGAAAAAAAAAACCCAACAGATAAATTTACATTAGAAAGTCAAGGAGGGAAAACAGTAATTGCCTTTCATAAAGGGGAAATTTGGCCTCATCAAGAATTTGTATTTCAGATTCAGAAAAAAAATATGAAAGGAAACTTAAACAAGATATCAGTAGGATTCAATTAACCTAAGAAGAGGTGTTCACAAAAAAAGGTTCTCTCAGTGACAGACTGAACATGATTGGAGGAGAATTTAAAGCATATGAGATATTGGAGGTCATCTCTATGCAAATACACAACACACAAGCAAATGGCATCATGCACTCTCTAGCATCTCCTTTGGCAGATATTACTTCCCAATAAAGCACTTTCGGATTTGTCCAAGAGAAACATGTTATTTTACCACCGTTCCAAGTCCTAATCAGAGAGTTTAGGAACAAGCAGAAGAATAAAAGGATGACAAGTTTGGAGCATCACAATAGATTGGGAAGAGTGCTAGAAACACTAACAAACAATAGCCTTAAAACGGCTATTTTCAAACGACGAAAATACTACAGTACTTGGATAAGAACAACCAAGGAAATAGTGCCCCTTGACTTTTCACTTTTCTTATTTATTCTGACCCAACAGACATGTTATTGATATTAATACAAAAAGACATCCAAACAATAATGAAAGTTGGAGACTGCAGGACTTATTGAACTATATTAGTAAATTTTTCCCCTCATATGTTTCTCAAACAACAGGCAGCAGGATACCACAGCAAGAAAGAATTCAAAATACCATAACTGCTAATGCCAGTCTTTGACCTGCTGAACTGTACCACAATCCTCATAGATGCTTCAAAGAGAGACCTCAGAACTGTGTTACTACTGAAATATTAGATTTAACAATTACTTGTATTACAAGGTAGCTCAGGAAAAAAAAAACACAACATAAACCAGGAATACACAGATATAGTGATAGATATTTTGAGTTCTTTTGTTAGGTAGCAAACAGTATAACTTACAACAAACATAGGGGGATCTAACCCGAAAAAAATCAACCACAGACTCATCCAGCTCACGGGCCCAGAAAGTTGTGTCACCAATCTACTGTAGTCCTATTAATGTCACCGTCTTAGAGGTAGGGTTAGAGTGATGGGCTAGCCATGATAGTCCAGGAAAAAAAGAAAGAGAGAGAGAGAGAGAGAGAGAGAGAGAGAGAGAGGAAAGGACTGCACCATCTTTTACTGCACCAACTACATAGTTGACAGGAAGACTGACAAGCTTTCAGGTATTATAGTACTCTTCCTCAGGACTCTGAGATAATAAGCACCAGAACTAAATCAGCAGACGGAACAAGGGCTTGTGTATTCCAGATAACTAAAGTGAATATACATTTTTGTGACACTCACTATATGCAATGAAAGCTGCAGAGAGAACCAATGAGTGAGATTAGATTTTAAATGCATTTGCACCAAATTCAGGGGGGAACATTTGAAACTGGCCATAAGCCACTGACAGCAATATAATTCATGACCTTATATTGTGAATAATACCATTTAAGCCAGGGGCAGGCAAAATATGGCCCACAGGCCACATTCAGCCCACCAGATGCTTCCATCTGGCCCATGGAACTCCTTCAAAAACCAGATAATGGTGGCTGCCTGCCTGAAAGCCTCCAGTGGCATAAGCTGCCAGCTGCAGGCACCTTGCTGGCTTTGCCCCACTCCTAACTCAGGCTAGGTCTGCAGCTTAAGAGAGGCCACAAGGGCTGGGCCAGATGATGTGGCACCAGTGAGGGAAAGAGGTGCCTGGGATAGCTTCTGTCCAGCTTCTAGCTGGAGAGGATCCCGATGTGCAGATAAGAAAAAGCAGTGGCTGGGCAGGCTTTGCTGCATGCCTCTCAGGCTGGGTTGGAACGATACCGGGGTAGAAAGCTATAGTTGGGCCAGCTTTGGCCGCATGCTGCTTTGCCATGTGCTGCTTGGGACCACACAGGCTGGGCAAGGAGCAGCAGTGGCTGAGCCGTGTGATACTCAGGACCAGCCCAGCCCAGCCCAGCCCAGCCTGAATAGCCCACGTGGCAAAGCTTTGCCTTCGCATCCCAGCCAGGCTGGCACCAGAGAGGGAAAGCCACAGCTGGGCTAGCTTCAGGCATGTGCTGCTCAGGACGGGACAGGCCCAGCAAGATCAGCACTGGGGAGGGAAAGCTGCAGCTTAACCAGTCCTGAGTGACACAGTTCAGTTGCTACTTTTCCTCGCTGGTGCCAATACAGCCAGACCCAACCTGTCCTGAGGACATCTACTCCTGCTGCCCGCCCAGGTCCTGCAGCAATGCATTCCAGCCCCGGGCCATAAAGAATTGCCAGATTTTGTTAAGTCAAAGGAATTGCTGCATTAGTCATCTGGCTTCACATACCTGCCAAAGATTTGAGCCCATATAGTGAAGAATCTAAGCTAAAATATAACTAACTAAATAAAATGGACAACATTATGGGTATTTAGCACTACTCAGCAAGTTTGCAATGCCAAATATACCAGTAAACCAATTTTGTAAGTACTTCATTACCAAGTGTCATGATGCTTAACTAGCAGCATGTGCTGGCCCCAGGTCCACAGGCCATATGTAGTGTAGAGACCAACTGGCAAAAGCAGCACATGGCAAAGGGGCTACAAAAAGCAGCACAGGGTTGCAGTCTGGAGCATTCACTGCACAAGAAGCATCAATCCAGGACACACACTGCATGTGCACCGGTGCAGACTGGCCCCGCACAATGGGTGTGAGGTCAGTCTGGATGAGGCCCATAGATCAGCTGCACATGCACAACACAGGGCAAGGCCCGTCCAGTGTAAACTACACACAGTGAATGAGGCTGGAGCAGACACACACTGCACACAGGGCTAGTCCAGGGCAAGCACTGCAAGTTGCACTAGCACCAAACCATGCTAAATCCGGGGTCAGTCCAGATCTGCCCTCTACTTTGCATCCTGCACAGGGCGAGCAGGGCTGAAGGTGGTGCACGCTGCATGCATTACCCACACTGGGCTCAATACAGCACATGGGACCAGTCTGTGAATGCAATATGGCAACTAGATGCATTTGGCACACCTGATCTGCAAGATGAGCAAGTAAGCATCAGAAAAAAGAATCCAAGAATGAAGAATAGCTGGGAGAGAAGAATAAGTGTGGGTATGTCAAAAGAACAAAATCAATACACTGATGAAGTTATGAATTTTAGAAAAGTAACTGCATTACACAAGGACATGCCCACCAACATTTTGCTGTGTAGGAATGTAAAATGGGGGAAGAATAGAGACACTGTCAAATTAAAGTGAATCCCAGGCCTTTTTCCTCTTATTAATTTGCATTATAACCAAAAAACTTTACAAACACATTCCTTTATTTCAAAGCCTTATGCATCTATTCACTTTCAGTTTCCCTTCTGTATAAATCAGGGGTTTTTTTGGCCAGTCCACAAATCACAGCTGTCTGTGTGTGAATACCACAACAATCCGACTCAGTTTTCCTGGTACATAACAGCTGAAACCTTTTGGAAGTACTAAATAACATCCCCTACTGCACTGTGCTGGTGCCGAATGGTTATTTTTAGCCACTACATCGGGTAGGCAACGTTTTTTGGCCAGAGTGCCAAAAAAATCCACAATGTCTACCTTGGAAGATGCTGGAGTACCAGCATACCAGAGCCCGGAGCAGCTGTTTGCAGCCAGCCCACAGAGCCTGGTCTGCTTGCAGTAGGGCTTGCAGCTTCCCAGCTGCCTGCTGAGAGCAGCCTGGGCTCCATGGCTGGCAGCACCTGCTTAGAGCCCGGGCTGGCAGTGGTGTGCCAAGCAAAACAGCCTTGCATGCCATGCTCAGCACACATGCTGGGGGTTGCTGAACCCTGCACTACATAATGATAAGACTACCATCAACCCTGAAACAACACAGACCTAATACCCTAACCTAACACAGGTAAAGCAAGAGAACCACCAGAGCCAATGTTCAGCTTCTACATAAAGAATACCATATAATTGATGGGGGGGTATCAAACTCATCCAATCCAACAGACCAGAAGGTCACTGGGCTGGTCTGTGGGCCAAATGGGACTGATACCCTGTGCTGCATGAAGCCTCAACAGCACTAGCTCCAGCCAATATGCTGCATGTAGCATGCACTGGCCCACAGAAAGAGAAGAAACTACAGAAAGACAACAGACAAATGGACAACTAAATGACAGATAAAATTCAACATAGATGAGTAGTAATGTACATGAAAGAATACCTACCATACCTGAAGCATAATGGGCTCTGCATTAGCCATTACCATGCAGGAAACAGAGCTGGAGTCATTGTGGACAGTTTGCTAAAAGTGTCAGCTCAGTGCTCAGCACCAAAAAGACAAACAAAGTGTTGGGAATTATTAAATTGTAGGAAAGGAAAGGAAATGGTAAACAAAAGAAATATCATTATGCCCTTTACAAATCCATGGTGCACCCACACCTTGAATACTGTGCCCAGTTTTGATCCCCATACTTCAAGAATGATATAGACCAGGGGTGAACAGTTATTTTGGAGAGAGGGCCACTTTAGGAATTTTAGTGAACTGTTGCAGGCCAGGGGGAGGGGCAGTTGATCCTATCTGGCTTGGGCCCGTCTGCCCTGCACCCATCACTGAGGACACCAGACAGTCTCCATAGAGACCAGGGAGCAAGGTCAGGAACACAGGGCAGTGACACCCCAGGGCTAGAGCAGAGCCATGATCTGCTTCCCATACATCTATAAATTGGAAACATTAAAGAAGTATTTTATGATAAATACAACCAAGCAGGTTTCTGAAACGCTGTTCTACTAGAATAAAGATCAGCAAGCGGCTAAATTGCAGAAAAGAAGCGTGAAAAATGTAGCATCTTCCAGAAAGTGGTGTCATAGTTTTTTTTTTATCATCATGTCTTATAATGTTTGGTACAGCTCCTAGAATTACAGGAATAAATGAGAACCCCATAAGTCACTTGAAAAAGGGAGGGACAGAGAACTACTGGAAAAAAGGAAGAGTGTAAGCACACACATATAATATTAAATCATGCTTGCACAATTTAAAATTTTTTCCAGTAGTTCTGTTATACATATACATATCTCATATGCAAGGAACTTGAACTCTACCACTTCAAAGATTTTGAGGAAACTTGCTTCAAGATTATTTTAGCACTTAAGCAATACTGTTCTTTATACTTCCAAACCAGAGAGGCAGTGGCACACAAGTTGGAACGTGGGCAAAGTTCCAAACTCCCACTTCAATGCAACATAGCCTACAGGTCCATGGGTGTGCACTACTATAGTTCCCCAAACATCTAAATGTTTGCTGCTGCAAAACCCAGAACTGTCTCTGTCTTGATACTGATGGACAAGCTAGATTCCTAAGCTCTTTAGATATCTGCAAACTAAACATTCTTCTCTGCCCCCTATTGCGTCTGAAGTAAAAAGTATTGTCAGCAAACACCTACTAGATAGGATCCCACACAAACAAGGGAAGAGAAAGAGGTGCTGGTGGTGATTTCATTTTATCCAATATATCCATGACTACAATCTTGACCCAGAGTATGGGGGTGGGAAGAAACAAACTCTCCTGTCCAAGGGGATTTGAACCTCATCTCTCAACTCCCAGGCTTCAACTAAAAGGCTATAGCTGAAGCATGTTCTCCTTCCTGTTGAAGCAATTGAACTTGCCATAAGATAACTTAAATTGTCATTGTGCTGCAACATCAAGAAAGCAAAACTCTCTCACCTAGTGATTAGGCCACTTGACCGCATGGGCAAAGGGAACACCTGGGTTCAATAAATACAGCAATATATCCATGGGGATTCTCACCCTTAAAAACATGTCCTGGTTTTAGGTGTCCATGCCAGTCTTTTCTCCAAGAAGACAGCCAGAAGAGGCGTCATACCATTTTCATACCATCTCAGATACTCATCCTGGACAAGGGAATCCTGGGTTTTATACTCTGTGCCAGTGTCAACCCATTCTTTCTTCAGCATTCCCTATAAATTATTTTAAACCAGCATACTAAGCAGAACTACCTGTGAATCACATTACTAAGTGCCTAAATATTTCCATGCATTGTATACAGAAACTAATGCATGACTATAGATTCTACCTAGTACAATGACAGCAAAAAACAAAGCATGCTAAGCTCCAGGTGAGCCCTCACACCAAAACTGTAAGAGGTGATCAGCTTGGGGTGTTTATCATTTGGCATCCAGCTTGAGATGGCTAATGTTTAATTCAGAGATACAGTTCATCCTGCAACTCTCACTGGAATGACCCAGCTTTGGTCAGAGGTAGGTACGTGAGCCAGCACTAGGACCCGCTGACACTTCTCTCCTTGGTAGCTTTCTTATGGCTACCACTTTCTCTCCATGGTGACATGATGATAGCAATCACTGCCAAAGCCCCCCACCACAGAACACCATCAACACCCCACATCCTTAGGCCAAGTCCAACCATAAATTTAAGCCAGGACTCAGCAGCCATCACCATAAAACAGTATTACCAACTCTCAAAATTTGATTGAGAGCCTCATGACATGAAGCCTGGCCCACAAACAGTTTTTCTACTTCTATAGCTATTTTTATAGAAGATTAAGAGTCAGGTTATAGAACTGCTCTACCCTAATATAGCTTATTCCCTCTTCCGAAACAGCAACATGCTATGCAGATGATATAAGCATGTTTATAGCAATATCTGTATCAAGGCAGGATTGTGTCGCTTAACACCAAGACAGCTAAAGCAATACTACTATGCGTTTAGAGAAGACCTTGGTATTATATTTACACCAGCCACTCTTGAATTCATATTATTACATGAAGATTCGTTACAAAGTTCCTTGTGTTTGTATCAAACGGCTAGAGCTGACCCGAGGAGCACTTATTAATCACCCATCAGGCGGGCTGGTGGTTGGACAGCATATTGGTTGAGAAATAATTTTACTTTACTTATGCCGCTAAAGGTGGCGATGCAGGTGATAAGGTCGCTTACGTAGTTACAGGTAACAGTAACAAAACGAGCATGCAAGGTGGAGGGGTACGTAGGAGTGAGCAGTAACGGGGAGACGTTGGTGGATGATCAGTCCGCCAAGTTTACTCTGTCGCGTGGTCAGAGCTCTCAGAGGTTACTCCGCAGCGTGCTCAGAGGTCTCCTCACAGCTCTGGTGGGAGTTCTCCGGCTTGGGCAGAAGCTGCACGGACTTTTACATGCTTAGGGAAGCCAATGACAGACTGCCAAGCAGAGTGAGGAATTGGTGATGTCACAATGCACTTCCATGACCAAATTTGGGGGTAATGACAATCACTCAGAGGAATAATTGCTCTATGCAGTCTATTGTGACATGGACACTTACTCGATTTGGCTATGACAGCGTTCATAGTTAGAGACATGCTTGAATACATGCACTGTAAAAGCTCAAAATGACACAGGCAAAGAAAAAAAAGTTAAACAAAAAGGTGAAGTGTGCTTATTGAAAACCATTCTTGATTTTACCTCCCTGACTTGCATACGGCTAGAAGGGACCTCCAGAGGCTGTCTAGGCCAGTAGTTCTCAACTTTTCCTGTACCAGGACCCACTTGTAAACATGGATAGCCAGTCCCAACCCATTGCCCCCTGCCCTCCAGTGTGTGGGGCAGGGGAGGCCTCAAGCAGCCTTTTGCAGGCTCTGACAGCCTGCAAGGGAAAAGCCATGTTTTTCCCACATTTTCCTCTTTTAAAAGGAGAATCCATGTTTTAAGCGTGTTGATTCATCTTTGAAAGTTTGTTCCAACCCTTTTGTATTTTCTTGCAAGCCACTTTTGGGTCACGACCCACCAGTTGCTGATCTAGTCCAACCCCCTGCCTGTATCCAAACCTTCCCACACAACCATAACATACAGTCACAAGACCACCCTCAACCCTGACAAACACAGACCTAACACCCCAACCTGCCATAGGTGAAGCAGTGCAGCCAGGGACCTGCTTCCCTAAAATATTGACAACAGACACCAAGAGGGTATGCCACAGCCCCCACTACAGGAGCCCTCACTCTCACCAGCCTGACCCTGGGTGAAACTGACCCCACGTCTGGCGATGGGTCTGCCCCAGAGCAGAGGGGCAAGTCCCCACACCCAGGAGCCGCAGGTCCCAGCAGGAGCGCTGGCACAGCCCACAGTCCCCGGCCTAGGGAAAGCTTAACGCCCCTCTCAGCAGAGGGAAGCGGGGAGCAACCCGCCGAGCCCGGCACTCCCCTAGCGGGACACGGGCCCGCCCGAGCGCCGCTGCAGGGCTGCCCAGCTTGGCCTTGCCCCAGCCAACAGGAAGCTTTGCAGGAGTTTAAAACCACCCGGCCTCGATACCGGCCCGTCCCAGGGGAGCTGCTGCCGCTACCCCCAGCTCCACCCGCAACCCCACCGCCGGCTCGGCTCTAGCTGGGCTGCCCCCAGCCCGGCTCGGCTCGGCCCGCGGCCTAGCCCCAGCCGCCGCCGCCAACGCCGCCGGCCCGTCCCCTCCGCCTCGGGACCCCGGCCAGGCCCTCACCTCTTGGGCGCTGCCGGCTCCATAGTGCGGGTAGCCTGCGGTACAACCGCACCCGCCCCGCCAACTCCGCACAACTTCGCGGCGGCGCTGGCCCTTTAAATGGGACTTGCGCCTCCCCCGCGGGCGCCACTCTCAGACAAACGCCGCTGGCGCCACCGTCCCTGCTGGTCGCCGAAAGCCCGCCCCACCCGCTCCCTCCTCTCATTGGCCCCGAAGGGGCAGGGCGGAAGACGTGGATTGGGTCCCACCGACGTCAATTGTTTGACTTTAAGGACCCAGGAGGTGGAAGCGAGAACAAACGCCTTCCCCCAGGAGCTGACAAATGCGGGGCTCGGGGCGCAACCAGCGTGTTCCCGGCGTGCCCCGCTCCACCTGGGCCGCCGCGGGGCATGCTGGGACATGGAGTCCCCCAGAAGGCCGCTTCCTGCATAGTTTCCCGCATCCGGCACAGCTCGCGTCGTCTGCATGTGACGAGCACGACCCCGTCGTCCCCGAGCTCGGGCGGGGCGGCTCTAGCGCGCATTACCGGGGCGCAGCCGTTCAGCATCGAGGCAAAGGGCTCCTAGCCCCAGCTCCCCCTGCCCTGGCCAGTCACCGCTCCTGCATGCGGGCACAAAGCACAGGTGTGTGGCTTGCGTGTCAGGACACCTGCACGTCTGGTGGTCTCGGCCCTTCCTCCACCACCGCTTTGTGCCGTTTCCAGGTTCCCGGAGAAGCCGTAGGTAGGGGTGCACTAATGGAGATTTTTTGGGTGCCATATCGACCCACGTCGGTCTGATTCGAACGTGCAGCCGGGCAGCGTTGGAGAGCGCTGGCTGCCTGGGTCGGCCGCTGGGGGCGAGGGCAGGTCAAGGCCCCTGCGGTGGGGGGAGCGGCGCAGGGAAGGTACTGCACAGCTGGCGTGGTGCGGGGCACAGGATGGAGCCGCGAGCAGCTTATCCAGGGTACACAATGGTGGCTCCTGGTGCTGTGCACACCCCAGGATGACATGATGGGGTGCCCCCAGATATGCACAGAGGAGGGTGGGCGGGCTGTAGCCAGGGCTGTGCCAGGCTTTTCCTAGCGGGGGCTGGGCTGGGTCGGGCTGCACTTGGGGTAGGTGGCAGTGGCGCTAAGGGGAGCTACAAGAGGACTTGCAGCCACCCCAGAATTTCGCCATAGCCCCTGCTCCTAGTGCAGTCTGGCCTCATAGTGGGAAAAGCCCAGTATTGCGCCAGCCTACAGCAGCAACCCACTCCTTGCCCCGCATGCAGATCCAGGGGCACACAGGTGGTGTGTGCCTCCTGGGGTGCATGCAGGGGCAGGAGCATCCTCCCCAGACCAGCTGCTCAGGGCTTCATCCCACACTCTGCCCCAGCTGAGCAGCATCTGTTCCTGCCTCAGCTCCACTCTCTCACTGGAGGGCTTCAATCTGCCCTTCCCCCACAACAAGCTTACCAACCAATGCTGCTCTCCAAGCTGCCGGGCTGTGCTCCTGCTCATATGCGTGCAGCAACTGTGCATGTGCACATGGCATTTAAAATCCTCGACATCCGGCAAAAAAGGCCAATTCCCATAACTCACAATTTTCCCTATCTCGGTGTCAATCCAACCTGGGACTGATGTTTCAGTGCACCTCTAGCCTTAGGTGCTCTGTACTCTACCTTGAAACAGACTGGCCCGCTAGAGCAATCCAAAAAATTAAAGCAAGTACAGGGCACAGGTATCCACTTCACCTTCCACATACCTTCCCCAAGGGAAGGTTGAATTAGGAAAAAAGTATGCATAGGAATCAGTGCCACATTCAGGCAAATCTGCACTCGGCTTGTAACAGTGTTTGAACCTGATTGGAAACTTTCAGGGTAAATGATATTGTTGGATTCAGAACCTGGACTAGATTAAACCTTGCACTAATAATGAAATCTCACAACACCCCTAGCATGCAAGTAAATGGTATTTTTTCCATTAAATAAGACTAACAAAAGATAAGTGGAAGAGATAACAAAAGCTATAAGGTTTCACAAGTCACTGGCAAAATCAGAAGTCGGCAGGAGATGACTCGTATTCCTGTAAGACGCATTCCCTTTCTAAATTGTGGAATATAAAAATAGACCAGTTGGACTGGAGCTTTCACTGCACAATGGGGCTTCACACTAAAGTTTGAAGTAATAATTAGTGTAAAACATCTTGGTGTATCACAAACAAAATTTCCCTCTACATCCCACCCTTACTGACCTTCACTTATTTCATTACAACTCCTAATTGTTGGCTGGTCCTGAGCAAACTGTTGAAACAAGTTTCTGCAGAGGTCCAATCAAGTCAGATATCTTTACCATTTCAAAGCTGTAGCTTATGTTGTTACTTCCTTGCTTCTAATATAGGCCATTTCAGGAAAAAAAAAATTATACACATGCACCCTCATATAGTAAACAAAACAGTGCCAGCCAATTTAGATAGAAATGCATTTTTCCCAGTATTTGGAGTATATTAGTATGGCTCAGTTCACATTGGAAAATGCTGACTTGTGCAAAGTGAGCTCTTAAAGGATTCTATGAAAGCCTAATCATCTTCTGTTGTACCATCATAGTATTTAATATTATAAAAGCCTATATCTGTCTGCCCATAATGCTTTATCTGCACTGATTGGCTGTCTGAAACAACCAATAAGAGTGCAAATACAGCATTGGGACAGGAGGTGATGACACAGCAGAGCACTGCCATAATGGCAGGGACACAGGGGATGGAGTGGGGGTGAGGCCAGCACAACCAGCCTCACCCCTCCTGCCTGCAAGCAGCAGCAGTAATGGAGTGGACAGAATGGAGGGGGGGAAGGCCAGAAGCACTGGCCTTGCCCCCACTGCCCTGCTCCCTGCAAGCAGTGACTGTGGAGTGTAGAGGGGGCAAGGCCACCAAAGCTGGCCTCGCTTCCCCCCCTTTCTCCTTGGAAGTGGCAATTGGGGGGTGGGGGAGCAGTGTCAGGATGCTGCAGGGGGCAGGGGTGAGGCCACCAGTGCTGGCCTCAGCCCGCACCTCCCTACTTTCATTGTCACCGCCTGCAAGACCAATGAGGCAGCAGTGTGGGGAGGGGAGGAATGGGCTCAGGCCCAACACAGGAGGGTCTACCATGGCAGGTTGGGAAAGGAGAAGCAGGCCCAAGGGTGGGCACATATGGAGCTCCGTTCTTGCCCATTTCCCTCCCCACCCCACCCCTCATCATTCTTGACGGGCAATTGGCTAGTTAAATATATTTATCCCACCATATGCAGGGCAGGGTACGTTTACTTCTTTCCCCACATGCCTACAAAATGGCAAACCTGTCACACCCATTGCTACATCAATATACTGTACCAGCAACAGGCTTTAAACAGGGACACAGCTACACTGACAGAATTTTTTTACTTGTATAGCAAAACCACCCCTCAGAGAAAAAAAAAGTGATATATATGATAGCAGTCTTGCCAGTATAATTAACTGTGTGTACATGAAAACGTTCTGCCAGCAGAGTAATGCTGGTCAGGGGCCACACTGCAGACTGACATAGCTGTGCTGACAGAAGCCTGTAGTGCAGACCTGGCCTGGGTCCTAGACACGAACCTTTCAAACTGCCTAGTGCTCTCACATCGCATAATTGACAAAAGAATTGCTGCTTCTATTAGCAGTCCCACAGCTGCTAAATCAAGATTACTATGGTGTATATTTCTCTCCTTATATTAACATAAGATTGGGGGTGTCCTTATATTCCACTCAAAGTTGTGATGGCAGTTTGTACAGATGTACTCAAACTAGTTCACATGGGTGGTGACAACTGGGAAGCCAAAGAACAAACTGCCCAAGTATATCCTTATAGCTTGTGTTGCATTCTGGGCAGCTGCCAGTTCTGTCATCATTAGTAAAATTTAAACCTAGCTCAGGCACATCTACACAAACTACCACTAAGCCTTTTGAGTGTGGAAGAAGCAGCTGTATAGCTCTTACTGCTTTCCATGACCTGGGACAGGAAAACATATATCTCTCCTACCTCAAGATAGCTCTTGGCTACTAATAAGCCCCTGCCTCAAACTACATTTCCTGCCCCTAGCCAAACAGAATTTTCAAAACCATGTGGTTTTGAATTTAGGTGCCCAACATACTTTAAAAGTTAGCCCAAACAGCATCATCTCTTACATCCTGTAAATCACATGCTTGACTACTTCATTTGCAAGCATGTACAAGTGCCAAATGGTAACCCGGGAAGCAAACATGAACTGCAAGGCACAGTTCCTTGTAACAGTAACTACACAGAATTAAACACACTAAATAAGTTTGTGTACATTTGATGGTCTCATACCATTAATGAATAAATTACCTTTGTTCTGCCTTAGTCATGTCATTTACCATAATTCAGCTAATACTAGCAAGAACAGACAGTTGTCTAAAGGAAAAGTGGAAAAAACTATATTAAAGCCACATTAAAATATGCATGTTTAAAACCACAGGAGGAGGAAATGCAAAAATAAATGTCATACAAACTTTCAGTACTGCTGCACATAATTTTTTGTAATATTTATATAAATCTAAGCCAATATCTTTCTTAAATAGAATATAAAGTTAGAATTCTGTATACATTTAGAGTTTAAAACATTATTTCGTCCATTATTTTAATGGTACACAATACTCACATATGAACACTAAGAATAACTGTCGAATAGTAATTTTAAGTGTTTAAGTTGTTTAAACAAATGACAATGCAATAAAGTTGTTTTTAACCAACTAACTTGATTTTTCTTATATAAACCAATATAAAATTAAATCATATACATATCAGAATTAGAGGGAATATTTAATTATTCAATGAAAATGACAACATGGGGAGTTTTGTTTTTATTAGAACAGCAATTCCCAGATCAAATGTACTTAGTGTACCAGAAAAAAGAGCTGGAAGAGTCAAATTTGCAGTGACAGTAAACAGGACCTACCAGAAGCCTGCCAGACAGCCATACTAGGCATTATTGGCGATTCAACAGAAACTAGAAAAGCCTGCAATTAAGTAAATAAAGCCTTAAATTACTTTGACATTTAACAGTACTGACCAGTACTCTCATGCTCAGGAACATGAAAAAAAGCATGGTCATTGTAGCCAAATAAAAATATTTGAAATTAGGGGTAAAAGATACTGGATGGCTCCTAGCAAGCACCTGACTAATTGGCAATTACAAACTACCTTTCAGTCATATTATATTAAACACACATTAATTGAGTACTAGTTCAAACAATGGAGGATCATCCAACATCAACTTCACTGGGCCAAATGCATCATCCAGATGTCTGACTCCAGACAACCAAAGCAAGTTTTACTCTCCCAGCTCAATCAAGGCATATGCTCAAGAGGAGGGCAGAGAAAGCACTTCAAGCATATCTTCAAAACCAACTTGCAAAAATGCAATATTAACATCAACTTGTGGAAGATTATCACCCATGACCACTCCAAATGGAGGAAGTATCTGCTACAAGGATTTCAGTACTTTGAAACCTTTTGATGACAACTGGAGACAAAAAAATTGGAAGCAGCCAACAGCATGTCATGGGTCGCATCAAAATCCAAAGCCACCTACCCTGCATGGAAACATGTGCCCAAATTGCAGAGTCTGTCAATCCCAGATTGGCCTTGTCAGCCATCTTCAGGACCAACAGATAAGACAATCATGCTCAACTGTGAGGGATTGCCATTGATTTAATGCTAGCTCAAATAGTGGGGGCCACCATCCAGAGTCTAGATGGATGGGATGCTGAGGCTGAGAGTGTGATTTGTTTGGAACTTTGTAAAACTGGCAACCAACAAACAGCCACCTCCCCTCCATACAAGCAGGCCATAAAAGATGTGTTTAGAGCAGTACTGACCAAAAGCCAAAAAGCATTTTCTGCATACAGCAGTAGCTGGGAACATCAACTCTGAATTTTGTGCAAGGAAACTATTCTGTTCGCCATGCTGTTCATTTACAAATTTGTATTTCACTGGAAAATAGTAAGATCAAAGAAATATCTCATTCTACCACCAATTTCTCCTCCTAATGAAAACAATCTGTTTCCTGATTGGAAAGAAAGATTTAGAAGTTGATGCACCATCATTCTCTACTCTAAAGTCTAGAGAAGCATTTACTGACCCAGTCACCTTTATGATTTATTAAAGCTGAGGTGGACAATTTAAGTGCCAACATTACTATTTCATTTTAGCAAAGGTATCTAGGTAATTGGATTATCCATCTGAATGTATTGATGTGTACCGGGGCCAGGTGCAGTGGGGTAATTAGGAATTCAAACCTCTCCCCTGCCCCCCAATAAAAAAAAAAAAATCATATCACCTCCAGTCCTGCTATCATGAGGGAAGAGGAATTACATTTCCTCCTAATTTGCAAAAGTCTTTGGATGCCAACGACCATAAGAACTCCCCTACATAGTCTCTTGTCCCAAAAAGCTTCAATTGCCAAAGTCTCCTTTCCCCAGATAATTTCTAAAGTTTAGTTTGACATACAAATTTGAAAATGCTATGTCAAATCAACTACAACATCATAACAGTCTCTAACAGGGGGTCCCAAACTGTGGCCCATGGGCCAAACTTCTTTGGATGTGGCCTACCAGCCAGGACTGCCCCTTACAGGTATTAATTTTCACATTCTTTAGTTTGAATTTCTGAATTTTTAGTCTATCACACTGAAGCAATCCTTGCTGTCTCACCCTTGCCCCTTGCCACTCTTACCAGATAAGCTTTGAGAGCCCCGATACAGAACTGAGGTCTAATTAGCTGCATGATACAGCACTAATTTAGTACCTATGAATGAGCCAACACTGTTCATTACAGTGGTCATAGCTGAAGAGGTAGAAGCATATTTCTAAACCTAGATGAGTGAAACATACTGAGACATCACCCTAACCCATCCTTTCCTATGAAAAAGGTTTTAGATGTTGTGGGGTCTCAGGGATACTACTGGGGCACCTGTCTCACCAACACAGGAGTGAGAAAGCTGGTTGATGATCTGTACTTGTTCTCCCACAATTTCTTCCACAAGTGGAGCTGCACAAGATGTAGCCTCAGGAACTGCTTAGGAAAACACACACACAGGTTTAATAGAGACACAGCCTAAAACATGAAGGGTGGGGGGAAAATGGTTAATGGCTGAGTACAGACATTCAAAAAGCCTGAGACTCAATTGATTCAATCTTTTCAGGTTAATCTAGCCTGGCTAGGCTGAACTGAGAAGCAAATAAATAGACATTCACTTTTGATTCCAGAAACACAGCCATATGCCTGAAGTGGCTCAGACTAAAGCCTAGGGGGCATTAGAGCGAGCCCTCCCTTCCCTTTAGCACTAGCTGAAATGGCTGGAGGGAAGCTGAGCTGAAGTGGGGAGGGGGGTTCTGGGAGGCTACTAAGTGTGACTGGGGAGGGGTTTAAACCCCAACCCTGGCCTGCACAGTCCCCAGCCAGGGTGTGCCAGAAGGGGGAAGCAGCCTTTGCCAGGCTTTCCCACCCCCACCCCTGCTCTCATGGCAGGGGTCATGGCCAGCCCCCTGCTGGCTGAGGCGAAGCAGGGGAGGGAAGGGATTTAATCCCCTTTCTTTTACATGTCTCACTGACACAGAACCCTAGAACCTGTCAGGCAAACCCTGGTTGGGGTCCCATGCTAGTGGGAGAGGGAGATGAGATTAAACCCTGCTTCACCCTGCTAGCCCCAGCCAGGTCATAGCTATGCCCCCTCCTTTCTGCTCAAGTGGGGAGAGAGGGAGGAAACCCTGGCAGGGGCTGCCCTCTCCCCTGCTTGAGTGGGAAAATAGGGGTGGGGAGGAGAGGCAGAAGCATAGCTGGGGACCTGTGAGCTACAGAGAGGGTTTAAACCCCATTCCCTCCCCTCTGCCTGAGACTTTAGCCCATGTCTTTTCCTCTTCCGCTCTAGCAGGGAAGTCTGGCAGGGGCTACTATCCCCACCAGGCAGACCAGGCTGCATCCCCAGCCAGGTTTCCTACCCCTACCTCTTTGTCAACCAGCTCTCTAGCCAGAACAGTGAGAAGCAGGGCCAATCCTGCTCTGCTGGAGCAAACAGCACAGTCCAGCCCAGGTCTGCAAAGCATCCTGGGATGCTGGGGGACTGTGATATAACTTGAACCAGGAAAGAGTCTGGGACACAAGTTCCATAAGCTGGTTTGACCTAAATCAGTTAGGTCTGCTTCTATAGCAGGTTTATCTTAAACCAGTTTCTGCTGTTTTTAAACTGATTTATATACACTGAATTTTTGTTCTTACAGGTTTTAACCAGTTTCTGATCGCTTAAACTGGTTTATGTGTAACTTCTGTCCCTAGCCCATCAGTTTATAAAAAAGAATTAGCATCAATACCACACGTGAGTCTTTAGAGGAATAGAAGGAATAGCTGACACACTGGCCTCAGAGAAACAATAATTATTATTTGCATTGTGAAAACACCTGGAAGTCCCAGCCATAACCAGGTGCCCCAAATACACAAAACAAGAGAGTCCTTGACCCAAAAAGCTGGAGCACATGCACTAACCAGAATAGATCTTAGTGTTGTGTGCATTTAATAAATAAAGCAGAGGTTGCAAAGGACAGAAATTATTGTTAGAAAGCTTCCTAGTCCTATGCTCCTTAAAGATGTCAACCAAAACCTTTCAAATGAAAATTAAGACTGGGTGTACCCTCCACATTTATTCATGAACTTAAATGTAAGGCAGTTGATCAGTACAATACACTAGAAAGTATTGTTAATTCATCACTCCATGGAGATTGCAAGTTATGACTAATTAATTATCAGTAGTTAACTATTTTCAGCCTTTTGCAAGATTTATTTCCATGCTATACCATTACATGATGGTTTTTGACATTTATAAATGAAGAAAAATACATTACAAAAATTTGAAGGGCAGCTTATACACACTCTGGTTTGCTATGAGAACTATAGGATTATATAAATGAATGCTTAATATATAGTTCCTTACTACAAAGTTGTGAATGCTCAGGCTTATGAAGTAAAATTATCACAATTGGGGTTTTTTCTGCTTGGCCCTTTTACCTGCACTCATTGCCTAAATAGATGATAATTATTCAAACAGGAATAATTTATTGTCAGCCTCTTCTTGAGTTAAAAGTATCTGAAGAGTAACCAATACTACCAGCTTTAGCTGGCCTTGTCCAGGTGCTACAAAGGACATAGGTCAGTACCTTTAAGTTGACTCATAATCAAAAGCAAATTCCTTCGTAGATGATGAATTAGCCAAAGATGTTTTTGCATATAAATTAATGGTTTGCTGAATCCCCACCAGACGCCCAGTTAATAATGCCACAGCCACAAGTTAACTCCACGATCAATGAGACAGATTTCAAATACAAGACCTAATTTAGTTCCACTGACTTCAACCTAAATAAATTACCAGTACTTTCTTTGCTGGATCAGGTTCTAAAAATGCATAAGTGAACGGGCTTTAGCTAAAATGCAAGATACTTGGAAGAAAAAAAAACCTACCACACACATTTTCATTTGTAAATTGTCACCATGTCTCATGTGCCGTGATTGCCTGATACTCAACTGGTATGTTGAAAGTTAAGAAAGAGGCCTTGAATGAAGTGCCAGTTTGTTTATACAGAAGATAAGGAGATCTAACTCCTGCCTGTACTTTTTCCTAGCTATCATGTCTAACATGAAGTAACCTTGCAGTCTTATCTAAAAGTTTGTGATGTTCTTCTTTAACCTTGTCAGTCATAAAACAGTTATAAACAAAACATTAAAAAGGAACACTGTCAATTAAAGTTTATTACAAAGATCTATCTTTTAAACCAAACAAGTATTTACAAAAGCTTAAAAATAAGAAGTGTTTCCATTATTTCTCTCAACAAATACATTTCAATTTCTTTAAGAACAAATAAATATTCCCTGCAGTGTATGCAACCTAAATATTTTCACAATTAACCAAATTGACTATAAAAAGGAAAGCTGACCTGCTTTATTTTCCTTGGCCATACATCTTTCTTCAAACCAATTTTAATGGGAAAAAAAATCACAGAATAAGGGCCTATTAAATTAAAGAAAATGTGTCAGAGGAAAAGTTTAGTTTCATTTCCAGTTTGATTACCCAATCCAACTTGCCTTCCAAAAAAGTATTTAGCATTATAGAACAAACCAAACAAATGTGGTTACCTTTAAAAAAACAAAAACAAACAAACAAAAAAGACTGACCATTTAAGATGTAGTAGGTTTTCAGTGTTGTTGTAGCTGGAAGGGTGCAGGACATCTATTAAAGGCAAGAATTGTTTCATAATATCTTCCTGGGCATTTAGTACAAGCTTTCAAGCGCAGAATGCCCTTCTTCAGATTAGGATGCCTTCAGCTATCCTGTACCCAAGAGTTTGTCCATCATTCTCTCCCAGCTATACAGTTGGTCTGGCATCACAAAACTACCTTGCCTCTTGTACATTTAACTTCAAGTCTTAGAATAGATTAATTTATAGGCTTAGTATTTGGGGTTTTTCCCCTATTAGATAGCCACACAATAAAAATAAGCCCTCTATTGACCTTGCCATCTCCACCCACTAGAGGAAAGGTCAAAATATGTACTACTGCAATGCTGATTTCACGCTTGGAATTTGAAGGTAACTAGCAACTGGATGGATCTCATTTTTGTTGCTGGGGGAAGGAAGCTACCTATTAAAGCAGTCATCTACAAAATTACTGTGGGGATGTCTATACTGGAAAGTACATGGTCTTGAGAGGCCTGACTTGCCGTTTAATATTTCACTTCTCCTTGACAGGGAAATATTTCCAAATGAATAAGCTCAGTTACCAGAAACCAAGTTAGCATAGCACACTGCCTCAACTAATATACCCCGTGTTGTGTCTCGCAGACACACTTGCAAGGGAAGTTATCCAATCAAATTCAAACTGTGCTAAAATATTAGCTAAAAGCACTTAGCATAAAAAAGGGTGGGTGGAGGGGGAAAATCAATGCTTATGTGGGAAGGAAGACAAAAACCCTAAAGACAGTAAATTATTTTTGCCTCAGCTATCTGCATTGATACATCTCAGTAGCACAAAGGGTGAG
Source organism: Caiman crocodilus (assembly GCA_030014935.1). Classification (NCBI taxonomy): domain Eukaryota; kingdom Metazoa; phylum Chordata; order Crocodylia; family Alligatoridae; genus Caiman; species Caiman crocodilus. The sequence continues at coordinate 36,485,430 of JAGPOW010000261.1, read as the reverse complement.
CTGCCAGGTCTGACAGCTGTAGTCTTATATCTCTGTTAGCCACTGAACTTTACTTCAAAAATCAAAGTTCCCTCTGTCCCTTTGGCATCATCTTTACCTTGTTGAATGTCTCTCGGCTCATTTCATCCAGAAATTCAGCTGCTTTTGACCAACTGAGGGTGTTCAAAGAGGATGTGACAGGGCCTGTAGGTGTGGAATAGGATAGCAGTTTAAAACTAGCAATGCATTTTCTTTCCCTCTTTTTTTGTGCCTTCCAGAGGAGAGCTAAAATAAAAGCATTTTGGTGAAACAGCAATGCATAGCAGAAGCAGAAGTGTAGCTAGTTATTTTGGTGCCCTAGCTTGAGGACAGGTGTGCTGAGCACTAGAAAGCAGAGGGTGACCACAGCTTAGGCTCCCTGCATAGCAGTCCCCATGGTGCAGACTTCCTAGGGGCTGTCATACTGGTACCCCTTCTAAAACTGCATCCAGGGCTGATGCCCAACTGGCCCACCCCTAGTTATGTTATCAGCCAATTGACTGCAGTCTGAGTTGAATGTCGTTAGAGGTGGTAGTATATCATTTGTGGGCTTCCACATATACGAAGTATTTAAAGCTAATCCTAATTATAAGACCAGCATTTGGTTATTACACTTCAGAAATATATAGATAGGGTATTTCTAACTAGCCTCAACAGCTAGAACAAAACAAGTGATACATTCATGAAATACTTGCTAGTTCTGATCATTACAGTCCAGACATTTGCCAAAAAACAGGTTTCTTGCTGGGAAAAAAAAATTCTAAATTCTCCAACCAAAACACATTATCACAACTTAATTCAAATCAGAATCCACTATTTATGTAGCATGTATCTTCATATTAAAAAAAAGTCTTAAAGTTACACAAAACTCTGCAACATAGCCATTGTTTCAACAACTGATAAGGATCTTGCATGCATGCACTGCTTCAGACAGTCAAAAAGCCCGAGGCTGAATCGATTAAGTCTTTGTAGGTTAGTCTAAACTGCACAGATTAAATTGAAACAAAAGTGGACAGACATTTACCTTTAAGTTAGGTAATGCAGCCACATGCCTGCAGTGGCTCAGGCCAGAAGCCAGGGGGTGCTATAGCACAGCTCTCTGGCTGTATGTTCACTACTTCTCTGCTGCTGCTGAGATCTCTGGGATTTGTAGTCCAGAACTACAGCAACAAGACTCTGCAAAGTTGTAGGATCCTCTTCCTGCTTCCAGGTGCCTCTGGAATTTGTAATTCACGGTTGCAGCCAGCAGTAACTTTGAGTGGGGGAAGGGGTATTTAACTCCTCTGCCTGGCCCCAGCCCCTGGCTGGTTTGCTTGTGGGGGGTAGTCCCCTGTGGTAGGCTGGGCTGCAGCCCCAGTATGGATTGCCCCTCCTCCCCCATTTCCTTGTCAGCCAGCCCTCACTGCTCTAGCTAGGGAGCAGGGGGGTGGTACCAGCCCTGCTGTCTGGAGCAGACAGCCCAGCCCAGGGCTGGAAGGGATGCTAGACAGCTATGATTTAACTTGAACCAGGAAGGGGTCTGAGACAGAAATTTCATAAACCTGTATGACCCAAATCAGTTAAGTCTGATACTACATCCAACCAGGTTTATCTTAAACTAGTTTCGGCCATTTTAAGACTGGTTTGTGTGCATTGAGCTTCTGTCTTGTTACAAGTTTAAATCAGTTTCTGATCGCTTAAACTAGTTTATGTGTAACATCTATCCCTAGCCTAGAAAAGAAGGGGGAGATGGCTATTTCGCCACCACAAGAAAGTTCCTTTACAAGTTACTACAGTGCAACACAAAGAACAGTTAGCATCTGCCCCTTACCCCAAAACACACAGTCAAATGACCTTCCATGAAACAAACCACTCATTCAGTTTAGAGAACTGAGCCCATTCCTTTTCATTAATGGGTAGAGTCTTTGTCCTCTCATAGATCCCTGTAGAATAAAACCAGTAGTTAATCACTTTTTAAGTTTTAAAAGCATCACTGCTTTGAGAGCATATATCATGCTTCAATGTCCTCAAAACAAGAGAATTAAATATTTTGTGTAACCTTGAACTGGAGGATTCAGGAGTTTTATTACTTCATCCTTGAACACATTGTTAATTCTACTATTTCATTTATTGCAATCTTCAGCATTTACACCATTTAGCTACCTGTATCTGATTGACATTAGGATTTTTAATCCATTAAGATTCATTGAAATAAAATGTTATCTATTTCTATCTAATAGAAAACTGATACAGAGAAAGAGATTTTCATGTGTGCAGAGGAAAGGAATCAAAATCCAGAAGTTTGAATATATTTTTTCTGTCCATCCAATGGTAGATATTAATGTTGTACTTTGAAAAAGGGTCTGCAATTAGGACCTAATCCAAAAACCTACAGAACTCAATCAAACCTTTCCTTTAACTTCAGCAGGTTTAAAGACAACCATTCCTTCTCTCTTGGCAAGGGTGTAAATTTAAATGCATAGTGTATCATGGCTGGTTGTTCTAGAGTTAAACATATTTGGAAGAAGAAATAAAGATTAGATCTAGATCACAAAGGTAGATCTGCCACCAGAGCTCTGCAGTGTGTGCTTTATCCCCTTCTTAAGGTACACTGGCTGCTTCAGAAACCCAGATTTCATCCCCCCCAAAATTAAAAAATAGCCCTTTAAACTCCACACACCCTTACACCAAGCCCAGCACAAACCCAGAAGAGGCATGTTAATTGGACCCAGCTCACCCCATGTGCTTTAGTGCAGCTTTTTTGGTGCTTTATTAGCTGATGTAATCAGCTTTAGATGAAAGCACCAAAAAGGACCCAATCTATACAGACACTGAAGTCATGTCAAAGTAATGCACTACTTCTAGTAAAGTGTGCGGGGGGAGAGTTATTTTTTCCTAGCATCTACAAGCAGGCTGATGTTGCATCATGTGAGGAATTATGTGGCTACTTAAATATGAGGGGGGAAAATTTTTAACAGAAGTGGTCTTTCAGTCATGATGTTGGTGCTAAAGACTTGGACTGCTAGAACCTAGGAAGAGTTACAGTCTGACCTAAAGATGCATTTGCTTAGCATTATGCCATTTAGCAGTCCTAAGGGTGGACATATAATTTAATGTAAATGCCAACAGCAATTTAGTTTGAATGTGTGATAGAAGATTCAGGAAGGCAAAAGGCAGGGTCAGTGGCATTTTTAAATACTTAACTGAGAAGTATGAACTTTTGTAGGCAACACCCTACTTCATCAGATGTTAGGCCTTAGTATCTGATGAAGGTGGCACCTTCTTCTGCCTTCTACTTGACTTCAGACTAAGTCAGGCAGCTGCATTTATGCAAGCAGATCCAGAAGTATCTGTAAGTGCTTTTCATTCTATTTAAATTATATTTCATAGGAACAACATACTGCAGTTAATTTCATTTTTGCTGGTTGTGAAATGATGACATTTTTGGAAAACAAGCATATTTACAGACAAATCTTTCAAAAAAAGAAAGAAGGAGCCTAAAGTGAAGCACCCAAGGGGCCTAATTTTCAAGAACACCAATTATCCACTACTTAGATGCTTTAAAAGTAGACTTCAAGACCTTTTTCCAAAGCACATTGAATCAAGCATCACAAGACTAATTTTTGGCACCCATTCATAAACTGAAAATAAAAAATGAGAGCAGTGAACATAGATTGTGCATTTTTTTCCAGGAATCCAGCAATTTCTTGGACAAATCAAGTTTACTGCATATTTCTTAAACTTTGAAGTAATAGAGATCCTGGAGATTCTGACTGAGTATCTCTGCAGTACTGGATAACAGTTTAGAGCTACAATACCTCTGAGAATTTTACAGAGTTAACCCATCATTCTATTCAGCTCATAGTTTTCCAAGCCACAAAGAATGCTGGTGTTTAGTACAATAGTTATAGCTACAACCAATAGTCGGCTCTTTTCTGGTTTTACTGTATCAGCATGTACAAGAAATAAAACTACATGTATTATTACTACCACTTGCAAGATGTTGCATAGATTTTGAAGTGGACTTCCTAGTTGAAAGCAATGGAGGACCTCTGTGCTTAAATCTGCCAAGGCTGATGCAGCAATCACAAACATGTGTTGTTGCACTTCTTGTGGCTCATCTCCACATGGTGCAGCTGTTGTCTTGGCTAAAGAAAATGCAGACCCAAGGGAAACAAATTTAATTCAGCTGGGGTGCCTTTACCAGAAGAGTATTTCAAGAACAACAGGTGTCCATGATTGTTTTTGTGGTCTTTTATTTCTAGGCAGTCTACTCTAAAACCTAAAAATCCATCTGCCTATTTTGTGTTTAACTATCTTCAACACTGACATTTTTTAAACATCTCTTGCAATAAGACAGTAGATTCCAGAAATCCTATATCTGTTTTTATAACTTAGTACTGAAAAAAACAGAATAGTATCAGACCTGTTATGTAAATTCAATAGTTGTAGTGATCCCCATCAGTGTTATTTAGGTTCCTTAGTCTTCAGTTTGTCTAACTAGCAAATGAATAGATTTGGCCATTTGCACAACTGGTAAGTCATCAGTTTACATCTATGAAGCAATACTAATTTGCAACCTTTTTGAGTGGTTCCTGTGTATCCAAGAGTCAGGTGGATATTTGAAAAGGTGTCCTTAAAACCACTCTATTTAATAATTTAGAAAGACAATATATGGATTTTTCCTGAAAGGGAGAGTTTATCTGTTTGAAGTTCGTATCTACAAGACCTGTACTCTCCACACCCAAGTGTACATCAGATTAAGAACCATGAGTAGGTAGACATTTAATAAGTGTTTTGATTGCTTTTTTAGCATTCCAGATAGCACTGTATCAGGTGCTAGGAGTGACTAATCAGCATTTCTGTCTTTCCCAAAATACTGATCAAGCCTAAAATGGCACAGTAATTCTGGGTGATCTTGTTTGCTGCCCATCCAATGCAGTTACCAAACCTTCCCCAAAATATAATGAATTTAAGGAATTCTTTTTCTTTTTCTAGGTAAGAGTGTTTTGATTTCCTCCTGCTTGTATTAGTTTAACTTTCCAGTTAGAGCAAGTTTCTTCCCCAGGAAGTCCTTAGAAAGAGGAAAGGGAAAAATCAGATAAAAAATTATTCTTCACTCAGATGCCCCCCTCCTCTCTCTCTCTCTGTGCAGCAGCCTTTCCTTTAGGTTTCTAGCAGTGTTATGAGAGAGTCCTCTCACTACCAGAAGCTTCAGAACTGAGTTATAAAAGAAGCATCAGGTGTGATCACTAACCTCTTCCATCTCTCTTTAATCAAAGCTACCTCCTTAGAGCAACATTAGCTTCTAGCTGATCACGTCATGATGTTACTCACTAGCTCTTTCCAGCTCCATTAGCCACAACAAAACATCTTCGGAGTGCCTTACACAAACATTTAGTCAACTTTTTAGGCTTCTTCTCAGGCCTCTTAGGTGCAATCCTAGTCTCTCTGAAGTCAATAACAAAAATACCTGTAGGGTCAAGATTCCACTCCTGGTGTCTTTTATACAAATAACATAAAACATACATAGCTTACCTCTTCAGTGATTTGTTTTCTAGTCAGGAAACTATTTTTTTTATCTTCCGCCTTTTCCAAGAGCCTTCACTCCAAAACCTACAATTACTGTCAGCCCTAATAAAAATCACTCTGAGAATCCCATTAATCCTAAACAGATACAAGAAGGTAAGAAGACCTGGAATATACCCTAAAAGTCATTGAGCCAGGTGACAGAAGGGGGAGAAGGATCCACAGGAAAGATTTCACTAACATGGGACAGAATGGATAGAAACAGCTATAGAAAGAACCCTGTTTTCTCAGAGAAATCATCACTGGCATAGATTCATAGATGTTAGGGCCAGAAGGGACCTCAATAGATCATTGAATGTTCACTTTAACCAGGTGCCCAAGTAGAAGATGTTTAGAACATTATCTGCCTTTGAGAAAGCAGTTTGCCAGATCAAGACGTCACAAGTCTACCTGACGGTAATACTAAGCAGCCCTGTTTTGCACCTACTCCATTAAAGATCTGGATTTAAAAGTAGCTTCTTGCTCTTCAAGATGGTGGAGTTCATACTTATTAGACAAGTGTGATCTTAAGGTTTAGGGAAATGTGAAATGCTTCCTGATGACTGATTTTTCCAGAACTTTAATGGCAATCTTATTGGAGAAGGCTTGACCATTGGATGGGCTTCTTTGTGATGACCATCTACAAGACATATGGGAATGTTCAATGAAAAACATCAAGGGAAAATAGGAAACCTCAGAAACCTGCTGGCTTTGCCTTCAAATTAATATCAGCCCTTAGATGGGGATGATTTACTTGCATTGTTTAACTAGAAAAAAGTATAAGCACAAGCTGCTAGCTGACAGGCACTATGTAATCCTAGTCCCTCAGGAGAAAAAAAAAGCAGAAAATGGAACTAGAGCAACTACATACTGTGATCCAAATTAGTCTATGAAACTATGAGCAACTTCTTTGTGGGAGACTATACACAGTTTCAATGAAGATGCACTTAATTGGCGTGCCAAAGACAGTTGTCCATTTATTTCTGATTTTAATTTGATTCATAATGATGTAATCTAAGGCCACCCTGACTAAAGACATTTTATTGCTCCCTCAGCTGCCTGGACTTAAACCATCTCCCATTTCAATACAGCATGGAAGTGGAGTTCTGCCTCTAAGGCCGTCAGTTCACTATGATTTCATTTGATCTCCTGAGGCCAGATAATGTGCAGGAAAGCTTTAATAATATTATGCAGACCATGACCATGTCTGGCAGTTTTAAAAGAACTGGATATACTGCCAGGTTGAAAAATCTTTGGGTGCTTGTACCACTATTACTGCATAGCCCAAAGACATAATTAGCTTCTATACAGAGCAGATGAGTTTGACAATATAGTAGAACAACAAACTTGAGCTTCAGAGAAATATTTAGGCAAGTGACTTAATCACCGCAGTCAAAGAACTCCAAATATTTTCTCTCAACAACTAGTACTGAAGCCCCCACTCCTGTTACCACCAGACCCATTCTGCTTGCACATGAAACCCCAATAATAAACAAAGCTGTGTGGGGTGGTTCCATGGCCAAAAAAATGCTGTGGACAGTTTTTCATGGTAGCAATCTTTACTGCTCAAGATATGGGACAGCTGGGTTAAGAGAGACCTGAACGGAAAGAGATGGCTGTCAGTTGTGTCTATTTGCCATTAGAGTTTAAGTAGTATTTATATCCCAAGCCCAAACTCTGTGAGAACATGAAAAATAAGTCTGTGTGTTCCTTGATTTTAGCAGCCCTTCTTTGTGAGTATATTGAATCTTCAGACAAGTGACAGCGTGTGTGAGACACTGATTTCACTTTACTCTGGATCATGAAGTTAACATTAGTGACACAGTACCAATTCTAAACAGAGTTTATTTCCTTACATTTGTACACCTGCACACAGATTTTTCATGCAGGCTTTGATGTGCTATCTGTATTTTGTAAACGGCTTTGCTGATAAAAAATAATCATTGGCTCAGTATCTTAGTGTCACCATGACAGTTAACCTACTTTATCTTCCACAGATTTTTATTTTATAAAAGCCTATCAAAACCCCTCATATGTTTGCTTTAATCTACAGGTCAGGCATTTTTTCTGACCAAACAATCACTTTCAACTATCATTGCATTTTGTGATAATGCAACTGGGGGCAGGAGGGTGGAAAGCAGGAAAGATTTTTAAATCTGCAAATTGACTTAAGAAAAATTAGTATCAAGAAGTGTAATTTAGATTTAGGAAACCACAGCTGCAACAATAAGATGGAAACTTGACACAGTCCAGGTTGAAGGTGGTAAGGATTTAAAAGGTATGGAATTAGAAAAAACCTTGCACTGTTGAGCAGAATCTGCCACATAAATCAATGACTAACCTTGGCTAGGCTTTGCGTTATAGAACTATGCAGCATTGCAGCTTCACAGTTATCAGTATATGTCATCTTGAACACCAGTACAGAGACGCCAGATGCAAAAGAGGGGCCCAGAGGGAAAATGGGGGATGAGGACAAGAAAATTAATAATTTCAGTGACAATGTACACCGATTTGATATGAAACAGAACTTCTGTAATATTTCAAGGGACATATACGAGGACAAAAAGCTGTTGGAAATATGCCTTTGACTTGCAATGTGCTGGATTAAAAAGAATACTGATAAGAATTAAGTAGAGAGCAGCTGGAGCTTTGATTATAGCTGTGTTTTCTTCTAGATGTTTATTCCTAGATCACATTTGCAGCTGCTTTTATCTATTCTTTAGAAGTTCTTGTAGATGTGAGGAACCATTAGTCGTAAAGTAAACATCAGCTCCATTCTCTTTTTGTATATCTTCTTGCTGATATTGGTGGAATAGGCAGTGTTAGTCTAATGCTGATCTAGATCCGACATAAATTGTGTCTGTTGTAACTTCCTAATATTTTGATCTGTACCTGTTCTAGAATTTATGATAGTTCAAAGACATCTAATGTTTTTATTTACTGGTAGGTTCTACTAAATGTTCTGGAAATAACACTTTCATTTGTGAAAATGGAAATTACTTTTTTAGTTATTTAAGACAAAAAACATGTTAAGGATGTCTGTACTTCCCAAGTACATCGGTGGCCCCAATTACTATCCATACCTCGTTCAAATATATGGCTTTTACTTCACAAACTATAAACATAATTGTCACAGGGTGCCTCCTCTTCAGGTCTTTGCCTACTTCTGGGTTAACCGCCCACTTTGCTTGCCTGCCACTCATGGATGGAAAAATATGAGAGTTGTTACTAAAGTGGGAGGCTACCCATTTCTCACCCTGCTGACAGCCTAATACCTGCTCTGAGCGCCTCTTCATGGGTCTCATGCCTCGCAAATGTCACTCTGGTGTTACTTCTCTAGTCTATGGCCAGAGCAAACTGAGCACACGGTTGTAGCTCTTCTCTACAGCCCTGGAGGGCTACTCACATGCCACCCCTCTCTTACCAGGGTCTCATTTACTCTGCTGGCTCTCACCCAGCCTCTTTCATGCTGCCCTCTCTCAGGGCCACACTCATCACCACCCAGTCTCACCCAGCTTCAGGCTTAGCTCTCCTCACCCCAGTCAGCCCCAGCACAGTCTGTTGGGCATCTACCGCTACCCTCACCTAAGCATTGACTAAGTGATGCTACAACTATAGGCTCATTTTGCTCCTAGCACTTTGCTGGGCCACTATACCTCCATTAGGCCTCTTCATTGCCCCCCTCACTCAGGACCTCTCTCATACCCCCAGGCATTCCCCTGCCACCTGGGCATAAGGGCCAGGTCCCTCCTCTAGCCTGAGCTCTGCCTCAGGGCTCCTTAACAAGCCCTGAGCTTCCCTTGTTTACCTGCTCATTAGAACACCACCAGGGATGTTGCGCAGGAGTTACAAGGTGCCCCAACCCACCTTTCTCCAGGGAGGTAACTGGCCTGGCACTTCTGGGAGTAGGGGTGGCTCTCACACCACTAGCAGCCCTACCAGACCACCCTTCCCCGGCAGGGTACAGTTCTACATCTTACCCAGGACAAGAGGCTATCTCCAGTCCATAACCTCTGTCCTTACCTCCTGACTATTGCCAGAGCAGCCTCCCCACCTAATGTTACCTCCCTCCTCCTACAGCAAACTTCAGCCCAGCTTATATCCCTAGGCTAAAATGGCTGTCCTCATCAAGCACCTGGCTGCTACCTGTTTTCTGCCCTGCCACAATTATGCTTTCAATAAAATAGGATTGCAATTTCAGATTATGGTCATTTGACTTGCATTGTTACTGTGCTTATTTAAGATGTTTGAGTTGTTATGGCTTTGGTTTTATTTAAGAGCTAATCTATATGGGAGCTAAAGAAAGGTAAGGTTTAACCTTGGTTAACCTTAGCTAATTACTGTTTTCTGTGTTCTCATTTTCAGGTCTGAGGAGTGTGGGAGAGGCTGCTGAGGCAACAGACTGACTGTCAAGTTAACTCCCAGTAACGTATGTGCTTTGCAGGGTGGGAGAGGGGAATTCACTTCTACCCCAGACAAAGGCTTTCCTGAGCTGATGTTGGGCTTCAGTCATCTGGCCAAATTCATGAAGGCTAGGGACAGACATTCAAAAAGCCTGAGCCTGAATTGATTCAGCCTTTGCAGGTTAGTCTAAATTGGCTAGGCTGAACCAGTTGGAAACTGGACAGACATTCTCTCTGGACTGAGAAATTCAGGCACATGCCTACAGTGGCCCAGACTAGAAGCTGGGAGTAGTGGGGGCAGCGCTAGAGCAGGCTTCCCTTTCTTTGCATGGCATTGAGCTGAGGGGACATGGTCAGGTATTTCTCATTAGGGGACATCTGCCTGCACCATCCCAGGCTTTTCCCCACTGGCTGCTCAAGGGGTGGGAGAGTTGTCAGCCCCCAAACCCTTGCTAGCACTATGAGGCAAGGGGGTTGGGGTGTGCAGTGCATACATCTGTTGATGATATGGAGCTTTTCATTCTCCCTCTCCCTGCTTGTCAGACTGTCTGCAACAAACTGACAGGTGAGCAAGGTAGCCCGAGCTGATAAGAATCTGTCACCTGATTAGCAAAACAATAGCCTCTCTCCCATTACTTCAAACTCTTCTTAAACAGCTTACTAGGGTGACCTGTTGATTAGCTTCAAAAGCCCTATTCTGCTTGCCTGTCCCAGTGAAATTGGAGAGACACACCCACACAGACATCTCTCAGCATTAGCTAGCACATGCCTGGGGTCTGTGGAGCTGGGGGCTGTGCTGTGGGAGATGGGAGGGAGTAGGGGAGGAGGGATTTCCTGCTTAAGCAGCAACAGGATATAGGGCAGGGGGAAGCCAGCAGACCTTGCTGTGTCTGCAGTCTCTGCTGGAGCCTTATATCGCACTAGCTAGCATACCACATGCTGGCTATGGTCCATGCTGTGGGAGAGGGGAAGAAGGGATCCCTTCTTAAGCAGAAAATGATGCTTGGGGACAGAGAGGGAGGCATGAGGAAGCCAGAAAACCCTGCTAAGTCTGTGCCAGAGGAGCTCTGCCTAAGGAGCAGAGGGGAGGAGCCAGCCTCACTGTGAACCAGAGATCCTCACCCAGCCCAGAGACCATGCTAGGACGCTGGGGTTTTCTGGTTTATCTTAAACCAGCCAGGGATCTGGGACAGACATTGCATAAACCAGTTTGAGCCAAATCAGCTAAGTCTGATACTACATTCAACCAGGTATATCTTAAACTGCTTTCAGCCATTTTCAAACTGGTTTATATGCACTGAACATCTGTTCTGTTACAAGTTTTAACCCGTTTCTGATCATTTAAACTGGTTTATGTGTAATGTCTGTCCCTAGCCCAAGAGTCCTCCATACAGTAAGCACAAAGATCAAAAGCAAGAAATCTTTAAGTCCTTCTCCAGGTTAATCCTCCCAGCCAGTGTGGGTTCAATAGTCTTCTATGGCCCTCTCCAACCTCAGTCAGTAATCCTTTCCCTACCAGATTCTGCCCTCATCTTTCCCTTGTTAATGCAGGGAGGTTTTCCATTTGTCTTCCTAGAGGACTCATCTGCACCCTGTAAAATGTGGACTGATACTAACATTGGCTCTCTGGGGGGGGCACAGTTTCAAAATGGCTGAAACTGGTTTAAGAAAAACTTGGTTAAATGTAGTGTCAGACCTAACTGGTTTGGGTCAAACTGGTTCACGAAACTTCTGTCTAAGAATCCTTCCTGGTTCAAGTTAAATTACAATACCTCAGCATCCCAGCATACTTTCCAGCCCTGGGCTGTCTGCTCCAGAGAGGGGGGCTGGCCCTGCCCCTCTGCTGACAAGGGAGTGGGAGGGAGGCAAGCCCAGCTGGGGATGTAGCCCAGTCTGCAAGGTGGAGAGAGCTGCCCCACTCACCAGCAAACCCTGTCTGGAGCCAAGGTGTGGGGTTAAACACTACCATCCCAGCTCAAACTTATTGTGGGATGCAACTGTGGACTACAAATCCCAGAGGCACCTGGAAACAGGCAGAAGAAGTGATGAGCAATCCTGCAGGGTGCTGCTGTTATAAGTCTAAACTGCAAGTTCCACAGACCTTGGGGGTAGCAGGAAGAGGAGGTTAACACACAGCAAGAGCAGTGTGCTCTAGCAGCCCCAACCCCCAGCCTGGCTTCTGGCCTGAGCTACTGCAGGCATGTGGCTGCAGTTACCGAATGAAAGGTAAATGTCTGTTCACTTCTGTTTCAATTTAATCTATGCAACTAACTTGCAAAGACTGAATTGATTCAGCCTCAGGTTTTTTGGCTGTCTGTACCTAGCCCCTGGTATCCTTCTGCATAATGTCCTCTCACAGGCATTTTATATTGCCTTTTCTGAGCTTATGACTTTTCTAACACTCGTGCAAGAAATTCCTATGTCAGGTGTGACTGCTATCCCAGTAAGCATTTGTTTTCCATCCTGAAGAAAGGCTATCTTTAATATTTCTCAGCAGGTCTTGTTCTTAGTTTTTCTGTGTCTTACACTCCTGGGGAAGAGGGAAATCATGCATGAGTTAGAGATGAGACTTAATTCCTTAAAGTCCTCTTTAAAATGACCCTGATTTTGCTAGCTAAATGTTGGTTTCCTTCACTATATTTTTCCAGAGGAACCTCTGTGAGACAAAATTAAGAAAACAAAAGCAGGGTATATCATTGCAGCTCCTAGACCAAGCTTCCTGTCTACACTGGAATCACAACATTGCAGAGAGATGTGGTGACAGATGACAAGGTAGTGAATATGGAAATCTGTCTCAACAATAATAAGAATGCTTATATACACTTAGTGGTAAGTTTGTGTACTGGAGGCTATAAGTCGCCAAATGAAGATGGTATATTTGATGCACCAAAATTCACATGCTAGAATATGTATAAACACCCATCCCATATCCTGAATGTTAAGTATGAAGCATTTTTGTTGGAGCTAGGCATTCACCCTGTTTTAGGAAATCAAAGATCACAGGGTCAGATTGGCAGAATGTTATGCTGAAGTGATTACACACTTTTTGCTTAATGTCCAAAAAAAATAGCATGAAACTGGGTGACTCTGCGGGTGTCACCAGTGCTGATCTCCCACTAAATCCTTCCTCATATCCCTTTTCCCTCTCCTTACCCTTCTTGGAACCCTAAACGCCAGCTGATTTCTCCTTCTTGGAGAGAAACGAGCTCCAAGTGTACTTTATAGTACAGTAGAAGTATATTATAGTGTACAGGCTAGCTAATGTCAACAGCAGCAGCACAAGAATAAAAGCTAAAAAGCTAAGGGTATACTTGCACATTCAGTTAATTATCCAGACCAATCAAGCAGAAAAGGGAAGTAAATATTGCACTCTGAGAACAGTATGCTTGACAAATGCCTTCCCTCTTCTGAAAAACTAAAGAAAATAAGTTTTGAGGCTTTTCCACTTTGTTGGAGGTTCCTGGATATTCACTAGTGGTCCCCAGTTGAAATAGCTTCCTCTGCCATGGATATCAGTAGAGTTTTCACATCTAGTGGAGTAGTTTAAAATTAGTAGCATAGCTACAGGTAAAGTCTCACTAGCCTTTCATGAAGGAGGAGGTCAAATAAATTAAGTATTTTAATGCAATCAATGGTATCATATGTTTGACAGTTAGTATTTGTATCACAGCATTTTGTGGATGCAAGAGGGGAACCTTCTATCAGAAGACTGAATAGGCAGACCAGGATTTTGGTATATTTTAGGATATATTTATATTCCACAAGAGCACAGTGACCACATAGAGGGAAAAGACAGTCTGGCATGACATGTAACAAGCCCAGAACTCTAGATTGTCCTGAAAGAGTACCTATCACTTTTATATCTTTATCAGAAGTAGAACAGAAAAAAAGACTTTGCATGTGGCTGGCTAACACTTGATTCTGTCTAGTTCAGATACATTTTAAAAATTGATCAAAGTAATATTAGTATCAATTGACCCAAGTTCCACTCACCGTTTCTAGCAATTACGTTAACAGTATAGTACTCCCATTCTCCATGTGAACCCTGCTCTGATTGTACAGTGCAATCCCACAGACTTCATTAGAATTACTTATGATTTATACCAGACTAAATAATACCAGAATCAGATCTTACAGACTCCTTGCTGAGACAATTGATCTTTCCCCCTGTACTGTACTATAAGGCTCCAACCAGGATCAGAAGGCTATCAAGAACAATGCTCCAATGTAAGTGAAAACTGAACAGTCACAAGGCAGAAGAGGAGTAGAATGTAATGAATTAGAGCAGGGATGGCCAACCTATGGCACAAGTGGCAGAAACAGGCAACCTCTGTGTGTTCCTTCTGGGAGGGAACAGGCAACACAGTGGCAGACAAGGAAGGGAAGGGAGCAGAAGGCAGAGCAGAAGATCAGGAAAGTTAAAGTGATCAGAGTGGGACAAAAGGAAGATATGGGGCTGAATTTGTGACACATCTGCCACAAAAGTTGGCTGCCACTGAAAAGAGCATGCAGTATGTGCTGTTAAAATTATTCATATCCAGCTATCCCTTACAATGTCCTTAGTTTCTATGAACTGATATTTCTTTTAAAAAGGAATAATAATGTTCCTGATGCAAGAAATAATTCATTTTCTACATAATACTTAATTAAGTATTATGGGGCAGGGGGCTGGACTCAATAATCCTTTGGGGTCCCTTCCAGCCTGAATGTCTATGAAATCTATGAATTTTAATTTGAGTTAAGCTTGAATCTAAAATTAAGCACATGCTTAAGTGCTAGTCTGCATACTACTGCCCTGAAGTACACTGAGCCAATAAAATGTTTGGACTCCAGTGTATCAGCCTGGAAAGTGTCTTTTTAAGCTCTAAATGAGTCAGTTGTTCTCCTTTCTCTAAAGAATCAGGAATCTACAATCCCTGAACACTTGTCAGAGAAGCTCCTGACTATGCTAAACAGTCTGTGCTGAAGGGTACGGAAAGATTCAAATAAGGTTTACTCAATGCCCATGTGCCTGCTCCAAAGTAGTTCGTGTCCTTTTCATAACATTTGTTGTTGTGGTCTTCTTTGAATTAAAAGCCACAAATAATAGAAAAACCATAGTGAAATTAATATAGACATTGTGCACATCTGTAAGTGATGATTTAGTTATGTTTGTGCTATTCTTACGATCTTAAAATATTTGAAATGTTATACAGTATCCTGGTTTATAATGCATTCTTTGCCATGTACACTTTCCCTAAAGAATGCATGTTGGAAACAGGAAAAATACATATGGAAGGAAGATAAAAAATAAATTATAATGTACATTTTATAGTCAGAAGTACAGTCCTGTTTTAAGAGTATCATAAGCATGGTGCTAGCATAAACAAATCATAGTTTAGCCTACAGATGTACCTAGTGACCATATGTATCCTGCATGTTTACAACATGGGAAAAGCCTTTAACTTTTTCTATTGTTTCCTGACTTTCTCTCTCTAATATAGATTTTATTTGTGGAAACAAGTTATTCAGTGGGATATAAAATAATTCTTTAAAAGGAAATGGAAATATTTAAAATAAGCCACAGGACAAGTTCCATGGAATTGGTTGTTTGCTGCCTTGCAGATCTCATACCTTAGGTGAGATATGAGACAAGAGGTTAAATGCATATTTTGTAAACCAATTTATTGCTTTCATATAGTATCTCTTCTTGGGTTGTTTCTCCTGACAATTGGCTCAGGGGTCCCTGACTGCATAATTGTGCTAGATATATTTATCTGAAGAACTTTCAGTAACCAGTGCAATCCTCCTTTCCTAATTCCACTTGTATATCCATATAAAATCACCAGATCTGACTCTCTGCTATCTTGCACATTGTGTAGTCAATTATTTTTTTCACCCATGTAAAGAGATGCCATTTAAGGGGTGAATTCTGATTCAGTGGTTGTTTACACTCATTTTTTCTCAGTTGTTAATGACTAGGTTCTGTGGAAGGCTATCCAGAGTGGCCTGTTTACCTGCCTAAGAGTTATGCTGGAAGTAAATATTCCTATTATTAACTGTAAACTATAAATAGGAGCTATGTTTGAGGATACTGATGAAATGCACAGGCAATTAGGTTTTTTAAAATTAATTATTAAAGTGCATTATATTTGCTTATTATAAAGAAATCTATAATAATTACAGCCTACAAATGAACAGTACTAATAGCTGATTAGTGATTAGAGAAACCTGTTTTTAAGTGGGGACAAAAAGTCTCCCTAAATTAAGTATTCTGAAAAATTAACACTATCCCCTGGCTTTGATTCTTCCTCCTACCAAAGTCAGTACATATTTTGCTATGAATTCATCTGAGCTAAAAGTAAGCCTCTCCTTGTTTTAAAAGGAATTGGTAAAAGCCAGGCCAATCAGACTGTTAGAGAGTTTAGCCTTAGTTAGCAACAAGGGTCCATTTTGGCTGTGAGAGGGGGATCCGGGAGAATGGAGTGGTACAGTTGCACCCCCTTTCATTCTTGGTTTACCCAAAGTTCAAAATAACCTGCCTGGCAGTAACAATAGCACTTCTTTTCAGGCAGCAGTGAGGGAGTCGCTTGACTTTGTGGCCCATTGTGATCTACCTGATTCCTTCTAAACTTCTTATCCCATAGGTGTCAGCGACACTCTCCTTCTTTAACAGTCTTGATGTTCCATTAATCAAGCAATTCTTTCTTCTGCATTTCTGCTCTTAGGTTCTTCTCTTAATGTACCTCCTATTTCAGAGCCCTGCCCTCTGTTTTTAACTCCAGCTAAAAAGTTCAACTTGGGTGTAGAAACTTTAACTCAGGTGAATGTCAATTCAGGAGTGGAAATAACTTTCAGTGAAGCATTTGATGCTCAGGAAGGCTTGATTTTTATGAATCTGAAAGAGATGTAAATTTAATTGTAATGGCAACAGGACTAAGCAGAGACAACATTTCTTATTATTTTAAACTAGCTTGTTGTGTCTTATAGGTAATATAGACTATAGCAAATAAATGCACATTCCAAAAAAGTTGTATTTGTTTTTGTTTTGATATCAAACTGAATAATATAGCCCCAGTTTCTTCTGGTTTACTTTTATCTAGAGAAAAATATTTGTTGTGTTACATATAGAGAAAAATATTTGTTGTGTTACATATAATGATGCACCACAACACCTGCACCCCCTTTTCAAAATCCTAGATCTGCCCATGGACCCTATTGTGTCTTCAGTCTTTAAGCAGAATTCCCCACTGCCATTTCTGGTATGTAATGGACTTTCCCTTAGAGCCCAAGCCTGCTCCAGTTGAACTAGGTGGAGACTTTGCTTGAATGAGAACAGTAGGAACTGACCTGCATTTTTTAAAGATATCTTTTACCCAATCAGGAACCATGTTATGCATTAAATTATCAAGAAACTTGTTCGATGTTGTTTATTTTTCAGTAAACAATATATAGTGCATTAGCAGCCCGCACATGCCACAGTCATATTCATACATTCACAAAGAAACTCTTTTGAAGGTAACCACTAAGCAAATAGGTCTGTTGCCCCCAGGGACATTCCATCCCTTCTTGCAACAGGATTCAGCCTTCGGGATTCAGGTTAGTAGGATCTGATGGAAACTGGTGTGTGTTCTGAAATAGTATGTTTAAACAAAGAGTTGCCCTACAATAACAAATCATCTCTGTTAAGTAACTGATCTGCCTGCTAAAATACAAAAGTCCCTGTCTCTCCAGCGTCTTTTCTCAGGCTTAATACTCGTTGAGTCTCATTGCTTCCATCTAACAATATCAGTGGGGAGGGAGGAAAGGGAGTTAGGAATAAGAAATTACCCAAGGATTGGGTGACCTTGCATTCGTATTACCGATTTGGAGAACTCAGCGATCGTATCCCTCCGGCACTGCAGAGCTAATTGTCTAAAGCAAGAAGAGCTGGGAGCTGCTTTGCTAGATTGCCCCTTACTGCTTTTGACTGAGGCGCACACGCTCTTCGTCTTTCGTGTGTGATTTAAGGGCTACTCCACTGAGTAAGGACTGCTGGATCAGGACCCCACGCTGTTCTCTACATCTAGCAGATTATTCCTATCTTATTCGATACTAGAGCAGTGAGGAAATGTCATCCTATTACACCACTTTCCTCCCAGCAAAATGACTGCGCACTGCATGCGAGATTCGAAAGGAATCGCTGTAGGATGATGTAATGAAATCAATGTCTTTTGCTATGAACAAAAAAGAGCGCCCCAAAACCACTTCGCCCTCTCGTTTATTTCTGAAAAAAAGCATTTTGTTTCTTCACTGACACTGAGCCATCTCTTGCTTCTGTAGAAATCAGGGGGAGTTGTTGGGGCTTTGAGGGCTGTGGTAGCAGGAGCGGTTTCCTTATCACCAGCGCACAGGAAGATTTTGCAAATCCTTTGACAGTGCCGCAAGGAGTTCAGAGAAAAGTCAGCACGAGACTAATACAATCGGGGGAAGCCTGTGGGTGGCCAAAACGCCGCTCTGCTCTCGTCTCTGCGATATTCACCCGTCTAATATGCAAGTTCTGTAGCCCGCGTACCTTTCTTTGAACTTTTCGTTGCAATGACCGAGGACATAATGGAGTGCTTCTAAGGCCGGGACCCTCACCCCTCTCTGCAACATGCACCGGAATAAAAATCCCAGTTGCGTGAGCTCTCTTTTTGGTGCATGTGCCGAGACGAGATGCTTGTCATGCTATCTGAATGAATGGATGGACATTCAGCTGTAAGAGGAACGAGATCAGCTCATGAACCGCTTTACCTAGTCACAGACCGACCACAGGGATTAGGATCTTTGTTTTAAGACCCGGCGTCTTTAGTTGTAAAACCGCACGTCGGAATTGCAGAAGGTTCATGTCCACTTCAAGCGGGGGAAAAAGAGGTGGTGAAGAGTGGAAACAAACACCCGATGCTGCTTTTACGTGACATTTTTATCCTGAGAGAGGGAATTTCTCTTCCCCTCTCTCGCTTGCTTTCCTGCTTTCCTTCTCGCTTTGCTCGTGCGTCCATTTCTTAGGAGTGAAACGGTTATGAGATCTAAATCTCCCCTGCAAGTCCGGCTAATAGATGAAATAACTTGAGAGAAAAACGGGGTTGGGAGAGAAATGCTTTATTAGTCAGAGCGGCGGCGTGGCATGCGGCGAGGCGTAGCCGAGCATAAGCCTGCAGAAATCAGTTGCTTGTAATGAAATTGGAAAATCGAACAAACGGACGTGGAAAATGTGAGGAGATTTGCAGGCAGGCGGCTAGCTTGGTGGGAGTCTTCTGGGCACGCGGCGCGGAGTGGAGGGTGGTTGAGGAAAGGCTATTCTCTTTCTACTGTGGAAAAGAACTCGCGCGTGCAGTGGATTCATTCGAGGCTTTTATTTCTATAGAGATCAGAGAGCGAGGCATCGAGTGCCCGGGGGAGATGGTGTGCGGCGCACGGTGCTGCTGTCCCCTCGCAGGGATGTGACCGAACCGACTCGGCTGTGCCCCCGCGGTCCCCGCAGCGCGCACCTGAGAGGAACCACGGCCTGCCCAGACGAAACACGCGGGTCGGGTCCGCACGTGATTGGCTGCCCGGGTTCCAAATAGAGCGTGCTGGGATTGTGATGTCACCGCGAGCCGCTGCCCTGGGGATGCGGAGCTTGTGCTAGTCCCGCCCGGCCTGGCCCTGTCGGGGCGGACCCCCAGCAGCGCGCGGGGATCGCGGCTCACGCTTGTTTGTCAAACGCGGTACATAAACCACCCGCGTCTCTGGCAGGCTGGGCTCATGGGTTACCGGACTAGGAACACCAGGGGAGGCGTGGGCGTGAGGCTGGCAGGCTCCCCGCAGCAGCCACCAGTGTTGAGATCTGGCGGGCACGTTGGTCAGATGAGTGGTCAGGGACTGCGTAGAGCACAGCAACACGAAGCAACAAGCAGTGTCCGAGTCACCATGGTCCCTGCCCCATTACAAGAGTATGGCTCCCAAACGCCTGGCCAGTTCCATTCACCAGAGGGCAGCAAGCCAGCGCGGGTGGGCTGGAGACCAGCTGGCGCAGCCCGCTTCCCTCTTGGAGGCAAAGAGGGGCACCCATGGTGCAGCCCCCTGTTCTCCCAGCCCCGCTGCCCCCGCCCCGGCAGGGTCTCTCTGCCACGGATCCCCTCACCCCACCCACCTGCCCAGCAGCAGGAGCCTCGGGTCACGGCTGCCCCCGGCGCCCCGCAGCCGATCCCGCTCCCATTTGCCATTTCCAATCTGCATTCTTGCAAGGCCTAGGTGTCTGTCCCCGGCCTCCAAGCAGCCCCCTCCAATCAACACACGCGGGGCTGGGAACCGGGTCCCCCGGGATTCCTGCCTGCCCGGGCAAGCTTTGCCTCCCAGCCCTACCCGCAGCCCAGTCACGCAGCGCGCTACCCTTCCGAATAGGAAGGCGAGAGAGTCCGCACGGTCATGGCTCTCTGGGGAGGGGGTGCAGGCAGAGCAAAGTCGTACTCAAAAAGCCACGGGGAGGGCAGAGATCAAACACCGCTGCTTGCGTGGCTGGGGGCGAGAGGATTAAAATACATCAAGTGATTCAACAGGATGTCTCGTGGGGGCCGTTGGGGAGCAACCGCATTTCAACCGCGCTGCGGATCATTCCCGCCTGCCGGACGCGCGTTCAGCCCCCGAAGGGCATCGCGCCGGGCGAGGGGCCGTGACCATGGCCGGGACCGGGGCAGGAGCAGCGGCTCCGGGCGCCCAGAAACCCGCGGAAGCGCGGAGAGGAGCACATGGCCGCGCCCGCTCCGTCCTGCGAGCGCCGCAGTAGCGAGCCCCTCTTCTTGTGCGGGGCCATGTGCCCCGGCTCCGGCACTGCTGGCGACGACCTGAAGCCAGGCGCGCGGCCCCTTGGCATGGCCAGAACCAGGAGGCGCACGAGACGGCAGGGCTGCACCGGGTCTATGGAAGGCAACGGGCACCTGAAGAAGAGCTCTCGCTCCTAAAGGAGACATGAGCAGGTGCCCAAACCGCCTTCCTCGCGGCGTTGCCCAGCCCCGGCTGAGCTGCTCGGCTGAGCGCAGCCACCCACAGATGAGCAGCGCCGGGCCCGGGGTACAGCTGGGCCCAGGGACTGCTCCTCCCCCCAGGGACAAGGCCACGCGAGGCTCTCCCGGGGAGCTGGCAGGAGCGGCGGGCAGGGGCGCTGCGGGCTAGCCCCGCGCTGAGCAGCCGTCGGGCCCCGCGCTGCAGCCCCCCTTGCCCCGGAGCCGCCCGCCCCGCCCTTCACACCCGCGGCTCCGGGGAGTCCCTGCCGGGGCACAAGGCGAAGTAGCTGCCTCGCTGCCTGCCCCGTCGCGGCTGCGTGCCCGCCTCCCAGGGAAGGTCGGGGATGCGGGAAGCGGCCTCGCGGCTGCCTTTCAAACGTGTTCCCGCGAGGCAGGAGCCCGTGTGCCGGTCGGCAGGGAGCGGCCTCCTCCTGCCCCTTAGCTGGGAGAGAAGAAACCGGCCCCGCGCTACCCCGGCCCGGCCTGGCTCTCGCCGCCAGCGCGCCCGGCCGCCTGCAGGGGGCGCTGCAGGACTTCAGCCGGCGGCGCCCGCTGCTGCCCGCGTGCCCGGCCCGGCCCCGTGCCCCGCGCCCCGCCGGCTCCCTCGGCCCGGCCCCGGGCTGCCCGCTGCCCCCAGCGCGGCCCGGGGAGAGCAGCGTGCCCCGGCGGCCCCGATGCGGTCAGAGGTGAAGCCAAGGGCGAGCACGTGCTCGGCTCTGGGTCCGGGGTCGGGGTCGGGACCCGGCACTGCTCAGCCGCCGGGACGGTCGGTCCGCCGGGGCCGCCGCCACGGGTGGCACCTGTCTCTGCGACGCGGCTGCAGCAGCTGCGGGCACGGGAGGACGGGGTGCCGTCCCGGGGCACACGGCGGACAGGGCCCGGGCAGCACGCGGGGGCTCCCTGCCGTGCCGCTCGCAGCGCCGGGCGCGGGCTGTCTTGGGCCGAGCGGCAGGAGCTGGCTCCGCTGCCGTCGGCCTCGGCCCCCGGCAGCCGCTAGTCCGCGGGCCCGTGCGAGGCGGGTGTGCGGCCTGCTGAGGCAGGGCCGGGCACAGGCACCTGCTTCGCGTCCCTTGGCGACCGCCCGCACCCGCACGGCCCGCAGCGGCGGAGCTGCCTGAGCCGGCTCCGTGCGGCCGAGGAGCGCGGAGGGCAGGCTTGGGAGCAGGCGGCGCGCGGGCTCCTGGCACCCGCCAGGCCGTGGTGTCTCTGCAGGGCTCGGGCACTCCCCGCCTCGTGCAGTCGGCCTGAGAAGGAGGCAGCTCGGGCAGCGCAACCAGCGGCGCGGCCGCGGAGCGGGAGGCTCCGGATGTGCAAGCCGCGGGCAGTGGGAATGAATGTCTCTCCCACTCGGGCGCCGCAGCAAGCGCGTTGCCGCAGGGGAATCGCATAAGGCCGCCCCGAGAATGGGCTTCTACTCGGGCGGCCGCTGTCCTCCGCCTCGCCGGAGTTCGTCGCCGGGCAGCCCGGGCCAGCTCAGGGTCCCGCACTCCGCAGGGCTGGCTGCAAGCAGTAGCTTGGTCAGATGAAGCAGGGAAATGGGCAGAGCAGAAACCGGCCCATTTTCAAGGTTGCCTTTGTTGTGCCCTGTTTGTGGGAGCGCGTGCAGCTCTCACCTAGGCTCGTCGGCTCACCCGAAGGATGATTTTGAGAAAAGAAACGAAAAACGCCGCCGGCTTCGTCTTTCACCGGCCAGAAAGAGCCCA
Source organism: Caiman crocodilus (assembly GCA_030014935.1). Classification (NCBI taxonomy): domain Eukaryota; kingdom Metazoa; phylum Chordata; order Crocodylia; family Alligatoridae; genus Caiman; species Caiman crocodilus. The sequence continues at coordinate 36,462,774 of JAGPOW010000261.1, read as the reverse complement.
CATGCTTTCACGAGCCCTGCTCCTTTCTCCACGACGCGGGCTTCCCCGCCACGGGTTGAAAGCTTCCGATTTTGCCTTGATTTCCTCCTTTTTCTTCATTCATAAGGAAAAAAGAAATCAGAAATCTTTCCCACGAGTCTCTTCCCGATGTCTTCCTCTCTCCGGCAGACACGAACTACCCAGGCTGCCCTCGGCCGTGCCAGCTCCCCTTCAGCCTCTCTCGGCAGGATGCGATCCTTCCCCTCGAACGCTGCGTCTCGTTACTGTGTAACACGGAGCATTTGAAAAGAGCCAGGAAAAATACAGTGACAATCACCCAGCGAGCAGCTGGGCACGGAAATCCGCGCATTCCTCGTTATTAATAGCGTGAAATTAAAGAATATGTGGTTGGTCATTTCAAAGTATCTCCCTTCTCCCCTCCACAAATAAAATACATCTAAAAATCCCAGCTTTTCCTCTCGCAAGTTGTCCCGGACACATCCCCCCTCGTGTGCACGACCTGCACCCACAAACCGAGCTGAATTCGTTCAGTGTGAGGCTGGATTTCCAAACCAGCCGCGATTTCAACGGAAGTTTAAACTTTGTTTAAACGTGTGCCCCTTGGATCAAGGGAAATATTAGATGCAATATTATATAGATGCAAAGGTGCTATGAAGGGGCATCAGCCTCTTGGGCGTCCACAACCTCTCAGGAGCAGGGGCAGGTAAAACTGGTGCATCGGGGACATTTTAAATGTAGTTCAAGGAAAATACCAGGGTGCCGGATTAGTTGTTCTGGGGGGAAAAAACAGGATCCAAAAACGAATGGAGGAGCAAAGCCCCGTGCAAACGTGAAGGTAAACGGGGAAATGTGCGGCTTCGAGGGCTGGGCTCAGTGTGCAAAGGAGGTGCAGTTAAGCGCTGGCCGGTTGGGCAAAGCTCTTGCACACTGGCCCTGCGCAGGTCGGTGCCCGGGCGGCTGGGCCCTGGGGTAGGAGCAGGGAAAGGAAAAGTCACCTTAGGTGACGTGACAAGAAGCCGGGGAGGGGGTAGAAAAGAGAGCTCTGTCTCTTTAAGGGCCAGTTGCTATCCAAACACAAGTAAACAGTGCTGCGGCCGGGGAGGGGCGGGGCGGGGCGGGGCGGGGCGGGGGGCGGGCTCGAAACTCTGTTAGCCCCCCCGCGTTCGCGGGGGGGCGGGGTTAGAACTCTCAAGCAGTGAACCTTCGAATGCGCGCGGCGCTGGGTGGGCCCGCGGGCGGGGACAACGACCCACGCCACTCGCTGCTGAAATGTGATGGACCGGAGAGGGGAGACTCAGACTTGTATCAAACTCCGCCGGAGTCGAAGGCGAGAGGCTCGGAGAGGCGGCGAGGGAGAGTGATTAGCAGCGAGGTCTGTCCTCCGCCGCCCGAGCAAGCCAGGACTTCCCATGCTCCCGCACCGAGAGTCCCGAGGACGAGGAGGACCCCCCTGACTGGCTGCTAACCCTGCTCGTCCCCCGTCTCCTCCCCGGCAACATGCTCAGAGCTCCTGCTCCTGGGATCCAGCTTTGCTGATCTGTGCTGGTGGAGTGCTCCGCCAGGCCGGTGTGGATCTAATGACACTGTAACGATAGCAGGATCGGTGTTTGCCCACTGTATTGGGGAGAACCTCGTTGCAGGAGGTAAGTCACTCACTCACTTCCCCGCTAATCTCACGTGTGGGGAAAGCGCGTGCCTAGGACTGTGCCCGGAGAAACGCCTGGGTACGTAGGCTTGAAATGTGTGCTGCAGCTGAAAGTGTCTGGTTCAGAACAAAATGTGTTGCGGGATAGGTACAATCCTGACAATAAAAGCCCCGATATCCACAGTGCTTATATTGCAACGTGTCCGGATTTATTCAGAACCAGACTGATTATGCGGAGAAATAGCGCGACAATATTTCCTTAACCAAGCTCCACTTGAACCGCTGAGCTCCCGACCCAGCGGCTTCCCGACAGCTCAGCGATCCCCGAGGAGAGGGCAGACCTTGCAGGTTTACTTTCAGTTTGAATCCCTGCAGGCTCTTGCAGTGCCGGGCAGATGTTTTCCGCTTGATGCTCGCTTCATGAGCACATTAAATATTTTTTCCCAGTTGGTCTCGCGTGCAGCGTTTCCCTAAGAGATTTTGAATCGACAAGAAAGGCTGCAATAATCAACGAACCTGTGCCCCGGCGGGTGGGTATGCTCGGTGCGGCAGGATAACTCCGGTGAACTCCTGCGGATCCCGAGCTTAACAGCAAGTAGCTAGAGCCGTATCGGTGGGGTGGGCTTTTGCCCCGCGCTAAAAAGCATTTGTGTTTGCTAGAGGAGTATCATCACAGCCTGCCTCGTATCAGTGATCAAAAGCCCTGCGTTGTTCCTCTCTGTGGCTCCAAACAGCCACTTTCTCTACTTAACGAATTGGTGTTAGTAACAGAAACAAGAAAATTAGGGCTGCGGGAGAGCAGGACCCAAGGGAGCCAGCAAGCACAGGCGTATTCTGCAGATACCAGGCTTAATTTAATTTAGGAGCCTGCACGGGCAGTGACAGGGAAGTGCAGGGTCCACATAACACCCGACCTTCCCCACCTTGTTACAAGGAGAGTTCAAAACAACCCGCACACGAGAACCCGCTCGGGACGTGTTTGATTTGCTCTGTGTTTCGCTAAGCTGAAATAAAATGCAAGAGGCAAAAGGCGCACTGAGGTGGGATTCAAACCCCGTTGTTTTATGTACAGCTTTTTGGGGGGTGGGTTATGAATATCTGCAGAAGAAGCCTGCCTGCGGGCCTGTGGCACAGAAACGCGCGGCCTGTTTCCCTGTCTCAGGACAGCACCGCGCTAGCTCGGGGAGCGAAAACCTCCCCGCTGAACTTGCTGCACTGGCTTAGTGAGAGACAGGTTCAGGGACCTGCGAGCACGTCTCAGTGCCAAGGACTGTCGAGCTCTTTTAAACCCCAAATGCACGAGGCCGCAATGCACTTGGGTGCAAGCCTGGAGGTGCCCCCTGAATAGCGGTCTCAGTACTTTATTTGAAAAGAAAAGAGGCTCTGGGTTTTCCCGTGAAAGGCCGCTGGTTCTGTTCGGCTCTCTAGAGGGTGCGTCGCTCGTCCCCAGCGAGCGCGAAAAGAAGCCATGTCGGCGGGGCCAGACCCAAAGCAAACGAAAACGGGCGCGGGGGGCACAGGCGGGAGCGGGGCAGGCCGAGGGGCGCCGGAGCCCTGCGGGGACATGGGGGACGCGCGGCAGGGAAGCCCGAGGCCGCGGCCAGGCCGGAGCCCTCCCAGACCCGCGGCGCGGAGGAACACTTGGGCGCACGAGGATTTAGGAGCTCCAGGCCGGAGCCGAGCGGCGCGGGTGCGGGCCCGGGCCTGGCGCGGAGGAGGGCAAAGGCCCGCGGGCAAGAGGAGGCCGGCCCTGCAGCCGGCCTGCCCCGCGCGCCCCTCAGCAGCGAGCCCGGGGCCTTCGCACGGCGCGCCCGCCGCAGGTGGCCGCAGGCTGGGGAGCTGCTCCGAGCTGAGCCGGGGCTCGGGGCTCCGGAGATGCCAGCAGCGGCCGCCCCTCCGCGCCAGCCGGGGTTGCTCGCTTGGGCCTGCGCCAGCCGCCCTCGGGCCCGGTTGAGGGGCGGCCGAGCCCACGAGCGGCCCCAGACGGAGCCCGCTGGGCCCTGCGGCGGCCGCGGCCTACGAGCACTGCACAGCCTACCCTGACGCCCTGGGACTAGAAACCCCGAGCTCGGGATCCTCCGGCTTCGGCCCGGCTCGAGCCGGCGGGGAGCGGCTGCGCTCAGTCAAATCTCTCTCCCCTGTCTCCGCAGGCCTGCTGGTGGCGTCGGACGGCTGCAGAGGTGTCCCCGCCAGGCCGGGAAGATGGGAAGCAAGGCCCTGCCCGCCCCGATCCCCCTGCACCCCTCGCTGCAGCTCACCAACTACTCCTTCCTGCAGGCAGTCAACACCTTCCCTGCCGCTGTGGACCACCTGCAGGGCCTGTACGGACTCAGCGCGGTGCAGACCATGCACATGAACCACTGGACCCTGGGCTATCCCAACGTGCACGAGATCACCCGCTCCACGCTCACGGAGATGGCGGCGGCCCAGGGCCTCGTGGACGCCCGCTTCCCCTTCCCCGCGCTGCCTTTCGCCGCGCACCTCTTCCACCCCAAGCAGGGCGCCATTGCCCACGTCCTGCCCGCGCTGCACAAGGACAGGCCGCGCTTTGACTTTGCCAACCTGGCCGTGGCCGCCACGCAGGAGGACCCGCCCAAGATGGGCGAGCTGGCCAAGCTAAGCCCGGGCCTGGGCGGCCCCCTGGCCGGCCTCAGCAAGCTGTCGCCGGACAGGAAGCCCTCGCGGGGCCGGCTCCCAAGTCCTACAACCTGCTCATCCACGAGCGCACGCACACGGACGAGCGGCCCTACACCTGCGACATCTGCCACAAGGCCTTCCGGAGGCAGGACCACCTGCGGGACCACAGGTGAGCGCCCGCTCCCAGCCCCTCCCCCCTCCCCGGGGCCCGATCTGGCCACCCCCGCTGGCGGGCCCGGCCCGGGAGCGGGCGAGCTGTCTGTCCCTCCTGCAGTTTAACGTGTCACCAGAGAGGGCAAGCACGCCTCGATGGCAGCGAGCGCGAGTGTTTTGAACAATCGCAGCGGTGAACAGCGGGGGGGAGGCACAGAGAGAGCCGGGACCCTCCACCCCGCACCCGAAAACCAGCGTTGTGAGATGACAGGGACCGCAGCCTGCGGCTCCCGCGCGTGTGGCCAGTCCTCTGAACCCCCCTGTGTTGCCTTGCAGATATATCCATTCCAAAGAGAAACCTTTCAAATGTCAGGAATGCGGGAAAGGATTTTGCCAGTCCCGAACTCTAGCCGTTCATAAAACCTTGCACATGCAGGTAAGCTGAGCTCGCCGTCCCCTCTCGTCCTTCCGCTGGCCTGGCGGCTTCAGCCTCGCCAGGGACTGGGACGTTTTTGTTACGAGCTGGATGACATGCCAGGCTCGGGGGCTAAGATCTGAACCGTCCTTCCTCACTGGGGAGAACGGGCCAGATGGTGCTCCAGCGGCTTCCGTGCTGCTAAGCCCCGTCCCGAAGCGCTGCGCCGGGCTGGAGAGGATCCGCTCGGGCAGGGGCGAGGCGCTGCGGGTCACCGCTCTGCTTTTTTCCGGCCTCAGACGCCTATGCGGTGTATGTGGGAAAGGGCGGGGGATCTGTTCCCCGAGCAAAAAAGAAATAGCGGCATCCGCGGAGAAGATTTTTGTGAACGTCGCTACTTTCCAAGCCCCTTCGCGAAGCGGGAGAAAATGTATTTCGGTCGGTGTTTTGTATTTGAACGCGGAACATGGATGGGAAGGCGGGCCGGGAGGAAAGCCGGCTGCACCCGCAGCCCAGGAGCCCCTGCCCGCTCCGCGGTGCCCCGCGCACGCCCGGAAGGGCTGGGACCGTGCGGGGCTTTGAAACCCGCGGCTCGCGGGGCGCCTTTCCTGCCGATCCCAGGGCACTAAACGTGATGAGCTGACAGCAATTACATGTAACAGGCAGGATATTTCGGCGCAGTCAAAGTCCCGGGATCTAGTATCTGCCGTGGATTAGCGATCTAGGCTTTTATTTGTGTAGATTCCCCGCGTTACACCCCGCGGTAATGCAATGTAATAACGAAAGCGTGATAAATTGAAACTCTGTCAAGTAGGTAGTTTGTAAAGGATTAATCCTTTGCTTGCTTCAAATCTGAACAGGAATCTCCACACAAATGCCCCACATGTGGAAGAACCTTTAATCAAAGAAGTAATCTGAAAACTCACCTTCTTACCCATACAGACATCAAGCCCTACAACTGTGAGCAGTGCGGGAAAGTGTTCAGGCGAAACTGTGATCTGCGGCGGCACAGTCTAACACACACCCCGCGGCAGGACTTCTAGAGCCGCCTCGGACCTGCAACCTGCCTCTGCGGCTCCAAGTTGCTAAGTCTGCTCAAGGACTTTACTGTAGAAAGCTACACACACACACACACACACACACACACACACACACCCCGGCGCCCTTTATGGCACGCTGCAGCAGAACTGCCCCCGAAGCTGTGGACTGCAGGACCCGGTCCCGTTCCCTCCGCACCAAAGAGCATATGTTAGTCTCTTGTAGATATTCGCAGCTCATTTTAGAGCTCTGTACAGAACTTGAGTGGTTGGTTTTTCATACTGTCCTGTCGGATTGATAACAAATCTGGGAGTCAAAATATCTTTGAAAAAAGTGTATTTCGAAATAAATCTCTTTTTTTTTTTTTGGTTTAGTTTTGTTTCCTCCAAATCTCCCGCTTTGTTGTGTTCCTTCCGCAACGCCTCGTTTCTCCTGCTGTGCCGGCTGCGACGGTCACTTCTGCCTCTGTCCCTCCACCCCGGGACGTTGTATCGGCACAAAGATTGTGTCGGCTTGGCTTGGGCTTTTCTCATTACCTTGCTTTCGTGCTGGCTATTGTAAAACCACAAGAAAGCGGCCGTAGGTGACGGGGCATGACTCCACTGCTCAAAGGCTCCAGTGTCTAAATATTAACCTTTGCATCTGTGTGATTTGCCCGCGCAAGAAACCCTTTTTGAAAAGAGAAGGCGCTGCAATAAGCAGAGCTCGGGCAGGCGCGGGTCCGGCCGGCCCGAGCCGAAGCGGCTCTTTAGTCACTTCTTTGCAGCCGCTGGAAGGGCACGGGCGGCAGGACACGGCGCCGGGCTCCTCGACTTGGAGCGCTAGGAGGGACAGGGACTGGCTGCGGCGGGAGAAGACGCCTCCTCTCCGCTAGCTCTGGAAATCAAGGCCGGGCGTCAGTCAAAGCCCGCTGGATCCCGTCGCCGCGGGGAAGGGAAGGATGCCTGCGAGTCCCCACAACGCTGTGCAGCCCCCCGGTCGGCCCCGGCGAGCCGCTGAGTGGGGCGGCAGCGTCTCCGGGGCTCGGCCCCACGGGGCCGGGGCAGCTGCAGGCGTTCGCTGGCCGTCAAGGCCGCAGCTCCGACCCGGTGCTACTGGAGCGTCTGCGGAGTCGTCCCCGGAGCTGCCCGGACCCGCTCCGACACACATGCCGGCCCGCGGCACCCCGGCCTTCCCTTTCCGTCCCGTCCCGTCCTGTTCCGTCCCCGCCAGCCCCGGGGCAGCCGCGGTGCCCGCGCGGGGCTCGCGAGTCCGCCCCTACCAATCCTCAGCCGGGAGGGCTGGGCACGATCCGCCGCGCTCCCCTGCCAGCCCCTGCCCTACCGCCCCCTCCCGGTCCTCGCCCCCACGACCCAGGCCGGGCTCGGGCTCGGGCTCGGGCTCGGGCTGCTGGCGGCGGCGGCATCCAGCTCGTCCCCAGCGGTGTCACCAGCCCCCGCCCCTCCTCCTCGTAGGCGGGCCGGGGCCCTGCTCAGCTGTGCCCGGGGCCGTTCCCCTGCTCCCCGCTTGCACCCCGGGCGCTGCCACGCCGCTCAGCCGCTGCCTGGGGCTGAGACCTGCCAGGGAGGGCCTCTGCCCTGGGAGCCCCTGCTGCATGCACGGGGTGGCTGCCTTGGGGGGACGTGCCAGTGGTGTGAAGGAAACATGTCCACTAACTCCTGCTCCTCCGTGCCACATGGCTATGCCCCTCTGCTCACCGATAGGCCAGTGCTTCTCAACCTCTTTAGCCCCCAGGCACACCTCTCTCCTCAGACTCAGGGCATCCCTTGGAAAATGCCAGCTCTTGGCTTTCACTCATTTATTGAGCATGGTATGAATATGGTATAAGGGAGCAGTTCTTCTGTGGCCAAGTGCTTGGACCACACCAGGGCAGCATAGCTTTGGCCCTAGGGATTTCTGCCTGAAATCTCTGGGTTTATCTTGGAAAGCACCTGTAGGTGCAAATGTTGGGCAGCAGGCTCCCTTAAAAGGACCTCACAGCCCTCCAGAGTGCTGCGGCACCTTGATGTAGACCAGGGTCATCTTCTTTAAAATATTATTTGCATGGGTGAGGCCTGGTTTTAGACTACCGTCGCACTCCAGCAAGAGGCAGAGTTAAAAATGTGTCCCTACAGCCACTGACTGAATTCATCAGAGGGCTTGAAAGTCAGCGGATGAGGAACACTGGCAAGGGTTTTTTTGGACCAAAGTCCAGCAAGGAGCTATTGACTTCAGCTAACAGACTTCTTCCTTGCTTTCCTCAGTCCTGGTCTATTCCCCTGCAGCCATCCCTCCCCCTTGTCTCTCTTCACAGCTTTTCTCTGCATTTGGAAGTTGCCTTAGTCACAATGAAGATCACACCAAAAATGTTACAAAGAACACTTCGTGGTTCATTGGTTTCAGATTTGTTTTCTGTACAAGGAAGGCTCTTAACAGCTCTCTTTGGGAGAAAGGGGCCATGTTTTTACTATCTCTGTAAAGTGCCACCCAAATTTATCATAATGTAAACACTAAATCTTGTTATTGTTATTCATTCTCAAGGTATCTCTTTAATCTTTGTATGCTTTTGTAACCAGGTGAAGTTTCTCAGCTTGCTTAGTTTTCTCCTCTTTTACTGTACCTCAATTCCTGTTTCCTCTTTTCCAGCTTTCCTGTGTTCCTTATTTTGTGTTTTTTCTTTCTTTCACATGGTTAATAGGTGTAATAGGGAGAGAAAAAAGGGAAATGGGTTAAATATTGGGGGGAAATTTGGAAAATGGGATCTATTTTGGCTACAGAGTAGTCACGCAAAGACATGTTCTGTTCAGGAATTGAACTAGGAAAAAGTGTGCGTCTTTTTCAAGCTTCTCCTCAAAATATGGTTTGCCTGTGTGCTGTCAGAGTGAACACCTTTCACAATAGATGATACAGGTGTTCAAATGGTATAGATGTAAAATTAAGTCTGCAATGGGAACATTTTTCTAGTATCTGTGTTCAAAAAGGTATACTGGCGTGAGCAAAACAAGCTTTACTATGAAACCTTCTGTTTCCTGATATAACTGTGTCTACACTGGCAACTTTCTAAGTATTATGAATCACACATTTTCACAGCCCTGACTCACATGACTATGATGGCAGAAGTCTAGTGTACACCTGGCTTATAGGGCTGAGGTTCAAACTGACTTCTTGTACCTTGTTTAAATAGGTCTGGAAGTATTTCCAGGTTTCTACAGCTTAACTCCTAATTTACTAGGAAAAATAATTAGTAACTCCAAAATGTCACCCACTTTGGGCACCTGAATGAAATGACATTTACAATGAACCAAGTAGAAATTTGAACCCTTCCTTTTCTTTCTTAATGTTGATACTAAAAATATCATCACACCATATTTCCCTGGATTGGAAATACCTCAGCTACCCCAGCCCAAGTGCAACAAGCTCTGCCTGTGTTAGTGTGTCCTTGCTTGTCCATGTTTCTCCTGGCAAAGCACAAGTGCTTTGTGCTGGGACATTTTTGGACTTGATCATGGTGAATTGTGGGAAAACTTGTGTCCTCTGGGGCAGCTCTGGGGAGGGGGTTGTGATGGCCATCAGCATCTGAGTAACTTAGTCTTCTAGGAGACAGTGGGCCTGTTCCAGGCTGACTTGAAGTAGAGCTCAGTCTCTAACTCACACCTCTATTAGGTCAGTCTGTTTAGGCTTAAAATACCTCCAGACCTGGGTCAGGGGGATTTCTGTGTGAATGATATGGTGGGATGGACTGGACTGAAACTGGTTATCTGTGTAGTGAAGATAGTCCCAAGGTCATCATCACTGAGCATCGGAATTAACACTTCAATGAAATGGATGGAGCAGTCACTCAATGCCACTCAATTTACATTTTTCCCCATCTGCCCATGTCTTGATCTTCCATGATCCTTGCTTTATTCTACCATTTGTTTCCCCACTTCTGTATTTTTCCTTTGTTCTCCCTCCTTTTAGCAGCCCTCTTTCCTTCTTGATCTTGTCCATCTCTTTCAGTGACTGTATCGCACTATACTGTAGCCAGTGCTCTACCTTCTTTTGTTTCTTCACTAACCTAGACCTTGCCTTTTCCTGCTACTGTGCCTTCCTTGTTCATTCCACTAACTCAAGGTATATTTACACTGCTGTCCAAAGGTGTGACTGCAGTTCCTGTAGACATATTCATACCAGGGTTGGGAACTGAGACAACTGTGTAGCTTCACTCTCAAGAATTTCAATCAGAGCTAACCATCAGGTATTTACCCAGTATCCCATACTGTTTTTGTAAGCCGTGCTCAGTTGTATGATGCTGATAGATATAGTGCTATGAGTAGCTGAGGTGGCTAGTTGCTGATTATAAGCCCAGGTATGTCTACCCCAACTACAGTTTAGCCATACTGGGTGCATCTACATGTGTGCTTTACTGCATAACTGACTAACTCTGCAATAAGGTGTCATGTGCATCCATATAAGAGTGCAGTAGGTTAATTAGCTCTACAGTAGGATAGTATTGTCTGGGACAAGTATTATCCTACAGCAGACTAATTTACACCACCACAATATATGTAGACCAGGGGTCAGCAACCCCCGGCACATGTGCCGAGCATGGCACACAAGGCCATTTTGCTCAGCCCACCACCTCCAGCCTGGGGTCTAAGCAGCTGCTGCCAGCCAGGGAGCCCAGCCTGCTCCCAGCAGGCAACTGGGAGGCTGCAAGCCTACTGCAAGCAGATCGCCCTCCGTGGGCCAGCTGCAGCTGGGAGTCTACAAACAGCTGTTCTGGGCTTCAGAATATTGGCACTCTGGCACCTTCCAAGGTAGACATTGTGGGTTTTTTGGCACTCTGGTGAAAAACCATTGTTTCCCCCTTGTGTAGACAGTGACCAGGGCTGACTGGGGCATGACGGTGTTACAATATGGGGGCTGCCTGCCAGCTGGCCCTGTACTGTAGCACTCTCCTGCCCCAGCCAGCATTTTCTACCATTTGATGCTGCTACCCAGAGCCTGGGGCTAAACCTCCAGATGCCCTGACATCCTGGGGCCACTCCATCCCAGCTCAACATGGTGTGAACTGCGCCCTTCACCGTAACTGCCCTGCTTCCCTTAACTGCATGTGTAAATGTGCCCGTGTCAGAGAAGCCAGATAAAAGGAACAATTGAGGTTAAAGCCAAATAAAAAATCCCAAGATATAGGAAGAGGTTGATGCTATTAGGTCACTGTTAGGAAACAGTCACTATGCTAAGCTCTGCAGTTAAGATTCTGTTGTTAGGTTTATGTTTTTAAGACTTTAAATATAACTAATATTAAGGCTTGGGTTTATGCAGCTTGTCAATAGTATTACATCTTGTTTTCAGTTTCCCTTCTTCTTCCCAACCACCTCTCAGTCCATAAACATAGAAGCCTGTACAATATCTTTCCCCCTTTTTATATCAGCATAAAGATAGTAGAATACTTAACCTCTCAATTGCATGGTTGCTACTGTGGGAATTTTTTTTAATAGGGCACTAAGAGGATAATTTTTGTTGTTCTGTGCCGGACTTTTTTCACTCTGTCCATGTCTTTCTTGAAGCGTGGGGGCCAAAACTGGACAGTACTCCAGTGAGGCCTCACCAGTGCTGAATAGAGTAGAAGAATCACTTCCTTTGATTTGCAAATGACACTCCCATTAATACAGCTCAATATGTTGGTGGCCTTTTTTCGTTGCAATAAGCACACACTTCACATTTTCAGAATGTATGTAAAAGAGTCAATTTTCATATGCATCACGCAGTTTTGTGTTTAAGAAAAAAAATCCAGATGGAGCTGTTTATTTGGGAAAATATTTCCCTGAGAAGCTTCTAGTCTGTTAAACATGAACTACAAAAATAGCTAGGTTAAATATGTTAAACATCTGACTTGAATCTGCAAAATTAAGAAACTTTAGTATAAACCTCACCCCTGTCTTTGAGGATTCCTGTACATAGCTGAATAACTGAGCTTTATCACTATCTTGGTAAATGGGTTTAAACAGTTCTAGTTTTTAGACAGAGTTACACTGGCGTATAGATATGGCTAAATGGATATAGATAGGCTAGAGCTTTTCAAATAATTTAATTCCATCCACACTGGTCAAACTGCTTTACAGCACCAGTTATCATTATCTGTAACTGAGTTTAAACCACTTGTAGGGCTCGCCTATACTGGCAAAACTTTTGCTGCAGAGGTTGCCAGATCACCCGTGGTAGAGATGCATCATATGGTGGCAGAAGTTTTTCTTCTGGCACCAGTAAACCTCCTCCCTAGATGCCATCAGTTAAGCTGACAAAGCACTCTTCTGTCATCATGGTTGCATCTACACCAGGGATTTCACCAACATAACTATGTCAGATAAGGAGTGTGTTTCTTCACGCTTTTCATCAACATAGTTGTGCTGACAAAATTTTGTAGTGCAGACCTTGTCTTAGACCTTATTTAAAGGCAAGTACAAATCCTAACTCACCATGGAGCAAATGGAGATTTGGTCTACACTATGCTGCTTCACTGTGGAGCAAATGGAGGCTTGGTCTACATTACAAAGTTCTGCTGACACAGTTATGTCATCTAGGGGTGTGAAAAATTCATACCCTCTAGCCAACAGAGTGATGTCAGCAAAGCCCCGCATGTAGAGGTAGATATGCAGGCAGCATGTCATTTGGGGAAGTGGTGTAACTATGCCATCAGAAAGAAACCTCTTTCTGTCAGTACACGCTGCATCTCTACTAAGGGATTTTGCTGACACTGCTATACAGGTAAAGTTTCTGCAATAAATACCTGTATGTCCTCAATCTTCTTACCCCTTCTCTAGGTCTTAAAAACATAATGGGCAGCTGGCAGTTAAACATAACTGGTACAGTATCTCTGTTCCAGAGGAAGGAGAAGCAGTACTGGAAGCAATAGTAGAAGCCTCACGGGAGGAATTTGGCACAGGTCTTGAGCAAACCAGGAAGGGTTTAGTGGCTACACACTGGTCTACTACATAGGCGATGTATAAGTGCTTACATCAGGGGGGTGGGGCACAACTCTGCAATGATGCCACAGTAGGGGAGGGGAGCACAAATTTGTGCCACCACCACCCTGCTGTTGATGGGCATTGGGTCTAGCTGGGTTGCTGCTCCATGCTCTGCTGTTGGAGCAGATATTGCGTTGCCTCTGCCACTGCCACCGCTGCCAAGGCCGGCTGTAGCCAGGCTGCAGCCCCATGCCTTGTGCTCCACTGCCAGGGGGTGGGGCACATGCTCCCCTATGTGCCCCTGATGCATTGCCTATGGTCTACTGATCAATCATCATTACTAGCCCCCCACATAGGAAGGCAGGAGTTAGAGGAGCTACTCCTTTCCTGAGATTCTCTTGAGAGCCAGGGAGTGGCTCCACTGCTCTGTGGACTGAGGAATTGTGCTGAGAAAGCATTTAATCCACAAAGCCCCATGGATTTTCCCAGCACCTAGCCGGTATACTCTAGCTGTGGATTGGACTCAAGTATTTAGTCTTCTCTGTATAGATATTCATTAAACCTGTGTAAAGACTCTGCAAATACATAGGGTCTTCTGGCAAATGTTATAAACTGCTGTGAGACTCCTACAGTACTTCAGCAGTACTTCCTTGTTTTTGAGTGTTTGTAAAAGCTTTTATGTTTAAAATTTTTGACCTGCTAATTTTTGTGGGGGAAGGAGATTTGATTGGTTTTGCCAAGACAAAAAGAAAGCAAAATTATATTTTCAAGATCTTGCTTGCTAGGCATGGTCTCTGAAGCCATCAGCTGACACCTGTTGGCATCACTGCTGTTTCACAGAGAAGGTCTGGTTCACTGCCTGAGGTGTTTTGAGGATGCCTCCAGATGTGTCAGCCGTGTTTTGCGTCAGTGTACCTTGATGTATCCCTTTGGCTTGGATTGAAAGGTAGTTTCTAAATCTTCCAGTGACCCATTTTTTATGGATCACTGATGTGCTAGAATGTAACTGCTCCTGTCTATCATGTTAATGCAAGTTCACTTATATACAAAACATCCTGTATTCCATGTGTAATACTGTGCGTATGGTGTGAGAGTACATACTAAAAGCTTTGTAAAAATAGTTACAATTCATGTACAATTGGCATTATCAATACAGGCTATACACCTTAGGCATTTTTCTAACTTGATTGTTGTATTCATTTTATTTCAGTTTTGCAAGCTGTTGAAACAGAAAAACTAAATACAGATGCACAGCTCTGTGACTGTAAGTGATCCGTCCCATAAGCCCTCATGAGGTCCTCCACCTAAATTGAAATGGGCGTGACAGAAGGACCAGGTAGAATAAGACTGTGGTGACCTCAGGAGAGTTAAGGGTGACAACAGACAAAACGGCCCCAGTACCTACTCGAGCAGATCGAATCTGCTTGGCTGGGTAGGTTGGCTCACTCCTTTGGTGGGCTAAACACCCACTGCCCTTCTTCACCGCCACAAAAAATGGGTCTTGGAGTTTAAACTTCCACAAAGAAGCATGAGGCAGTTCCCACAACTCAGAGCTGTTGTCTACATTCTCTTTAGACTCCTGCATTCATCACTGCATCAATAAATTTGGTTCACATTTTAAAAAATTTAGGCACAATGATGACAGATAGAAGCATACAGATGTAAAATGAAAATTAGATAATGTTCTAATCGTATGACTCCAAGAGTTGGAGCGGTAGGCAAGGGTTTATATTACCTCTGTGTTAATCTGGCCCTAGAGTTATAGTAGTTTTGTTTGTTTTTTAAATCCAGTTTTTAAATAGGTAACTGATGCACAACAAATTGATTTCCCTTAAGTCATACAATAAAGTTATGATTCAAATGTGATTACAGTACAGAAACTTCCTGAGTTTCAGTCCTTTGCTACAAACAACTACAAACATGTAGGATGTTTTACTGAAATACCTGAAGTTTGTACAACAAAGACTATTAACCTATAGAGTATCTTCTTTAAAACCCCCAGTCCAGGATCAGGGCTCCATTGTGGCAAGTGCTGTACTAAAACATGTAATTGGAAATTTCTGGAGGCATTTTATTATGGCAGCAATAAAACTGGTTGAGTAGATATTTTCATTTAGAACCTTATTTTCAAGGCCCAGCAAATTGCTTTGCTTCCTGCCAGAAGGGCTTCTGACCAAAATATCTCCTTGGCTTTGGCCCCAAATATAAGTTGTTTTGATATTTCAAAGAAAATTGATTCAGTCATTTTTGTGTCCCCCTGGCCACATTTACATGAGATGCTCACTACTCAGCTGTTAGCACAAAATCATCTATTACTTGTATAAACAAGTTACAGCCTCCTGTGCAGTCAGCATCTCATGTAGATGCAGCCACTATATGGTATTTTGGCTGGTGGACATACATGCTTCGGGAACCCCATTTCATGCCCATGTCTCCAACATATGGCTTTTCTCTTGCTGACATGAAGAGATTGCATCACGTATCTTCAGTACATATTCTGAAGCATATATGCTATGGCTGTATGACAAACTGTGCAAGCAGATTCTAGTCAACAATTTTATTAATAAAAATAATTTCAAATGTTTGGTGTTGTGCTAAAATCTTGGTTCATTTACCTGGTTTGATTGTTTATCAGCAAATCTTCAAGTTTAGAAAAAAGATTTAAGATATTTAGTCATCTTTTAGTCACATGAAATTACATAAGCTTAAATATAACTTAGAAGAACAATCAATTAGCTACAGTACTATATTATTAATAGTAGACATGCAATTATTAATTGAGGTATTCTGGGGAAATCACATCTGAAAAATGCTGCTTGGATTTTTCTTTGATATTTTAGTAGAATTTGGCTCAATGCTTCACTTGTTTTTTGTGTGTGGAGGAGAACGCTACTGCTTTTTTCCATGTGTAATGATTCTTTATCTTATTTCATCAATGGGCACTGAAGTTGATACTTTCAGCATCAAAAATACAGGCTTCAACCCTTCAGGCTAAAGAAGTAACCTTCTTTGGATTTAGCCTAGCTTCCGTTGAAACCAATGGTGAAACTCCCATTAACTTAAGTGGAACAGGATCTAGCCCTTCCTGTGGATCAGCTATTAGAAGTAGACATAATGTATTTAGCCAGTGCACTTAAGTCACATACTCCCCCCAGTTATTTGGTTTGGAGGATCTGGTATATTTATTAATAAAAATGAACCTGGGAATGAATACCACTTCCCACCAGTCTCCTTACAGAGTGTGAGAACTACAGTAAACAGCCAACAGCAACTGCAGAGAGAAAAAGAGAACTAGATTCATGCTTTATTTTCCTGGACTTTCAAGGATAAATCTTGTGAATATATTATCTCTCAAAACTTCCGTCCCTTACCTCCAGATCAAACATCCTGAAGTACTAGGTCAGTTATTTTTTTGCCTCCTTGGCACTTTGCTATTGATGTGAATTAGTATCCCTTACAGTTTTGCTTTCTGATTTGACCTGCAATGGTGACTGATTCTGGCATTACATGCTGGCTAGATCAAGATAGTTTGGGACCTCTAATTTCAATGTGCTTCACTTTGATTCAAAGACAAGGTACCTGTGAGTTATATTGTACAACTAGGTGGGCCTCATTTTTCTGCCCCATGCAAAAAGAATGGAAATGTCAATATTTCCTTCCACTCAAACTCGCCTCTTTACCTGTTTGAATAAAAATGAAATCACAGAAATCACTAATAAAAGAAAATGTCTAATGCCAAACCTCACCTAATGCCAAACCTGAGCTCTGCAGATCAGCTTTGATCATTTGCACTGACATTTGGGCAACTGCATTATTATAACTAAAACATCTTTTTATCTTTTTTTCCAGATACTCTTTGCTTAAACTTTGCTTTGATCACTAGGTAGATCCTTTTCAGCAGATATTGTCCACTGAGACTACAGTTTTTTTCTTTTGTTCTTCATATAGATTTTCTTCCTTTGGTTAATATTTTAAATAAGTGAAACTACACTTATAGCTACCCATTACAATAAAAATACAGCTACTCGGTCTTAAACAAGTAATGTATCATATTTTCCTTGTTACTAAAATGGGGAAGTAATGCTTGCTTACTTTATGGGGACTTGTTTGGAGTCTTTGTTAGGTAATGTTTGAAGTGTGGGGCATTTTTCAAGTAAAAACAAATATAAAATAAAAGTTAAATAAGCACGACCTAGTAGCATCCTGTGGTAGTTGTCCAAAACAATGGTTTATAATATTTTATTAATAATAGTGTTATAATACTATATTTCATATGATCCTAGTAATTTAAGAAACTAATTTTCATGTAGAGCCTAAGAACACTGGTTTCTTAATAAGGAACCAAGTCCATCCCATTTGGAGTGAATGAAAACAGAATTGGACTCAAAATGTGCAACTTTTATAACTGCGACATATAATTGAGAAGTAACCCTTTCCATAAAGCGGAAGTAAATGCTGGTGAAAGAGATGCCGTCAAATTTATGATTTTGTCTTTCCACATGAGACATGGGATTATTTAAATATTTGCATTACTAAATCAAAAATAGTTACTGTTTTTTATTGGTCAAGGTACAGACCTGTTACTTCTTCACTGAGACTGAAACAAGCAGATCAAGCCTCAAAATAGTTTTCCCTAGTTTATTTGTATTTATTACATAGTCAGAGGTCCTGTTATTATCTGTAACAATGGTGAATTAACAACACACAATCAGAAAAACTTAGAGTTGTAAGGGGTGTAATCCCTTCTTTTCTATATCTGCAAAAGTTTCTGCGTTTAAACAGTTCCAGGCAGCTAAGTTCTTCCTTTCAATGCTTCAAGACACTGCTGCAAGGGATTTGTGATTATATCCGGCCCTGTCTTGCAAATGCTTATTATATGTGCAAGCAACTTGTCAAATCTAAAGTTTTATCAGGAAATTTCTCTCATAAATAAAATATGAATTTATACAGCTGGTGCAGAATCAGGTCCTATGCATCTTAATTCTAAATGAGATCCAAATTAACCGAGCTTGTGATCTCTGGTATTGTATCCTAGCACTGTATTTAAACAGGAGTGTAGCTTGCATCTCAATAGACAAGGATCATGATACGGATCTGTTCATGTAGTACTCAACTGTATAATATATTTATGTCAACTACAGAAAATGCTTACATGGAAAATTAATATTAGGAAAACAGTGCATTTTTAGTTGAACTTAGTGAAGTTCAGTAGATGGAAACAAGAAGGCAATTTAGCACCAGGTAACCAGCCAGCTGTCTGCAGACCACCAGCAAGTGCTATACTGTACTGACCACATTTTAAGAACTTCTGTTTTAACCTGTTGTCACAGAAGGAATATCTGCTTTTGAAACTACAGTTGAAATGGCATAAGTAAGATTGTCAAATATGCCATTAAGGTACCCTAAGCCCCCAAACTGCCCTTTTGTTTCCTTATCTCAATGAGATCCAACCTAACAATCCAAACTGTCAAAATATTCCCTGAAAGAGAAGTTACTTGTCAATGAGAGTCCAAGACATCGCATGCAGTTCCCGTCTCCACTATTATAAAAGAGTTATACTGATTTGAGTTCAGAAAGTATGCCACCCATAATATTAATAAATGGGCCTTTCATCATGAGGTCACAAAAATGTTCACAGGAGAGAAGGACAGGTGCCTGTCCAGATCTGCCTAAAAATAATTAGGTTGGAAAAGGAAGGGAACAATATAATTTGCTGAACATATTAATGGTTGCCTGTAATTTCAAATTACTCAGGCAAAATGAAGATAGTATTTATTTGAGATAGTACATTTAATCTATTGCATTCTTGAGTTGCGTATTACACTACTGCTTAGGTGAGGGAAACTGCCAGAAGAGGGAAGACAGTATTTAACATTCCTGATATTTCTATAGGAAAAGTACAAGCAGAGGGAAACAAACTAGGCATCATTTGTGCAAGCCTTTTTCTTCAAATCATCTTAAACTAGTGGTTCTCAATATTTTTGGACTTGAGGCACCTCTCTATAACTTTTATAAATTGAGTGACATCCAATTTTGAAAAATTAATTTATAGATTACAGTGCTTACCTCCTTGCAGAGGGGCCTGGCAGTGGGGAACCAGGATTGTCTAGTCAGGGACAAGCCTGAGCCTGTGCTTATCCGGTTAGTTTATCTGCTTATCTCATATATATATATCATATCACACCTTACTTACCACCCCATAACTCATGGCACCCTTCAAAATATCTGGGAGCACCCCAAGGTGCCCTGGCACTGCCTTAAGCCTCATGTCTAATTCTGCAGTTGCAAGAAACTCTTGCTGAAGCGAGTTGCAACTGCTGGTATGTACTGGCTGCAGAATCAAGACCAGTTGTTACTAGAGTCTTTCTTTTCCTTTCCCTTCATTTTTTTATCCAGATGAACCAGAGCTAAAGTCTTGAAGAAAAAGTGAAAAATCACTTACTACATTCTGTCACAGATGTCAGAAGTCCCTAGAACAGTGGAAATGAGTAATTACTTTCTAATACACGTACATTTAGTGTCATGACCTACAATCGCCTTCCTTTTAGTAGTAGCCTCATTGCTGTTTTTTACATGTTTCATTTATTATTATAAGGGGCAATTACTGTAAATCTTGCAGTCTTACTGGAAACTGTAATGGACATATCAAAGCGTTTTGTTTTGTTTTGTTTTGTTTTGAACATTCTCAAGGTTTTAGAGTTGCTTGCTTGACTTAATCAGGTGTCAATAATCAAGGATAGTTTTGCTCTCTATAGCTCTCTATAGCTAGTTCAGAGTGTCTTAAAAAACTTTTTCAACATTTTATCTAACAAGTATGAGTCAAATTTTAATGAACAGCATCCTCTTAAAATATTGGTGTTATTTTGACTACTTCGTTATTATTATTATTTCTAAAATATTCCTGTAGGGACACATCCTGCACTTTCAGTGCTTACCTTGTATATTAAAAATTACAAAATACTTAATATGTCATCTTTTTACAATGCATTAGTGAAAATTTCTTCAAATAATCCTAACCAGAGAAATAGTTCATTCAAAATCAGGTAAAAGTATATACCTACAAGCTCATGTAACTATAATCAACTTTTGGGGTTTTCTGCCATTTATACAGTTCATGACTTTTGTTATTTTACACATAATATTACATTTGAATTCCCCTACAGTAACAGCATATCATGGATTGTACATAATCAACTTTTAGTCTTTTTTTCTGTCACAAAAATGCAACACAAATATAAAAATATGTAATTATATTAGTCACACTACACCATAAATCGTTTTTCCTTTTAGCATTTTAACTGCAGTTATCCCCTCCTTTAAATCATTACTTTTATCTTGTATAAATATACATTTCTTTTCAAATACTCCACAGAATTGCTTCTTGCTTGTCATAAAATGCACAGAAGACCAATAAAGATACAAATCTATACAAAAAAAGGACAACACTTTAAAACAATAGCATAGACCAAAAGATAAAGAATCTGAATGACCTGGATTTCCTTCCCCTACCTTCACATAACTTAATCAGAATTAATCAAAACTGTACCAGCACTGTCTCTAAAAGGCTCATCTCTGTAACTGCTCATTTTTAATCTAGTCCTATCTACTACCATCTATAAAACAATGTGTTAATAAATATATATTAGAAAGATCATGAAGATTATTTGAACACTTAGCTAGAAGTGAAGGCAAAGCTAAAAACTGAAAATTCAAGATATTAAATAACATTACTGGGAAATTGAAATATTGATGAAAAATCTTAATATCTACTATATCTTAGGTACTTTAAAAATCTATAGCTTGCATTAAAAAGGATTTTATGCTTTATTGCACTGATAAAAAAGCACCTATAATCATGATAATCCACACAGGTAGTGTAAGTTGGTTCAATTGTAGTTAACTTGCCCACTTGTCCACTTCTGCCTTCATTCTTTTTCAGAGAGCAGAGAACATTTGTTCATTCATGGTTTTTAAAAACAGTCTTATTTTCATTAAGCTAAGCCCACCGCTGATGTAATTCCTGCGTTACAGAGGTCTTAATTTAAACCATGACATAAATGCTTTTCATCAGTTGATTTTTTTGTTCTTTGTGCCAAATTTCTTGCATTTTTAAAATAAAGAGTATGGTGTAAAATAACTTCTGTGGGACAGGCTGCTTTATTCTTAAATATGAAAGACAAATGGGGTGTGACATGCATACGTTTCAACATGCTGCAATTATTTCTTCAGTCCTTTACTTTTCCCACTGTATTCTCAGTAAAATATTTTACTTCCTTTGAATCCAGTCTAATGATGACACTGGATTTGAAGTACAGTTCTCAGTGATGACCATATTGACTGGATCAAGAGGTAAAAAGTGTGTCTAATCTTTTTCCCCTCCAGTAAGATATTTGGAAATCTGCAGATTATGATTTACCGCAGCATTCTGAAAGGGTGAGGACACATTCTTAACACCCCAAATCCTGATTGGTATTACACACCAAGGATTCAAAACACACCCAAATATACTCATAAATCATTGAGAAGGAAGGTCATTCATACAATTTTCTGCAATCTAGGTACTTTTTTCCTTTGTTATTACTGAAATAAACTACTAATGATTTGTACTCTGCATATGAGAGAAGCTCATAATTTGTTTAGTATGGGGTTTATTTTGAGGATAGAGGCTGGGTTAATTTTAAATCTGAGTCAGGGGAAACCAGCTGTTTTTCCATTTGAACTGTAAAGCACCAAAGATGTTTTTCTTGATTAATATAAATTAATTAATACATTTTATGAGTCATGAACCAAAAGATGACAAAGCCATAGGGGAAATACGGAGTGCCCAAGCCAGAGACTAACATAAAAGGGATTGGGGTAAGGAGGGGAACGCAACTAGGTTACAGAAAATACAATGTTAACCAACTAAGCCTGGGGGTGGGGAGAGGGAGTTGCAACTCTGAAAGAGAAAGAAGATAGATGCACACAAACCCATACAATGGTCCTTAATGATGGAGGGGGTAGATTGTGAAGTTATTCAGTCTATAGAGTCTTATCGTGGGGGTCCTCTGCAGGTGGGGTGGAGTGGTCCGTCACTGAAGATTCCTTTTGGAGTCCATCATGTGCAGAGGGGGACTCAGGTGGTGCCCTCTGGACCACCTGAATCGATAGCTTCCAAATAACTTACAATCAATAGCTTCCAAACATTTTATTGTAGAAAAAGCTTCCTTGCAACCTAGCTACCATGTGCAATTAAGTAAAGTGTGGGCTTTCACTGATTATTTCAAGGCAAGATATTATGAGACACTAGGCACGTCTATACAAGATACTTTACTCCAGATTAGTGCAAATGGCTGCGCAGCAAGTATCATCATCAACATGTGCAGACACTTACTGCTCAGTAATTTTCTCTAATAGTGAGTAAATTTGCTACCTGTAAATGCAAGTAGAAAATTTACTTATGATTACTTACTGTGTAATACAGCATAGGTAGACTGCTGACTAGGAGCAAACTTGCTTCTGGTCAGCTGGAAGGCAGGGAGCAGGAGGTTGCTCCTTGCCTGCAGGAACTGCCTGCTGCTGGGGTGGGCTCTACCACCAGCCTGGGTGGGGACAATGTTCTTCTGCCCCAGCAGCAGAGTTCTCCCAGCCCTAACTCCCCAACCACAATCGTGAAGTGGGGCTGGGAACAGGCTAGGAACAATCCAGCCTACAGGCTGCTTTGCTTGCTGAGCAATCCCTGATCATGAAGCAATCCCTAATCGTGGAGCAGGGGCTGATGGCTTCCTGCAGCAGGAGAGTTCCCTGCTCAGCCTGGAGTTGACTGGGACCTGCCCCTGACTGAGACAGCTCCCGGCCAGCACTGACATGTCCCACCCCTGTGTCCAATTGAGCAATAGAGGCACAGGTCTTGGAAAGAGCAGTGGGGGGGCGGGGAGGGGCAGTGAGAGGGGAAGAAGTCTCAGCCCCCAGCTCCAATCCACCATGGGGCACCTAGCAGTGAACCCCCGTCTGAGCAGGAAATCCTGGCCCAACCTGGGACTCACTGCTAGCTGCCATACTGGCAGATCAGGGCAGGGGGCTGAGATCTGCCTTTCCCCTGCAGCTCTTTCCAAGCCCCCTGCCTCCAATTAGGGAGCCAGAACCTGGAACTCCCTGTTTCCAAGGCAAGGGAACATTGTCCTTGCCCAGGCTCTGGTGGCGGAGCCCGCCCTGGCAGCAGGCAGCTCTAGGGAACAGGGAACAATCTCTCAACCCCTGCCCAGAGACAACTGTCTCATGACCCTGTGCTTCCTGCCAGCTCCTGTGTTAGCAACCAGGGGGAGCCTAGAGCAACAAATCTGCTCCCACATCACCACACGTGTATACACTTGCCCAGCTTGGGTTTACTCTAGAGTAATGTACTCTAAAGTAAACCCACCCTTTAGCATTTGCATGTATAGATGCACCAACTGAGTAGATAAAGGGGGGAACTTGAGTACACTGTTAGAAAGAATAACTTAATTTCAGGCAACCTCTGGATATATATTTTAACAGGCTACAGGCCTTTTTTACTGTAGTTTTACATTTAATTGAGAGACCTTATGTCTCATTCATATTTTATTAATTTTGTTAATTTACTTCAATAGATTAATTAGTATTATTCAGGATATTGTACTTCACCTGTGGTAATATTATATATCTGAGTTGAGATATTGAATGCTTTCAAAACATGTAATTGTGACCATTACATGTTCTTTTTTTTATAAATTACAGATTAAAATTAGAAGAATATCTATTTTCTAGTTCATTAATTTATATTTTGGTCTTTATTTGCAGGAATTTACAGCAAATTATTTTTGTACATCCTTTTTACCAAGCACTTGCTAGCCTGGCTATTGTTAAGGGTATGTTCGTCTTTACATTTTCAATCCCATTCTGATGAATTTATGTCAAAGCTATAGTAATTCACACTGGGATGAAACCTGGCATTGTAAATTCAAATGTAAGCACATTTTTCTTTTGAATTTTTAGAAAGTATTAAAAAATTAGTTAAAATGTTCTTAAATACATAGGATGAAATACTGGCCCAACTGAAGTCAGTGGGAGTTCTGCTATTCACCTTCAGTGAAGCCAGGATTTTATTTAGAGAATAGAAAATGAATTTAATATCTTCATCTGGTAGATTTGTGATCCTATAACTGGAAATTGGCTCAATTTTAATACATAGCGTGCAATCTCTGATAGAAGTTTGTGCTTTGGTTACTTTCAGTACTATTTATAGTGATTATGTTTATAGTGATTATTTAGTCAACAACTACTCAGCATATGTAGTTACTTTTAAACAAAAATATCCTAAGATTTTTAAGAGAGTCTTTTGGGCTGAAAGATGAAATAACCTCATGATTACCCATGATAAAGTTCCCACAGCACTTTTCATAATACCTAGGTGTACCACCTAGGTGCCTTAGCCAGAGTCCAGTTTGGGTAATTACAGTCTTTCCTGTGTAGTTTCATTTGGATAGTGACATTTTTATAAACTTGCTGCCCTTAGTGTTGACCATTTTAACATGTATATACCATTTGAACTTGCATGCATTTTTGGCACATGCACACAGTTAGGGATGATATAGTTGGGGATGGTCCTGCTTTGAGCAGGGGGTTGGATTAGATGACCCCTTGAGGTCCCTTCCAACCTTAATTTTCTGTGATTCTGTGTTTCTGTTTTCCATTCATGTTACCTTGCCCACATAGATGACTATATACACATATACCTGAGCACAAGTAACAAGCTGGAGGAGGAGGACCCAAAAGCTGAGTGGTTAGTATACATTCCCTGGAATCCAACAGAGTTGCCAACTCTCCATAAATTTATGGACTGTCAACAAGGCTAAAAGTGCTTATATGTAAGAGCTGTAAAAAAAATTGAGCTGCCTGTAAAAACTCAGAACAGTGAGCTTGATTGAAGATGGATTCAAGTAATGATAGAGCTGAGCAGTGCTATCTTTTTTCTGAGCAGGAGCACAGTTTGGAGCACTGAAGTAAGCTCTGTGCCAGAGCTTTGTGGCCTGAAGGAGCCTCCATAGCTCACCAACCCAGCCATTTGCTGCTGCTAAATTCTATTGTCTGCCTGCAATGACTGACTGTCTGGAAGACAGGCACAGTGGCATGGCCCTGGGCAAACAACGCAGCTGGGATAGAGGTGCAGAGAAATGACGGGGGAGAGGCTGAAGTTCCATGCTAGGGCAAGGGTGACAGGGCCAATGAGGCTTGGAGGTGGGGGCAGCATGGTTCAGGGTGAAGTCAAGGGTATCAGGGTGTGGGGGGAAGTATAAAACCATTGTACAGTCAAGTAAGATGTTTTTCTGGGTAGGAACTTGAGCCAGATTTAGCATGTTGGTTTTAAACCCCTAAATTTGAACTTGCCTCCTGCTGCTGCTGTCTAGGGCCTGACAGAAGTATTACATTTACATTACAGGTTTGCTTCACTTTATGTGGGTTCTGTAGAGTGAATTCACTCTCATGCAATGACCCTTTTATACCAAAAATTCATTATATGTGAGGTAAATTCACTCCTATGGGATCGGTCTGATAGAAGCCCACAGTCAGCTGCTTTGTGCAGTGCATTGTGGGAACGATGTGCATCAAAATATAGTCTCATGTGTGGATCTGTGCTCCTCACTTGTTGTCTGTGGGATGTGTTTCTGTAGTTGCCATCAAGATAATGCCCTGTGCTTGTGTGTACTGTCTGCTGTTGGTGAGTACCAAAATTATGTTCTAAAAGTGGTAAAAAGAAATCTGGAGGTCAGTATAGTTGAGGTCTTGAGATGTATCCCTATTTGTTACATTGTAAAGCGGGTTCCCTTTCTGTGAATTTGAGTTATGCAGTTTTCCAGGAATGCACATACAGTATAAAGCGAAGGAAACTTGTATTTAAAAAAAATCCATGTAACAGGGTGGTCTGACCCTTTAAGTGGAGCAGCCAGTCCTGGGGCCCAGCTGTGGGTGATTAGCTGGCAGTTTAAAGCCCAAGAGGAGAGAGGGTAAGAAGCTTGAGCTGAGGAAAGAGCAGTCTATGGGCAGGAAACACGGTTCTCACCTCTAGGAAGAACAAGACTTGAAAGGCCTTCCCCTGTTGCCTGAAGAAACATTTGCTCTACTCATTTATTTGTTTGTTTGGGACAAAGAGTATTATTTGTATTATGCAGATTGGCTGAGGGGCTCTCAAGGGAACAAAGCCGGATGGTGAGGCTGCATGCGATTAAGCCTGGACTATTGTTTGGACTGTCTGAAGGATTCTTAAGTGGGCAAAGTCCACTTGCATGGCAGCAAGAAATCCTGCTTACAATCTGTCAGTAAAAACATGTCAGTAAAAAAAAATAACAATTGTCAGTAAAATACTTACAGATTCCATTCAAAATCTGTCTTGTCTGGAGGGTGTTTAAGCTAGTCAGAAAATATCTGACTTCCTAACAGTTCTCTAACCTCATTGCTACAGGTCAAGCATTATCCAAGTCCTTCTCTGGAATTCATTCTGAAGTTGAAACATTGTCCTCTGTGTTGAATAGTCATTGGAAAAAATGGGTGGTGGGCAGTGTGGAATATTTCCCTCACTGAGAGACCCCCATCAGCCATCTCATGTAGCTGCACATCCTTTAGCTTGCTCTCTTCCACATATCTCCTCTCTTAGCTGTCCAGGGGACACCAGAAAAGGCCCCGGATAACACCTCCTAATCTGTTGTGTGGTGGTTGGAACACTGTAATAGGAAGTTTGTGGGTTGCTAAATTTTTGGGATTGTGAGCGCTGGATTGTGTCCTAAAGGGGACTTGTAACTGGGCATGTACACAGCCAGTGTGTAGCCTATTGCACATGCTCAGTCTGTGCATATGTACTGTACATGTCCTTGTTCATGACCACACTGCTAGGAAACAGAATGGTCACCTGCACTTAAGATGATTAACAACTTGCCATTTATGTGAGCAAAAAGAAATAGAATGCTACCTTAATTGCCTCTTTGGCCTGATTCTGAAAGACTGTAATTGAAGAAGCATTTTTGTTATAGTTAATGCAACTCATGTTAAGTGCGACTTACTCATGTGAGTAAAAATGTACAGGACAAAGCCTTATGTCCACTGCACCCATCTGGCTTCGAATGCCCACTCACGTGCCACCTTGGTGCAGGCGGTAGAGGGTGGGCTCACATGCTACCTTGGTTCCCCAAGGTGGGCTTTGGTTGTTCCTCTGGCCTTCCCCGAACTCTCCTGCCACGTCTTTGAATGTTATATCAGTGTGGGGTTCAGCCTCGAAGTTCCCCTCAGGGATGACCACGCCACTTGCAGGATGTTTGTGGGGCTCCATCTCCCTACACCTTAGCCTTACGCCAACCTCTGGTGGGGTGCCAGATCTTGACACGGCAGCCTCTCCGGTACAGATATTTCTTGTGCCCAGACGTATTCCCCTCTCTCCTTGGGGACGGATAATTAGCTGGCCTGGGCTCTAGGCCTGCAATCCCCTGGAGCCAGTTGGTTCTCCTCTTGGGGTCCAAAGGTGCCACCGTTGAGCAGGGGTAAAGAAATAAAATGAAAAAAGAAAAAAACAAAAGAAATGACCTGGAAGTTTCCCCTATCTGATGTCCTACCGGTCAGCTTTCTCAGCCTGTCTGCTTGAATTTGGCAATGCTCCCCCAAACACCAGTCCTGGAGGGCTCCCCTCTCTTCTCCACCCCTAGCCCAGCTCCCCGACCTGGTACCTGGGAATAGTCAAGTGGGGACACCCTTGCTTCCCCAGGTTAGCTTCAGCCTCTCCCTCGGACTCATCATCCTGGTTACACCGCTGCTCAGCACTTCCCTTACTGCATCTCCTCCGCAGCACTGGGGGAAGTTCCTCCCACCCCTCCAGGGGCTTGATCTCAGTATCCCTGGTGTGAGGAGCTCCTGATGATCCTCTAGCTGCCCGTCGTTTGGGTGTTTCAAATTCATGCTGGAACCACCTACCACCAGCGCAGAAAGCCTCTGCCTCCTTGCTGGCTCTCTTTTCCCTACTGCCAGCAGCCGTTTTTATTTCTGCCAGCCAGTGCATCCTTGTGATGTCACCCAACAGCCTTAATTGCATAAAAGCATGACTTGTAAACTGCGTGGGCTTTTCTTTTGGATCTTCTAGTGCCACTCCTTCTGCAGGTTAGTAACTATTTTGTGTTTCTTTCTTTATTTTACTGTTTTTCCCTGCATCAGGTCCCACGAGCAGGGTTTCCCGGACCCTCCTCTCACTGTCCCCAATACACCCACCTTAACCTCCCCCATGGTAAAATCTTTGGAAGGAGAATCCAATGGGGGAACCTAAGCAGCCATGTGGCACATGGAACAGCACTGATAATGGCTGTATGATCACCTACTGCTGCAGCAATGGCTACTTTTAAGCCCCCCACCACAAAGGCAGTGACTAGGGCTGCTGCCCTGGTTGCCCCCATCAGTTATGCTACTGGACCCCCATAGAGTTTCTTCTTAGTCATTAAGTCAAGAGTGGCCACCTGTGGAATGAGCTATGAGACCTTTCTACAAACTCTGCAGATCCTTATGGGAACTGAAGCACCACACAGAGTACTGTGCCTTCACAATGGCCATGAGCTACAGCACAACCCAGCAATTTCCTTTCTCACAATTCCAAGTTGGCCGATAGATAGCAGTCTCTCTAAGAAAAGTTCAGTCTTCTAGTATCTTCTTTGAATAGCACTACAATTCCTATTCTGGCTTTCTTTTTCCCTGTTGACATATGCAGATTTATACAGCTGCCAACCTTTTTAGTCCATTACCTGAGAAAATCATTCACCCTCGTTAGTTCTTGCTCCAATATCTCATGTGGCCAGTGTTATAGATATTGGATGTCAGCTTCTATTATTTTAGATATTTAAGTGTAAAAAGGAGCTTAATTCAGCCAGAATGGAGGACGATTTACACGTGACACAGTCTGTAAGGGATGTGTATACAACGACAATAAGTATTATACTAAAAGTACTCTTAATGTCTTCTATGGGTGTGTTTCTCTATCCAAAATGCGTTGACATATGCTATATTTCTTTTCAAAGTTTTACTTTATAGAGTGTCAGTGATTTTAAGCTGCAGAATTAGCATTTGACTAGCTGAGGTATTGCTACCACCTTTACCTTTTTTCTGCCACTATTTCTATGGTCACATCCATCCCAATCCTCCCCTTCCCTTGCTGTCTCTACAATGCTTATTCCATCTCTAAATAGATCACAGCCATCCTGAGCCCTTATTTTCTCAGTTCCTCCAACTCCTGACATTGTTTCTGCAGCTGCTGTCTCTTACTGAAGCCTCTCATTCACACTCCCCATCTGGGATCAGACAGTGCAAAGGGCTTCTTATCCCCTGCTTCTACAACCTGCATCTCTGTCCCTCACCTTCTTTCCCTTCTCTTATGAAAAACACTGTATCTGCTTCTTCTCTGTCCCTTAACTTTCTATCCCACCCACCATCGTTCTGTTCTCATTTTGGCTGCTGGATCTTTTTCTTTCTCTCTTCATAATCTGCCACATGCACCTCAATGGCTTGATGATCCAAACAAAGCCTAAGCTGCATGAGGCCTGTGTGAAACTTTCATCCCTGATTTAATTCAGTGGAGATTTGGCCAATTCGATAACCAAATCTCTGAATACGAATTGCATCAGGAGACCCTTTAATCTCTCCAAATCAAATTGGAACCCTTTAAATTGATTTGGAGAGATTTAGCAAGAGTCTGTGATTGAGACATAGACACAGCTTTAAATTTTTTTTTACATACCTCAAGGTACCAGGTGGCTCATGCATGTTGCAATGGTGGGGCAGATGGAGTGTCCCACAGAAGCATGAGGGACTTCCCAGTGCATTCGGCAGCAGATCCAGAAGTGGACCAGAAGCACTTCTGGTCCAACTTAGGAGCACACTGGGGGGCCTCCCCCACACCCTCAGCTCAGTGACTGGTGCCTCCTGGGTTTGCGGGGGCACCTGGGGTCCCCCTCTGGCCAATCGTTAAGCCAGGGTGCCATAGGGGGCCCCTCAGCATGTTCGGTGGCAGACCTGGAAGTCCAGTTTTGGGCTCACTGCAAGCACACAGGAAGGGGGGGCCACACTTCTGTGGGACACTACATCTGCCCCAGCATTGCAGCATTCACAAGCCACACCTGGTACCTCAAGGTATGTAGAAAAAAACATTTCAAGCTGTGTCTATGGCCGAATTGCCGATTCTCTGAATCTGCGTCAAGTCTTCAGATTCAGATTTGGCTGAATTAAATCAGGGACAGTGATCCAAATCAATGAATTCAATCACGGTCCCCAATTTGGGTTGAATCCGAATTGAATACGGCCCTGTGGTAGGGCACTGTTTGTGCCTGCCACTTCAAGAATCTGGGGCCAAGCAGCCAGCAGGTGCTTAATTGTGGCAGCCATTTTAGAGCTCGGGCCACCCATATAAACAGGGCATTTTTCTGCTGACTGGAAGTGCAGCAACATCACCTGGCTTCAAGTCTTCATGAAACACTCTGGAGGTAAGGGGGAGCTGTAGGGGATGGCCAGGAGGCTCCTGGTCCTGGGCATGACCTAAAACTGCACCCTGCTGGGAGTGGGTGGCCTGGTGGGGCTCTCAGTGGTGTGGGAGCCCCCAGGAGATGCCAACCTAGTTACCACCCCAATGAAAGGCAGGTCGGGGAGCCTTAACCCCAGCTCTAACAACCGGGTGGGTTACCCCTTTGTAAGGTCCGGAAGGTGGTCCGCAGCAAGAGAACAGGGCCATAGACTCAGAAACCTGTCTTGAAATCCCCTGACTGGTCAATATTGGGGCCAGGACCAGAAGGATTGAAGGGCCAGAGGCCCACTGTGAGGGACTCCCTGAGCAGAGGGCCTGGGGTTCCAGCGGGCCTGGAGGTGAGGCCAGGGCCAGGAGAGACAAAGGCCCCAGGGGGACCACACCCAGAAGGAGGAGCAGCTCAGGGAGCCATGCAGCCTAGAATGAAGGTGGAGTACTCCGCCTGAGTGGAGGGACCAGGTGGGGCTCAAACAGTAGGATTCTGCGGCCCAGAGTGGGGCCAGCGAAGTTGACAACAGAGGATGCCATCTGCGAGCCATGGGCTGCAGTGTAGGGGAGCTACAGCACTGCAGATAGCGCCCCCTGGCATTGGGGCAAGAAATGGGCAGCCTCCCTCTTATTAAGATCAGTAATTAATTAAGTAACATCAAGGTGTGGTGGGCGAGAAGGGAGGCGGTTGGCCCAGAACAGGTGGATGGGCCAAGCTAAATCAGCCCCGAGAAGGTCTCCTGTTACAGGCCCGTTTCGCACACCCCTACGCTTCGCTTGTTTTATACCTTATCAAGTGTTGCTCCCTACTTGATTTCTCTGTCACTTAGCTCCCTCTCTCCCACTTTCACTCTCTTTCTGGGGGCTTATCAGCCATCTCCCTCTCACCCTGTTACTCTTTCTGTTTGTTATGTCTTCCTATCATCCCTTTTTGGGCTCTTGTGTCTTGCAGAAGTTTTGAATTTGAGACCTGTGCCCCTGTAAGTTCTCAGTATGGTCCATTTTCCCTGCCGTTGCCGTGAAAAGCAAATAAGGCTCAACCCTGATATCTGCTTCTTCCTCTTCTGCTCTCTTTTCTGGCATAAATCCTGTGACCAGGCTGACTTCTTCACACTGCAAATTCATTCTCTCTTCTTTCAGTTCTCCCATCTTCTCTACTTGTCTTCAATTTGATGGGTTCTTATGCCCTTCATCCCCAGTGTCTTGTAATCACCTTTGAGTCTCTCCTCACACCATTCCCTTGTCCTGCCAACATTTCTCCCTTTCAACAGAATCTTTCAAATGCTTTCAAAAGAAAATCTGATGAAATGTGATGTGACCTGCCCCATCCACTTGGCTTTCCTTGTTTTCTTCCTGCAACTCTGTTTTCCTTCTTTCCTATCAGACACAGAAGGTTTTTATCTTCTCTCCTTCTCTACCTGCTCTGCTCACATAAGGGCCCATCCTATTCCATTTCATTACCTTACCTCTATCATGTGCTCACTTCCATTCCCTCCCTTACTCTTCTGATAATTTCTCAGGTTCTTCTGGCTCTTTTTCTTCACAATGCAAATATACTTAATATCTACCATCTTAAAACAGAACAGGCTTCAGTGCCTCGTGTCTCTCCAATTTCTGTTCCCTCTCTTATCCCTTTCATCTCTAAGACCATTAAATTTATTATCTACAATCACTTCAGGAATTCTGCTCCTCCTCCAGGTCATTCTGGTCTCTGCCCTTTGCACTCCACTGAAATCTCTTTCACAAGGGTTACTAATATTCTCTTTTTAGTCAATATCAAAATCGGCACCCATCTTCACCCTTCTCAACCTGTTACCTACTTTTAGCACCATTGATTATTCTTTTCCTCTTGAAATTTTATTTTCTCCTGACTTCTGTGATGCTGTTCCCTGCAAGCAGTGGCATAACTAGGGTGCAGCAACAGGGGCAACCACCCCAGGCAAAAAAAATGTTTTTTATCTCAGCCATGTAATAATAATTGGGGTGGCAGCAGCAACCAGAAGTCTCCATTGCCTCTGTGTGTGGCAGCAATCCCAGGCACCTAGCTATAGTTGTACACTGCTATCTGCAAGTCCTCTTCCTTTGCTCCTTCAGCATACGCTTTGGAGAATCTTTCTCTTGTCCTTTTCTGTAAGGATTCCCAAAGGCTTTCTCCTTGGTCTTCTTTTGTCCATTTATACTTTATCTCTGTGTAACTTTATCAAGAGGTAATTCCTCCCATCTGACAAAGTAGGTTGTTGCTTGTGAAAGCTTATGCCTTTCTGAACCAGTTAGTTTTCAAGGGCCTACTGTACTCTGCTCTTTGCCTGACTTTAGACTAACACAGCTAATCACCTTTTTCCCAAAACACAAAACTACTAACACGGTATTTACCCACATGTAAGATAAGGTACTTCCAGAAAGAAGTACTAAAGCACAGCACCATAGCAATGTTGCCATTCAGTGACATATAGACACACCCTTTGAGTGTCACATCCAGGTATTATATCCAGGTTGTATCTAAATATACCAATTCTTTCTCCATAACATTTGGCCATTTATATTTATGCTTGGCAACTGTTGATCCTCTGGATCATGGTGTACGTGCAAAAAGTCTATGTGACCATCACACCAAGACCTTCAGCGCATATGCCTAGGCAAGAGTATAGTGGCATGAAGGCTGCCCGAGACCCCTTTAGACCACTGAGACAGAGTCCAAAGTCCAGATTGAGTCAAGATGTTCAGTGTCTCAATGGTTGTATCTTCTGCCAGAGAGCAACAGATTAGAGCTGTTGCTGACTACCTAACACGTCAGTGAGGGCACATTTCTGTCAGGATGATTGAAGTTCCTTAGCCTTTGTGCAACCAGGCAGTGGGGCTAGGGTTTTGAGGTGCCCTATACTTGCCTTACTCTGGAAGTTGCAATATTGTGGTATTTTATCGGAGCTACCCTGCCATGAGTAGCCATGAGTAGCCATGTTGCCAACTAGCCCTCAAACTGGATGCAGGTTATAGTCATACCCAGGACAATATATTCATACACACAACTAATATTTTTCCAAGCTTTTTTCCTCTTGCATCTCAGTTACTGAAAGTCCTTCTCTATGCCTTGCAAAATGTACCATAACTATTCAACATGCTTCTTTCTAGTTCATCACTTTGACTGGGTCAACTAGCTCCCTCAGTTCCTAGTTCCCTATAGCACCAAAAGCATAAATTACTTTGTTTTCAAGGCTGCTCATAGCTTATTCTCATGTACCTATCATTTCTCAATCAGTACAGAGAAGTCATGTTCTTTGTTCAGCTCATAACACCACTCTCCACCAAACCAACCTCTATCCCTCACTTAGTACATTTTAAAGCAAGCACTTTCATGCTTGCTTCCTTGCTGCCCTGAATACTTGGGAGTGGCTCCCTGTAAACATCAGCAGAGCTACCTCATTATCTTCTTTTGAATTCCTCCTTAAAATTCTTCCTTTGCATACAAAACAACTCAACAACAGCTAGTTTGCTAGTCAGTTGAGCCCACTTGTTATTTTTCTGGCTAGTGCTGTTGTTATTTTCATGTTTACTCCAGTTGTCTGCCTATATTCAGCTGTTGTCCCTTACTTTATACTTAGATTGTAAGTGCTCCAGGACACGGTCTGTTTGTTAGCTACCAGAGGTCCCTTAGGGCTCCAGTAGAAGAACAGTAGTAGATGAAAGATGCCATCAAAGGACAGGATATTAACGTTTCCCTGTAGAAATTAATAACATGAGAAGGTGCCTTGATTTTTCAGCTGCCACTGTGCTCCACCTACTCTTACTAATCTGTCCTGAGGAACTGAACTTACACAAGTGTAATGCAAGGGCGAATATAGGAGGGCATAGGCCCAGATGTAGAATCATAAGAGTACCAAAGTCTATGATAGCCAGAAGTTACACAACTGAACCATATGAAAATATGGGCATCCCTGTAAGTGATGGGATCAAAATAAACAGTGCTAATGGTTAATACCTTGCATCAGAAGACAAGGTACTTGATTTGATACGGTCACTTGTTCATTTGCTTTCAAAACATAGGCCGTGGTCTTCAAGTTAAGCAATTTTTGACAGGAGAGATTTCTAGCTCATGATGTGTGTAAACATTTATTTATTTAAATACATTTGTTCCTTTCAAAAATTCTATTTAATCCTTTCTCCTCCTTTCCTCAATCTTCCCTAAGGATTACTACACCCAAGGGTGGATCCAGTGGGTGTAGTGATAGGGTCACCCTCGCACCCCACCTCTTCTGCCACTATTACTGGTGTCCCTGGCTGACTCAGGCACATGGGTAGTTCCAGAGGCACTTCTTCCCACCTCCAGCTGTGGACTGCAGAGAGGAGCTGTGTGGGGTGCTGGGCTTGGCAGGAAACAGCAGTGACAATGGGTGGGTTTCCTCTTCCTGTACCTGCTCCCTACTGCTCCCTCACTATGATTCCTGCTGCCTGGGAGCAGATACTGGTTAGGAGAAACCTGCCTCCCTGCTGCCACCACTGTCCCCAGTTGATGCAGGCCCAGGGGAGTGCTGATGCAGGCTGAGAGCAGGCTGCAGGGAGCATCTGCATGTGGTGCTGAACTCATCTGCGTACAGCAGTGGTGGCACACACGTTCCTCCTTCCAATACAGTACCTGCTCCTGGCCACACCTGGGAGAGAGGGCATGGGTGGATCTAGAATTCTGAAACCTTGGGTGCAGATGGTGAGGTACATCATCACGTATGAAAGAGCACGTATTTTTCTCCAGTTAAAAATAAACTAGAAGTTTTACTAATTTGCTAGGGGCCTAGGGCTGCATTATTCAGTTTAAGATTGAAGAAAGAATTAATATAATTTCAATCTGCAGGGCTCTGAAATAGGAGCTGTATTAATAGGAGCAGCTAAGAGGCAGCAGAATTGCAGAACTAAGGATAGTCTGGTTGGTGGAATATCAAAACATTAAAAGAGAGGGTCATTAACACCTGTGGAATGAAGAGTTTAGAAGGGATTAGGTAGATTATAATGAGCAATGAAGTCAGATGACTCTCACTCTTACAGGGAGACTAGAAATGCTGCTGCCACTGGTGAGCAGTTGATTTTAAACTTTGGATAGACCAGGAATCAAAGCAGGGTACAAATGCACCAGTGCCAGCCCCGCGATCTATCTCAGTGAGCAAGTGATGGAAGGAAAAACTTGTGCCATGCTGCAGCTCTCCCTGGCTGAGCATGGCACTGTACAAAGCTGTTTTCCACAGCCCCCAGCTGATGTTGGGGCAGGAGTGGCTCTGGAGCTCCCAGCACACCTAGGTCAGCTGGGGATGGTGGTGGCAACAATGTTTAAGTCATCCTGTTTGTGCATCTGCTCCCTGCCTGGGTTCCTGGTATCCCACTCTGACCCAGGGGCTCTAACCGTGCCGTGTCTCATCCCCATGGCCTGAGGGGTGATGTGACACACCCCCTTTAGGAAATCCTAGATCTGCCCAAGCTGCTATTCTTCCATCAGCCAGGATTTACTGAACAACCTCTTCCTTCTCAGAAGAAAAAAATCCTGTCCATTCTGTTAATTTTTGAGAACAAAATATGGTATTTAATTAGACCTCTGTCTGTCAGGGAATTCTATGTAGCTGGAGTCCTGCTCATGTGTGCCGAAGCTCTGTGGGAATGTAGGAGCTTGTTTGTATGAAAGTCCTTGCAGGATCAGTGCCTTAGCACAGTTTTCTCTAAAGAGGTCCTTCAGCACTCATTCACAGATTTTTTTGTCTCACTGCTGTATCTCTACAGCAAATATTAGGCACATAGGATGACTATTAACTTAGCCTATGGGAGTACAGATGAATTTAGACTTGGGACAGAAGATACACATAAAGTGGTTTAAGTGATCAGAAGGGAGCTTGGTTTTCCCTGGTAAAAAATACGAAAAATCTCTGCTAAAAAAATAAAACATTCTCTGCTTAAAAACCCCCAAATCCGTGATTAAAATTAAAGGCCCCTCACTCCCCACCCACAGCTCCCACAACCTTGCTGGCATCCCTCACCCCCCACCTGCAGCCCCTGCTCCCCCAACCCTGCCAGAAGGGGCTCTCAGATGCCCAGATCTGCAGCCACCTGCCTTCACTCCCCGCCCTGCTGTGGGCTCAGGGGGGGCTAGCTCCCTGCCACCACATGCACTCCCAGTACGTTGGTCAGGTGTGAGCTATGGACTCGCGCTCCCACCCTACTTCCCTCTCCCAGGGCCTCTGGAGCCTGGCAGGAATGACCCGGCGTGGCAGGGAAGAGCAGAGCTGCAGGGGATCTCCTCGCTGCTGCTTGATCCTCCCACTGTCCTGGTGACATGCCCCCTATGCCTACTGCTGCTTTGAGGTGCACAGCCCCATGCTGCTGCCCTCACTGCAGCCTTGTGTGCAGGAGACGTGTTGACAGGGCAGCGCAGGATGATCAGCAGCGAGGGGATCCCTGGTGGCTCCGCTGCTGCCTGCCATGCCAGGTAATACCCACCAGGCTCTGGAGGCCCTGAGCAGGGTGGTAGCGAACAGCAGAGCCATGCGGAGAAGCTGCTTGCCACTGCAAACTATGCACTGCTTCCCTGCCCTGGGACCTCCCCAGCCTGGTGGACACAACCCTATGTGGCAGGCTGGGGATCACCTCACTGCTGCTCACCCCACACTGCTCCAGTGACAAGCCTCCTGCATGTGGGGCTGCAGTGAGGGCAGCAGAGCAGGACTATTTTCCTCAAAGCAGCAGCATGCACTGGAGGCACTGGAGTCACATTGCCAGGGCAGTAGGGGTGGGGAGAATCAGCGGCAAGGAGATCCCGGACAGCTCCACTGCTGCCTGCAGTGCCAGTTCGAGCCCACCAGCCTCTGTTTGGCCACACACAGGTGATCCTGGCTCCAGCTTATACTGCGGCCAAGTTTGCCTTGCACAGCTGCAGCTGCAATGACCCTGGCCACGCTGTGCACCCTGGCTGTACTCAGCCTGGCTGCCACCTGGTCACCACACGTTGCAACTTGCTCCCTCCCCTACAACCCAGCGTGGCAGGCAGCAGGGGAGCCACCAGGGATCTCCTCACTGCTGCTCCCCCACCACTGCCCTGGCAACATGCCTCCTGCACACAGGGCTGCAGTAAGGGTAGCAGTGCAGGGATTGACCCCTCAAAGCAGTGGCAGGTGCAGGAGGCATATTGCTAGGGCAGTGGGGGAGGGGCAGTGGGGGGAGAACAGTGGCAAGAAGATCCCTGGAGGCTCTGCCCTTCCCTGCTGCACTGGGTCATGCCTGATGGCCTCCAGAGTCCCCAGGGGAGGGAAGCAGAGTGGAAGCTTAAGCCAGCAGCCTGCACCTGCCCTGTGTATCAATCTGGGTGGTGTAGGCTCCCCCTGCCCCCTGAGGGTGCACACAGCGCACCTCCCTCTCCTGCAGGGACCTGGCCCTGGCCCTGGCCCTGGCCCTCCCTCTCCTTCTCCTCATCCCACCTGGACAAGCCACCCACAGCCCTGTCCTGCTCCCCACTGGGGGCCCTGTAGCCACTCATTGCAGCCCCAGACCCCAACTCCACTTAGCTGGACAGCAGCCTCAACCCTGTCCAGCTCCCTCCCTACAGGGACCTCAATCCCCCTCTCCCTCACTTATCCGCTGGAGCTGCTTTGCAGGCTGCCTGGGGCCATGTGCATGTCCATGCACATGCACGTGACGCCCCATCTCTCTGCCTTCCTTCTGCTCCCTCCCCACTCCCTGCAGGCTGGAACTCTGCCAGCCTGCAGGGAGCTCATTGCAAAATGGCAAAATCTATGGGTTTCTTTCAGTAGTGACATGTAGGGAATATACAGAGGTGCACATGCACTCCCTGACCAGCTGCATTCGCTATTTAGATGATGAGCAGGGGGGTAAGCAGGAACACTGGTGCCTCCCTGCAAGCACAGGCCAGGGAGTGAAGCACCGTGGCACTCCCAGAAGCGGCTGCATTGGCTGTCTCGTGATTAGTTGCCCAGTCAGCAGAATTGGCTGTGGGGGAAGCCCCACCTACTATCAGCAAGATTGGCTTCAGGAGACACCCCCCCACCATCACTGACTGGTTGTTTAGGGACACGTGCCCACCTTGATTGAGGTGGCACCAGTCACCTGTGGTTTCCTTGGTTAAGCATGCTTTTCAGCCCTGGCTGAGCTGTGCTGTCTGCTCCAGAGAGCAGGGTTGGCCCTGTCCCTCTGTTCTTGAGCGGGAGCAGGGATGAAGGTGTGACCAGATGCCAGCTGATGTGGCCCCCTAAGTCCAAGGTGCAGGGAGGGGGTTTATTCACTCTCCCTCCCCTCTCCCCACAGAGGACTGCAGTTGGGGTTGCTTGGCTGTGCCAGAGCAGCACCTGTCAGGGTGCCCCCCTGTCCCCATCACTCCAGCAGTAGGGGTGGGGGGCATGGCCAGAGCTGGCTGGCATGGCCCTGCCCTCTGCCTGCCTTGTCCAGGACTGGAGATGGAAGACTGAGCTGGGACAGCCCACAGGCACTGCTGAGGACAGGCATGGAGGGGTGGCTCAGGCTTAGTCATAGGGGTAGGACCCTTCCCAGCCCAGGCTGGGGCCACAGGAGCTGTGCACCCAGATCATTCCCAACTACTTGTGCCCAGTCCCGGTCAGGCTGTCATGGAGCTGCAGCTAGCCAGGATGGGCCCTACCCCTGTGGCCCAGCCCAGCTCCTCTGCACCCACCCTCAGCAGTGCCCTCAGCCAGCACCACTCAGCCCAGGGCAAGACAGGTGGATAGTGGGGCTGATCTGGGCCAGGCCATGGGTGTAGGAGTTTTCTCAGCTGGCTGTGGGTCTGTGACAGCCTGGCCGGGCACACATGGGTGGCAGCTGGCGAGGCAATGGCAGGCAGACACTTTGGCAGCCAGACTTGTCACACAGGACAAATCCATTGTTCCCATAGTTGCCTGGGCTGGCTTGGAGGCACCAGCAGTTCTGGAGTTCAGCAGCTGCACACCACAGGGGCTCATGTGTCCCCAACTGCTGCTGCACCTTCTGCACAGTGCCTGCTTTTCTGTCTGTCGTGAGACCCTCCCCTCCTCTTGTCAGCTTCCCTCCAGCCTAGCAGCTGCTGTGGAATGGAAGAGAGGGCTCCATCCAATGCCCCCTGACTTCTTAGCCTGAGCCACTGTAGGTATGTGGCTGTATTTCCGGAATCAAAAGTGAATGTCTATTCACTTAAAATTTGTTCAGTTTACGCTGGTTAGGCTAACCTGCAAAGACTGAATCAATTCAGGCCCAGAGTTTTTGAATGTCTATACTTAGCTAGCCTTAAAGATTGATTTCTTAAGTAGTTTTTTAAGCATATTAATGCCAGCACGTGCTTCAGTGAAATATATTGGTGATGACTTGGATAAAGCGGGTGCATCTATAAAACATGTTTACTACATAGCTGACTAATTAGCCCCACAGTGAATGTCTCAGCATTTACATGTGTGTCCCTATTAGGGCGCAGGAAGCTAATAAACTTGGCAGCAGGGTAGGACTTGTATTTACTGCTGCATAGTCTCTTTGTGCACAGCAGAGCACGTATAGATGCTGACCTGGCTGGCTAGGGCACAAGGGTGCTTCAGTATGGGAGCTGTTTGCCAGCTAGCCCTGCATTGTAGCACCCTCATGCCCCAGCCAGCTCCTCCACAGCACATCAAGCCAGGTTGGAGCAGCCTTGGGCTGGTAGGCTGACCACTGGGGTCACCTGCCAGCCAGGGCTCCTCTGACTGGGCTCCTCATGCTACATATGAATAAATTCTGGAGCTGAAAGCTCTGGAGTTAATTGCTCCTGGATACACATTTGAATGATATTCATGTGCACTAACTGTATGGGTAGACATCCCCAGTATTTAGTATTAATGAACTGTAATCCAGAAGTGTAATTACATGGCCAGGCACCTGGGACAACTGCCAACAAAGGACAGCTTCCTGTGCAGTGATGTGCAGCGAGATCACAATTGCAATCTCATTGTAGCTGTTTCTACCCCCCACACTCTCCACTCCCAAATCAGAGCCTGGGGCAGCGGCAGCGGCCCAGATTGTCCCACCCTAGTTACACCACTGCTATAATCTGAGAGCATGCATGTATGTAGGTGGTAGTTATGCTTGTTATAGAAGTTATTTCTCTTTTGGTTTTCCTCATGACCTTTATACATCAGATTTGCAACAAGGGAAAACTGATTTTTTTCCAGTCACAATGCTTTTCAAAGAGCCACATTTATGGGAAAATAGTTTTGACCAAATAGAAATAATTTTTGGTGCATCTGTAATGCTTTTTGCCTTGAAGATCTCAAAGTTCTTTGGCTTAAAATAATTCGGTCCCACAGTTCTCCTGTGAGATAAGTAAGTAATAGCATACATGCTATATAGATGAGAAGATTAAAGAAAGAGAGAATGTAATTTAGCAAATTTTATATGGTAAGCCAGTGCAAAGCCAGAAACAGAATTTAGGAGTTCATCTCCCAGAGGCAAAGAAGCCAATCCATACTGAACAAAACCATAGTAAGTGCACTTGTTTAATTTGTGTGTATTCATCCCTCTCACTGAAATGGATAATAATTTGGAGTGTTCATAGGGTGTGTCTACTCTTGTGCATTTAATGTACATTAGCACAACTTAAGGCACATTAAGGACATGTGTCTACACACGCACACCTTTCATAAGCTTAAAATTGCCATTTTTAAGGCAATCTCAGCCTAAATTTGATACCTACATAAAGCAGGTATCAAATGTATATGTGAATAGCTAAGGCTCATTAGCAAACATGTAGACGTGCTAATGCACATTGATGCAGTGTGTCCATTGACTTGGGACTAATTTTAGTCCCAAATTGGTCTGCACTCCTGTGTTAATGCACCTTAGCACGAGCATGTGTAGATACACCTAAATCACCTTAATGCACATTAAATTTAGGCACAGGTAAAAGCACGTAGACTGTAGGGTTAGGCCTGAGGTAGAAATATTTTCTGTCAAATTCTGCTTTCACTTACACTTCTGTAAAAGACAAGAGAATTTGATTCAGTTCTGTGTGTTTATACTGATATCGTTTTTGAACCAATTGTGTAGTTGGGAGAGACATTAGCCAAGCTGAAGGTGACCTGAGGAAAGGTAACTAATTCCTGAAAGCTTGTGTAAAATCTCTTTCAACTATATAGTTGGTTCAATAAAATATACCACAAAAATAGAAGCTATCACCCTTGCCTCTTGCATATTTTCTGGACCATCACTGGTACAGCATCACTCCAACATTACCACAACATGCTTTTACTGTTGCCATTTTTGCCTTGATGTGCTAGCTTGGCTGGACTGTTTCCTCTAAGGAGGAGAAGAAATTGATTATAGGAAGTAGATATGTCTTTGGTGTATTTTGGTGGCCAGGTATGTTTTGCTTGTTTACAAAGAATGGGCACAAAATCCTGATTCTGTGAACCCAGCGGAAATTTAACAGCAGCAGGCAACTTCCTTGCTCCCAGTTTCCGAGCCTGTCTTTTGTGTTTCCCAAGTAATTCTGCTTCCCTGCTTCCTCTCAAGGCAACTGCTCACTTGCTTTGTGGTGGCTTTCTGTCCTTCGCATACAAACACACACAGCTGCAACCCATACAAGATCATACAACTCAGGATCTGCCATGTGGCTGATTTGCCTTGGGTGTATCTTCTATTGGTTCCAGGTATCTACCTCCAAAAAGGGGCTTAATTGCTCCTTTCATTTAGGCTGAAAGAGAGATATGCACCATTTTAATGAGATCTCTGATTATCAATAACAGAAATCCACTTCCAGGATAACTGATAGTTATAGATATATATTTTAGACACACACACACACTCCCAGCCATTTTGACAGATAGATAATCTGTCAGGTAACAGAATTACAAAATTCTTCATATCACTTTTCTAATTGTCAGAAAGATGTAATTTTCCATTTTATTACTGTGGGCAAAATTTCACACTAGTCTTAAAACATCAAATGTTATCACAGATTTTATCAAAGGAAAACAAATCAAGAAGAAAAAACCATGACAGTTAATTATCATTTATGAACGCTCTCATCCTTGTTGTGTTCTCATATTTCAAACGTGATCATTTTTATGGTATTCAGCAAGTCATGCTTTAGCTCCACTAATCACATTTTGATAGGAAAGTACAGTGTGTAAGTATCAAAAAGAAAGATGAACCTTCTAAGGTTTTGATTTTCACCCGCTGTTTAAAAAAAAAAAAAAGGTGGATAAATCTAGAAGGAAGTAATTAAGGACAGAAGCACTTCTACTGGGAAACAAGAGCATGGGGTGCAGTGCAGTGTAAGTACTATTTGCTAAGGATGAACAAATACTGGGGATTATAGTAATTA
This sequence comes from Caiman crocodilus, assembly GCA_030014935.1. Lineage (NCBI taxonomy): Eukaryota > Metazoa > Chordata > Crocodylia > Alligatoridae > Caiman > Caiman crocodilus. The sequence continues at coordinate 36,420,111 of JAGPOW010000261.1, read as the reverse complement.
CGAGTGCAGCTAAGGACAGTACTGTTTTCAGTTCTTATTTGGAAACCCTGGTTAAAATCTGATTTATACAAAAACTTTGGAAGCTGGTTATGGCTAGATATTTTTTCCCCAAAGATACAGACTCAGGATATCTCCTGTTTTCTTCATAAAGCAAAATTGCTCACAATCTTAATTCTACAATATCATTTGAATGATATCTGTCCCAAACTTGTTATAGTTAATGTATTTTCAGCTAGAAAATGTGCAAATTAGTACTGTTTTTAAGTGTTCATATGATGGTAATTAAAGCTGTAATAATTCCCATAATTATTGATGAATATGCCAAATTTGAAAACTTGTCTAAGTTGGTCCCAACCATGCAGTTTGTCCAATCAAGAGTATCACACACAGAAATTCTTGCCTCCCTAATAACAATTAAACAATTATTGCTAGAATATACAAAGGATTACATTTTTGCCATTTACATTTAAAAAACTGCCAACAGTTTAATTGGTTTTCAAACTTCAAAGAATCTGCTCTTGGACCCATTAGAAATTTGAGTTAGCAATTGAATTAGTCTGTTCAGTCAATATTTATATTGCATGTGTTTGTCAATAGCATAAATGGCTAGATGGGACAAAATAAACATTTTCAAACATGAACAGACTGCATTTAGTAGCAGTGGAATGCATCTAGTTAATGAAAGAGATTGTCCTAAGGCATTATACGGCTCATAATTACAGTTGTAACTCCACCTTCTAGCTTATTTTGCTCTGAGGAATCCAAGCATTTGGATTCTCTATTTTGAATAAATGTGGATATTTCCTTCAGGGTCTGACACAGGAAAAATTGACAGCTACATTAAAAAAAAGCTTAGTAGGACTTCTCATAGTACTAGTGCAAATCTGTTTCATTACTTGAATATAGGGTAAATGCTAGGTTCAGGCACCACAGATTCTGTTTTTCTTATTTCCTTAGTTACTTTCAAGATTTGACTATGAAGATTTTGTTACTCACATGAAATCAAACATATGTAGAAATATATTATATTTACTCCAATCTAAGATAACCCTGAGTTTAAGATGATCCCCAAATAATTAGATTCTATATATGAAAAATATATACATTTGTTATAATTTTTCCAGGTATAGAATTGAAGTATCAGAGGATTGCCTTAAATTTGCCCCCAACCCCACTGCTACAACAGGGAAAGCAATGCCTGAGGGAGTCAAGCAGCCTCCTTGCTTCCAACTCCCCTCACCCTGATTTCTTCCCCTGCATCCTTCCTGCCCCCCACCCCAGCTCCTCACAGTCTCTGTCCCTTTTCTTCACTCCCCAGCCTCTGTCTCTTCCCTGCCCCCCATCTTTACTGTCAGATGCTGCTGGGACTCTGTTCCCTCCCCAGAGCACAGCACGTGGAAGTCCCTGCTGTCCAGGGAGCAGCATTAGCACTGCTGATTGACTGGGCAGGAGATGGAGTTCCATTTGCTCTGTGCCTTGGAAGGAATGCAGCCAGAGCTGGAGCCGGAGGCAAGCTGTGCTTGACAGCAAGGTGGAGGGAAGGAGGCAGAGGGGAAGCAGAAGCTGCAGAGGACAAGTGGAAGGGGGACAGGCAGCTGCTGTGGGTCTGACTCTGGCCCTGATTTGGGTTCAGGGCCAGACCTGCAGCAGCCACTGCCACACCACCCCCCCATTTTGTATTCAAACCTAAAATGAGGGGCTTTTCCCCATATGCTGATAGGGGGAGGGGAAGGAGACACCTAGTCTTAAACTTGAGTAAATATGATACATTGGGAGATTATCTAGACAAAATACACCTGGACATTTTCTCAAAGATACTGTTCAGGCTATTTCATGAAGGCTATTAGGGACTAGGGTAGTATAAAGCCAAATAACTCAGCTGGAAATTTATAATAAAAAAAGCCCAAAAAACAACAACAACCAACCAAGCTAGCAAAGTTCTCTCTCATTTTGTTTTTGAATTTCTACAAGTCTCATGTTCCAAATCTTGATTCTGGTTTTGTCTTCTAGTAATACTTATCTTTTTGAAGAGATATATTACCATTTTAGATATCTTATGATTACTAGAAATAGTATTTCACTCATTTATAACTCCTATTATCTAAGTCAGTTTTCAGGAATGAATTTCCAGTTCACACTCAGCAGCTTAGAGCACTGCCCCAGACTTTTGACCACTGACAGATGTGAAAAACAAAACAAAACAAAACCACACCTTACTGGAGGAGGCATCACATCAATTTAATCTAGTTTGCCCAACATCTTCATAAATCACATGCTTCAGCAGGGCTTTTTGGCCCTTTTGTCTAATAACTGATTCAATTGCATTATGAAAACATTTTGCTTTTTGTTCTTTTGTCTCTCATTCAGGGCTTTCCTCATGTCATTAGGTATTTAATGTCTGTGTGCGAGAGGAACATTGTAATAGCAACATTTTGGCTACCACAGCACTTCTGTTCTCTCATGTTATTGGTTCAAGAGGAATCAAGAAACTTAGTGAGGATTTGAAGGAGCTCTTCTATTTTATCGTCTTTAAAGTTTCAGCTAACAAAATAGGGATGTGGTGTGTTCTCTTTTCTAGGTTTTGCAAAAGGTTCTAGGTTCTGCAATCAGCTATTAGATAAACACCAAAAAGCCCCACTGAAGTGTGTGATTCATACATACATTGGGCAAGGTGGGCCAAACTGACATGATACCTCTTGTGGGCATTCACTGTGTTTGGTGCGGGGGGTGCCACTGAGCTGAAAGTAAAGCATTGGGGGTTTTTTTTTCACGTAATCAACTTTTATTGAGCAACAAAATGGCTCAGATTGTCCACTTTGTTACATGCTTGCAAGCAAACTAGAACAGTCAGATGTGCTGATTAAGAGGTAAGAAGAGAACTTTAAAAACACAACCTACTCATTACTCTGCAGCAACTGATGCGGCTGATATGGAAGATCTAGCAGAGTCACCTTTTCAGCAAGCAACAGCTAGGCAGCCTTTCTCCAGCGTTGAAAATGACCATAAAAATAATGGTGAAAAATGGGAGATTTGCAAAAAAAAGTTCATAGTATCATAGAACCATAGGAAGTTGTTAAGCTCGGTAACATGCTTGACCAAGACACTGTGCGCAGTCTCAAACTTCTGCTTCTTCACCAATGGACAACCCACCCTGCATAAAAAATAATTAGTGCTGAGTACTGGGGTACGTTTCTGTAGTGGTCCTGTTGCTTTCAGCACATAAACCCTGTTGTACACATCATGATGCTCAGCATGCTGTCAGTGCTACCTGTATAAACAAATGTAATGGCATAGATTTAATAAATCATTGGTCTCAGGCGGACTTGTATATCCCATAGTAAATTGAGACAGGTGACTAATTATAGCTCATAAATAGGAATACTTTTCTGAGTTGGGGTGTGATAGTGACATTCATCCTGGAACTTAAATGGACACATATCTGGAAGCTATGAAGGTACATACCAAGTAGGAGGTATATTATGGGAGTAACGTGCATCTATTCTCTTCTGTCTTACGCATTTTTGACTAGCACAGGGATGCTGCTCTGGAGATTGATCTTCAGGCCTCTTGCAGTTATGAAGCAGGTTTAATTTGATTAATTCAGAGCAGTATCTAGCCAGTAGTAACGTGCATCTGAACAAGTTAGAAGATAGGGTGGCTCCCTCTTTGAATATTTCTGTAGTGTATCAGGTTGTCTGAGAACAAGTATCACCTCTGATCTCAGGTTGCTATCAGATTTATTTATTTTTTTAAATAAACTCTGCCTATCAATCCCATTCCTATCCATTTTTAAAAAAGTTATTATTTGAAGTGGATTGTCAAATTTTTCCCAATATAATTTTCTATTTGCTTTCTTGTTTGTGTTGCTCAGTAGTGAAATAATTAATGATGACCAATTATGTTGAATGGAGTTATGGTAAAATTAGGAAACTGTGGCCTTGACAACCTTATGGTCCAATAGGTGGGGAACTGGCTCTGTGGTCAGACACAGACAGTGATACTTAATCGAACTGAGTTAACATGGTGCATGATGACCAGTGGCATCACCCAGGGCTCAGTACTCAGGCCAGTACTCTTTAATATATTCATCAATTGTCTGGATTCAGGTGTCAGAAGCAGACTGGCATCTGGGGATGACATCAAGTTATAGGGAAGTGTGGTCACACTAGAGAGGATAGGCTGGCAATTCAGGTCAACCTGGACAGGCTCACAAGGTGGGTGGATCAAAACCTGAAGACAGTCAACACAGAGAAATGCAAGGTGCTTCACCTCGGAAGAAAAAACCTACATCATACTTATAGATTCAGTAGTGCTACACTCACTAGCACCTCAACCGAAAGAGACGTGGGGATCATGACTGACCACAAGATGAACATGAACCATCAATGCGATGGCAAGGTAAATAAAACTCTGGCTTGTATCTATCGCTGCATCTCAAGCAAGATCCAGGGGCTAGGGAAAGACATTCAAAAAGCCAGAGCCTGAATTGATTCAACCTTTGCAGGTTAGTCTAACCTGCCTAGGTTGAAACAGTTTAACAGAACAGACATGCAGGCACATGCCTGCAGTTGCTCAGGCCAGGGGCCACTGCAGGGAAGATGTGAACTGGAGTAGGGGGGGGGAAATGGACAATCTGGGCTGAACTGGTCAAGGAGAGGTTTAATTCCACCCTCGCTGTCCCACCAGCTGGGACCTGAGCCAGGTCTGCTGGGCGCTCCCCTCTTGCTGCTGCAACAGCAGGGTACCATGGACCCTGAGGAAAAGGGGGAAGACAGGAGGGCTAGCGTCCCCTCTAATCCCACTAGTAGCTGGATCTTCCTGTCATTGCGCTTCCTCCCTGCAGGAGCAAGGACCCTTGCTGTCCGCTCCACCAGACACAGGAGGAAGGGGGAATAACTTCATCCCTGCCCTACCCCCCAAGGGGCCTTGCTGGCAAGTATCTGAACATGCTCCCACCATACTGCTGCAGCAGGAGGGGGAAGACCGTTTGGTGGGGGCAGCAGCCCCTGTCATAATGTGGCGGAGCACAAGCTCCTTCCCAGTGGGGGGGTCCTGCTGCAGAGCAGTGCTGAGGCATGGAACCCAGAGCCCTCCAAGCCCCCCCACAGCGCAACCATAGCCCACAGCACCTTTCCCCCGCCCACAGCTTGCTTTTCCTGCTGCAGTCTCCCAGATCCGGCAGCAGTGCAGCGACGCTTACCTGGGCCCGCTCGGAGGCACCATGGGAGCTCGTGGGGTCTCATTGAGCCTCTGTGTTGGGCAGCCGCTGGGCCTGGGTAAATGCTGGGCTGTGCTCACTGACAGGGGAGGCAGCTTCCCACTGCACGCACCTTACCATCACTGAGCTGCATCCACCAGGGGTGGCTGCAGCAGCCTGCCCCTGCCCCACCAAGCAGCGGCCTTAGCTGGGGCTGAGTGAGGCCAAGCCATGGGGCTGAGGCCACACCCAGCAGCTGTGGCTCCTTTACAGCTGCTTCCCATGCCCTGGCTGGGCCAAGGTGCACTGCAAGAGCCTCCCTTTCCCTGGAAGGCAGGGGTAGGAGGAGGGGGAAGAGTTTCCCCCAGCACTGAACAGATCCCCTCCCCCTGCACCCTGCAGAGGGGAAGTGTCCCCCTCCAGGCCGAGGGCTGGGCAGCCTGCACAGCCTCCCATCCTCACCCCTCAGTGGTGGGGTTGAGGGAGAAGGAGGAGGAGGATGGGGAATAGTATCTCCCAGCATGGAACAGAGCCCCCTCCCTGCGCTGTGGGGGAGGAGGAGGGGAAGAGTCCCCATCTGGGCCCAGGCAGCATTACATGGAGTACCCCCTCCCCACCCCATTGTGGTTGGGGAGTGTAAACAGGTAGCTCTCCTCAGCACCATCTTCCCTGTTAATCCGCACCTTATGTGGGGTGCCCTTGGAGTCCTCATGTCCTGCCCTCTACTCTCCTGCCACATCTTGATGGAAATTATTGTTGATGTTCTTGCGAGTGGGAGACTGCCTATTGTATTTTGTATGTTGGGGTCTTTCGCCTACATGGGCTTGACCGCTGTCTTTTTCTTGCTAGGCCTCCCCATCTAAAACCCACCAAACAGGGTTTGACTCCAAGGCTCTAGACTTTTCTGGTGTCAGGCCTTGTTACAATTTGGCCCCTGGTCCTCCTTGGGCTCTCCACAGCCTTGTCTCGCTCTGCACCTCACTGGTGTTCAGGGTCTGTGCACCCCAAATGCTATGCCTTCTCTGGCACCAGGGTCAGTGCACCCCACAAATGCTGCACCCTCTCTGGTGCTGGGATCCCCACACTGCTGTGGGTCCCCTATGAGGCCTCCTCCATCCCCTAATAGCCTCAGTCAAGCCACCGGTGTTACTGAATAATCAAAAGAAGGAAAACATTAATAACTGCCACCAACCAATATGATCAAGCAAAGCAGGTCAGCTTACATCCGCAGGGTTAGTGCTTCAGTTCCCTACCGTCAGCTACCAGTCCTTACTGCGGTGTGGCTACCTTCCCTCCATAGCTCCCATAGTTTCCACCTTTGAACCACTCACCCAGCTTCTCCTAGGAGCTCTCTGAGGCACTTCTCCTTTGGCTGCTGTCCCCCTTACTGCTGCTATGCCCAGGGTTTTTATAGTCCTGCCCCTTCCAGTCAGCTGACTAGCTGGCCAGGTTCAGCATTTAACCCTTTCCTTATCAGCACTCCATGCCCAGAAAGTTCTGGCCTTAAAGGGGCGGACCTGCTTTCTGGTGACAGGGCCAGGGCTCCCTGTTACAGGGAGGAACAGTCAAAAGATAGGAGGGGGCCTCTATATGGCTATAGACTCAGCTTTAAATGTTTTTTCTACATGCTTCAAGGTACCAGGCATGGTTCATGAATGCTGCAATGGTGGGGTGGATGAAGCATCCCACAGGAGCATGGTGGGGGTCCCCCCGTGCATTCAGCGGTGAACCCAGAAATGGACCAGAAGCACATGGAGCACCCCCCCAGCTCAATGGATTGACTGCGGGGAGATCCTGGGTCCCACCCCAGACCCAGGATGTATCAGCTGCTGAGCTGGGGTGCAGGGGAGGTCCCCTGCACTCCCCAGTGGACACACAAGTGGACCTGAAGTGCTTCTGGTCCACTTCCGAGTCTGCTGCTGAGCATGCTGGGCACAGCCCCACACTCTGTTGGGACACTCCATCTGCCCCAGCATTTACAAGTCACCTGGTACCTTCGGGTATGTAGAAAAAACATTTAAAGCTGTGTCTATGTCCGAATCATCAAATCTTTGAATCGATTCAGAAGTTTCCAATTTGATTCAGAGAGATTAAAGGGTCTAAATCAAATCAGGAGATTGGGGGATTTGACCACTGAATCAGGCTGAATATCCACCGAATCAAATTACTGACCAAAGCTTGGCACAGCCCTAGTGTGCACTCCATGCGGTGCAGCACTGCCTGCACAGGGAGCAGCTGTAACTAAGCCATAGCTGCAGAGGGTGAAGAGCAGTAGAAGAGTTCCCCTCCAGGGCTGGGCATCCTTGCATAAAGCACCCCCCTCCCAGCCCTGGGGCAGTGGTGGGGGGGGGGGAAAGGAGGAGTCCCTCTCCAGCACCAGACAGAGCCTCCCTTCCCTGTCCTGGGGGAAGGAGGGTCAAGAGTCCCCCCAGTACAGAACAGGGCTCCCCTCCCTGCCCTGCAAAGGCAACCCATTTAGGTGAAGGAAGGTTTAATTTCTTTCTCTGTCCCATCTGGTCCCTTCTGCCATGCAGCCAGGTTCTGCCAGCCCCAGGGGCCACTGCTACAGCACCCTCCCCTCTGCTCCCTGGCTGACAGGCAGATCCTGGCTGTGATGGGGAAGGAGGGGAGAATTAAACCCCTCCCTGCCCAATTTGCCTTAACAGGGCCATGTTGCCTGGCGTCTCACCATGTCCCATCCCTACTCTGGCTAGAGAGCAGAGGGACAGGACCAGCCCAGCTCTGGAGCAGAGCCCTGCCCCACCCAGAGAGCATGCCAGGATGCTGGGGGAGTCTGGTTTATCTTAAACCAGCAAGGGGTCTGGGACAGACATTGCATAAACTAGTTTGAGCCAAATCAGTTAAGTCTGATCAACCAGGTTTATTTCAAACTGGTTTCAGCCATTTCCAAACTGGTTTATGTGCACTGAACATCTGTTCTGCTACAAAATTTAAATCAGATTCTGATCACTTTAAACTGGTTTGTGTAATGTCTGTGCCAGGAAGTCAATCTTTCACTTTACTCGGCCTTGGTGAGGCTACAGCTGGAGTACTGCATCCAATTCCAGATTCTTGTAAACACAAACTTTAGAACAGATGTGGATGTAACCTGGGCGGTACTCCAAGGAGGTACCGCTCTCCAATTGAAGGGATCAAAGCAGGTGCACAAGCGCTGTGGGAGGTGTAGGGACTCTCCTCCCCCTATAGAGCAGAGCCAGACTACCCCTGGGGACTTAACCATATACCTTTTAATGAGAGAACAATACTGGGAACACAACAGGCATAATCAGGGGTGTAGTGGATACCACAATGCCCCAAGGGGGCAGGATTCAACAAAGGTTAGACACTTACAGTCATTGGCAAAAGACAGGGTTAACTAAATATAAAAACACAAACAATACTGGTTGGGAATATAAATATAAATATTTAAAATATAATAAATTGGGAATATAATATAAATATAAATATATAAAAATATATTTTGATATAAATATAAAAAGGCACAAAATACAAAATGTCAAAGGACAGAGAAATATAGGGCCTAGGTACCTGAAGGGGGAGAAAAGGGGAAAAAAAAAATACTGCTCCTTTCTACTGCAAGAAGAATATCTCCTTGCTAACTCACACCAAGTCACCAAAGCTGGGACTTGAAATAAGCTATCCCATGTGGTAGGCAGAATTATTACCAGCACTGCTACACAGCCAACACTGTGCTTCAAGCTGCTAGGGGTCTTGACCTTCCTGGAGTCCCAGCCTCATGTTGAGCAGCCTGGTCTCTGACTGGAAGAGCTGGAAGCTGAGCTGGGAACCCCTCAGGTCGAGGGTCCAACTGCTGCCTGCAGGTCCTGCTCCTTCAGGCTCTTCTGGGGCAACTGCTTCCACCCCGCTGGCTCAGCTCTTTGAAACTCCTTCCTCATAGTCCCTCACTGGTCTCTCCCCTGAGTCAGCCATGCTGCCCTTTTTATCCCCCTCCAGATGACCCAAGGGGTCAAGAAATCAGGGGACATGAGGGGTGAATCTCTGGGGCCAGATTCCCTTTCCTCACCAATCCCAAGTCCTCCAATCATCTTTTGCCCTTTCAAAACCCCTGGGCTAGGTCACTGCCAGCTAGCCCATCACATGGACAAGCTTGAAACAGTCCAGAGAAGAGCCACATGCATGATTAGAGGGACATGGGACTCTTCAGCCTGGAGAAGCAAAGGCTCAGAGGTTATTTGGAGGCAGCCTATAACATCAGTAACTGGGAAAAAAGTCTGTTCAGCAGGGCACCCCAGGGGAAATGAGGTCTCTAATGGTCATAAACTTCCGGAAGACCATTTTAGATTGGACTTCTAAGGAAAAACATTATTACTGTCCAAGTCTTAAAAAATAAATTGATAGTGGCTTTCCTTTTAGGTATCCTGTAGAATAGATAGATACAGACTCTACACAATGTAACTCTCTCTTGCATCCAATTTTTTACTAGCAGTTCTCACTAAGATCTGAAGATTCATTTCTTCAGAAGTTATAAGAACTGCTAGTAAAAAACTGGATGCAAGAGAGAGTTACGTTCTTTTATAAAGAAACAACCCCCAGCAGTGGAGCAGAGTGCTAATTTGGTTTGTGTCAGTATAATTTCCACTAAAAACCTAAGTAATTTCCCTAAAGTTTGGCTTCATGATGTCAAATGCTATGGGTCAAATCCTGTGCATAGTCAGTCATCATCTTTGCAATTCTCCTTGACTTCAATTGCAGGTTATGGATACCCTTTTTTTCCCCCTTACTGCACTCTCTTTCCATACATGCCTCTTGCATTGCTGTTTTGAGCAGATTCTGTCAGCTTCATTTCCAAGACAAACAGGTTTGTCTCAGTGCCTACAGGGTCTATTTAGTTTAATTCCAGTCAACCCTAATTGCTTTGCATCACTTTGGGCCATACTGTTGTATATCAAAGTCAAGGCATTAAACTGTATCATAAGGATAAGCACTGAATGGCTATAAGCTTGGGCATTTGGGAGAGAACTTTGTGTCCAAAACTGTTACATTTTTATGGCATACTTCCTGAACTGTCATCTGTGCGAGGGGAAGAAAAAGTATGGATATATGCTAAAATTTCTCCTTTTGCAGAACCTAAAAAGAGAGCACACCACATCTCTACTTCTTTAGCTGAAACTGTAAAGATTCTGAAATAAAAGAGATCCTTCAAATCCTCACCATGTTTCTCAGTGCCTCTTGAACCAACAACAGATGAGAAGACAGAAGTGCTGTAGTAGCCCAAGTGTTGCTATCACAATGTTCTTCCCATGCACAGATGTCAGATAGCTGGTAACATGAAGGCAGCCATGGGTAAGAGAAAGAGAAACAAAAAGAAAAAAAAAATGTTTTCATAACGCAATGTATTTTAAGACCAGCTACATCAAGGTTACATTACCACTCATCCTTTCTGTACTACGATTTTATGTGCAAGTACGTTAGCTGTCATATCATAATAATACATCTTTTTCCTAGTTTAGATTTAAATAAATATTTATATCTATCTAGAAAGATAGGTAGATATACATATAAATTGAGAACTATGTGAAGCCAGTGAAAGGAGCTGGAGAGGGAGTCATGGGGGAAGCCAAGAAAAAACAATTGGGAAGGAAGGTAGCCTTAGAGGAAGAGTTGATAAGAACATGGTAGGAATGAGACAAGAAGTGTGAATAACTGGAGGGACAGTGTTCATCTGCACAGTGTAAATCAATCCATTTTACCCAAAAAAAGTATGCTGTGAAAAAGTTCTAAAAAAAATGCTTTAAAATAGCTATAGCTGGCACACAGTCAGGGAACCTATGTTTAAACTTCATTAGGTATAACCGAATTTCTACTGTATTCAAAACAAATTCAGTTAACACAGTTTAATTTCCATTGCTGATGGAGCCTGAGAGAGAGGAGAAAAAGAAATAAAAGAAAGATGAAAAAGATAGAAAAGATACGCTGAAAAATAGACACAGAAAAAAAGGTGAAAAAAAATAAGGAGTAAAAGAATAAAAAAAAAAACCATGGTAGACATAGTAAGTTTCTGTATTAAAAAAATTAAAGACATATTGCAGCCAGAATATTATTTACTATCTACTTGAGTAATATATTGCTTATACCATGACTCAAGCACTAGTAACCATAAAGTTTATACAGAACACATGCGTAAAAGTATCCTTGCTTTTCTTTGTGTTAAATTGCTTGTGTTTCATAGATATATCTGACATGTTTAAAGCACAAGAAGATATGACAACCTGTTCAAAATGAGAAAAGTCAAGCATTTTTATTTAAATTGTAGAAGGGTTTTTGACCTACTACCTATGAGGAATGTTATTATTAAATTTTCCTGCATTTATTGCTGGTATCATTATAAACAATGTATTCTACTTTGTACATTTTTTCTGTTTTTTAAAGTTAACACATCAGGTGATGTAAGAGAAGAGTGTGAAACACATGGCATACAGGCCAGATTTGGCCTGTAAAACCATGTTGCTTGGACTGCAGGGCTCCCAGAGGGCCCAAGAACTAGGGGTGGGCTAAGCAGGGGGAAGGGCTTGCCACCAAAATCCAGAGCATGGAGTCTTGTTGGGATCACATGTTGGTGGCAGGGGAACAAGCACTAGCTGCTTTTCCCACTGCTGTCACGGTAGAATCTCTCTGGCCTGAGGGGTAGGGTGAATTTGACACGTCTGATATAAGAAGTGACACGTCTATTTTTATTGTCTAAAATATGAGCTCAAAAGGAGCATTTTTTTCCTATATTATGGGACTCTTTTTGAGAATTAGGAAGAAAAAAAAACAATAAAAAACTGTGGGAACCCTTGCCTCAGACCTCCAAGATAATTTCTTAAAGAGATCTTTACCAACTCTTCTGTTAGGCTAAAAATATGTTACAGCTTTGCCTCTTGATATTTTGACACCTATGGACAAACTTCTCCCTATTAAATTCTGTGGAGTTGATTTTTTGTATCTTGGCTGTGAGCCTGATGTTTCCTAGTGAATTATATGGCGTTACACAAACTGATTTTTTTTGACCATGCCATTTTACCTAGGTTGTGGTATGCCAAATTATCTGTTGCAGATGGGAAAACATGTGAACAGGTATAATCCATTTATTAGTTTATGGTCGCAAAGTCCTCCAGGGAGTGTACCAAATCCAGAATGCTGGATTTGGTATTTCAGAGCGTGTTTAATGAAACAGTTGAGATGGCTCAAATATATAGTTTATTCCATAGCATAAAGCATTCCTAATAGATATGAATATTGATAATTTTGTAGACTACAAAATCATCAAATCTGTAGGGAGCAAATATCTCACCTTTGGATAAACACTATGAGATTTTCAAAACACAAATGTAGCAGACATGTATTTACTTTTAAATGGTTGTATTGAAGATTGTCTGCATCAGTATAACTCAGATGGAGAACTGAAAGATGATAGGAAGCCTGATTAGTTATTTCACTTTGTAGATGTTGATATCTATGGGCAAACCTAAGTATCTACATATCTTTTGGAAATGAGAGAGGCAGTATTTAGGGCTGTGTGAAGCTTCAGTCCCTGATTTGAACTGGCAGAGATTCAGCAGCCAAATCTCCGAATCCAAATTGAATTAGGAGACCCTTTAATTTCTCCAAATCAAATCAGTACCCTCCAATCAATTCAGAGAGATTCGGAAAGGTTCAACAATTCGACCATAGCTTTAAATATGTTTTTCTACATCTCTCAAGGCACCTGGCAGCTCATGAATGCTGTGGTGCTGGGGCAGATGGAACATCCCACAGGAGCATGGGGGGCTCCCCAGCACACTCCCCGCTGACTCGGAAGCAAACCAAAAGTACTCTGGTTCACTTCCAGGTTCACAGATGAGCACACAGGAGCTCCTCCCTGCACTCCTGTGGGATGCTCCATCAACCCTAGCATTGCACCATTTACAAGGTACCTAGAGGTATGTAGGAAAAACATTTAAAAGGTGTGTCTATGGCCAAATCGCCGAGTATCTGAATCAGCATTGAATCTTCGGATTCATATTTGGCGGAATCAAAATCGGGGACAGTGATCTGAATCAAATTACTATCCCCAAATAAGGCCAGATGCAAATCTGAAACATATGGACTGTTTCACACACCATTACTAGCTGTGCATGTATTTGCTGTTTCTGATAGGTGTTAGAGACTGAAAACATATTTACGGAAGAGTGTCACAGGCAGGGTCCTACAGGAGGGTCATGATCTCCTCAAGGCCCACTTCCTGTCCCAAGTTGGCCCAAGGGCACCCTCAGATTCTTGCCCACCATGTCTTTGATGTTCACATATGTTAGGGAGGCTGCCTTACATCTCCTTGGACATGGTTATTTCTGGCCCTGTGAACTCCCAGACTTTTCATGGGTCTCACTCTACAATGGGTATTTTAGGGGCACCCTAGCCTTATGGGCTACGCATGGCTCCAACCACCCTATATACCATGCCCCAAGCCTTGCAGCTAGAATAGATGTTGTTTGGTCTCTCTCCGTCTCCTTCCGTGAACTCTCTCGGGGGTCTTCTCTGTAACGCCGCTCTCTCTAGGGGCTCTCCTATAATGCCACCCTCTTGGAACTCACCAGCAAGCTGTCCCCTTCTCTGGGGCTCACTGTGCCCGCTCTGGGGCTTTTCCACAATGCCCCCTTCTCTGAGGCTTCTCACCTGCCCCGCTCTGGGGCTAGGGTCTATGCACCCCGAGTGCTTCAAGGTTTGCCAGTAAGCCATCCCTTTCTCTGGGGTTTGCTGCACCTGCTCTGGGACTTTTCCACAATGCCCCCTTCTCTGGGGCTTCTCAACTGCCCTCTCTGGGGTTGGGGTCTATGCACCCCAAATGTTGCACCCTGACTGGCACTGGGGCCCTCACACTCCGCTGCGAGTCCCTTATGAGGCCTCCTCCAACCCCTAATAGCCTCACCCAAACCACCGGTGATAAACACCACAACAGAAACTCAAGCCTCTTGGCTACAACATAAACATGAGCCGCCTGGCTATAACAACATGGCCTACTGCGGTTCTTCATCCCACAGCCATATCAGTGCTGCTCTCTCAACAGGCTTCTCCTCTCTTTTGCAACAGAGAGCTCCTTCTTGGACTGCTGGCAGGGAACTGCCTCCGTTCTCCTGCCTGTGATTTATATAGGAGCCAGGTCCTGCCCCTTTCAGTCAGCTGACCTCCTGGTTGCCCTGGCAACCCACAGCTGAGGTCCTTATTCCCTGCTAGGGCTCTTTCCCCAGCAGTTTCCCCCCTTTAGGAACAGGGGGCCCTCAGTGCTCTGTGACAAAGAAGCATGGCATAAGTAATGGCTGTATTGTTCCTTAAGTACAACTCATCTGAGACCCACATGGCACCTGAATTGGTGAAAGAAATGGTTAGCCTCAGGGAAGTTTTAAACCACTGCCTTTCTGCTCAGCCTATGAGTTCTAATGAACATTTTTGTGCAGTGTAAAATTTCCCAACCAGGAAGGGTCTGAAACCACTAAATTTGGTGGATAGACTGAAATAGGAGACCACAACCCCTATTACTGAGTGCAGGGTGAAAGCTTCAGTAAGGCAGACTGCTTAGTTGTAAGTTGGCTAGTAGGAGCAGTAGAGCAGTAAGACTGCCAGTTAGTAAAAAAAAAACCCATATGCTGCATCAGGGAGGGAGAACCTAGTGACTAGGTGGGGTGCAACCAGATCGGGGATCTAAACAAAGCTCCTAGACTGAGGAAGGAGTTCTGAGCCAGGGTAGCCTCAGGAAGGGAGTTCTGCTGCACTAGAAAGAAACACAGGGCTAGGGACTGACATTTAAAAATCCTGAGCCTGAACTGATTCAATCTTTGCAAGTTAGTTTAACCTGGCTAGGCTGAACTGGATCGAAACTGGACAGACATTTTCTCTGAACTGAAGAGAACATGCCTTCAGTGGCTCAGACTAGAAGCTGGGGGGGGGGGGTGCTAGACCAGTCCTCCCTTCCCTCCAAAAGTACTGAGCTGGGGTGGGGGCATGGCCAGGCCCAGACAGGACTGTCTCATTAGGGTTGTCTGCCTGCATGGTCCCAGGCTTTTCCCTGCTGGCTTCTCAAGGGGCGGGAGTGTTGTCAGCCCCCAGTCCTGGGTTGGCATTCTGAGGCAAGGAAGGGTGTGGCTCTGCTGATGATACAGAGTTTTTCAGTCTCCCTCCATGCTTTGTCATACTATCTGCAACAAACTGACAGGAAAGCAAGCCAGCTGGGAGCTGATAAGAGTCTTTATCATCTGATTAGCAAAACAATGGCCTCTCTCCATTAGTTCAAACTTCTTAAACAGTTTACCAGCTGATCTGCTGATTAACTGCAAAAGCCCTGTTCTGTCTGCCTGCCTGTCCTAATGAAACTGGAGAGAGAGACACACACACACACACAGACACCTCTTGGCATTAGCTCATATACCACATGCCTAGGGTCCTTGGGGCTGGGTCCATGCTATGGGAGACAGGAGGGAGGAATGGGGGATTTCCTGCTTGAGCAGTGATGGGGTAGACCCTGCTGAGCCTGCAAATCTCTGCTGGAGCTGCAAATCTCAGCCAGGGAACAGAGGGGAGGGGCCAGCCCTGCTCAACCCAGAGAGCATGCTGGGTGCTGAGGGATTCTGATTTAACTTACACCAGCAAGGGGTCTGGGACAGATATTGCATAAACTAGTTTGACCCAAATCAGTTAAGTCTGATACTACATTCAATCAGGCTTATCTCAAAACAGTTTCAGCCATTTTCAAATTAGTTTATGTGCACTGAACATTTGTTCAGTTACAGGTTTAAACCAGTATCTGATCACTTAAACTGATTTATGCGTAATGTTTGTCCCTAGCCAGGAATATAAGTTTGCTTATGGTTTTGTTTCAGGGGCTGTCATAGCCACTAGGCATGGGGTGACTTTGGGGGGAGATGGGAGGCCACTGAAGATACCCAGAAGGAGGGTATAGGTTGAACTCTTGGATTAAGGACCGTTTTGAAGGCTCAGCAGTCTGAGCTTGAGGACAGGGCAGAATACGGCCTCAGTGGCCTGAACCTGAATGCTAGGGTAGAGTCTTTACAGAGACAGAGGTAGCTTGAGAGCAGCCTCCCAGATGTATAGCAACATCAAAAGCTGTGACAGGTGAGAACATTGGAGGGCACCCTGATAAACCACAGTATAAAATGGCCCTTGTGTGGCCACCGGGGGTACCGCAGACACCCTCAGAGGTAGGGTCCTATTATATGTCATAGACCAGTGGTTCTGAACCGTTTTTGTACCAGGACCCATTTGTAAATATTGATGGCCATTCCCAATCCAGGGCCCCTCACTCCCGACCCGCTGTCTCCCACCCCAAGGCCCCAGTCTCCCAGTGTGAGGGGCAGGGTGAGGTGTGTATGGGGCACTGGGGTCCGAAAGCAGCCCCTTGCAAGCTGTAACTCTGCCAGCCTGCAAGGGAAAAGACAGTTTCCTATGTTTTTCTCCTTTAAAGGAGAATCAATTTTTAAAGTTTGTTTGCAACCCTTTCATATATTCTTGCAACCTATTTTTGGGTTGTGACCCACAGGTTGAGAAATGCTGACATGCACCCACTAAATGATCATCAGAGTTTGATAGTGTTTTAACTTTCCCAAACCACATTAGATTCCCTGGAGTATTCTACAAAGGAAAGCTGAGGCTGTATTACAGAAAAACATGTAAAACGCGTAT
Source organism: Caiman crocodilus (assembly GCA_030014935.1). Classification (NCBI taxonomy): domain Eukaryota; kingdom Metazoa; phylum Chordata; order Crocodylia; family Alligatoridae; genus Caiman; species Caiman crocodilus. The sequence continues at coordinate 36,403,220 of JAGPOW010000261.1, read as the reverse complement.
TACAGAATTTTGGGAACAGTTCACAACTGAAGTATAATGTCTCGTTTATTAAACTGATAGATCAGTAATGTTTTGCTTATTAAGGCATGGCTCTTACATAGCAGCTAAAGCATACTAACAAAGGGACTAATGTTTAAAAAAATTGCAAGGTCAGCACGGTAATGTATCAATAAGTTTTTAAAATTGTGTGCCACTCAATTCACAAAAGTTACAGAGGAGTACCTCAAGTCCAGAAAGGTTGAGAACCACTGATCTAGAGCATTGAATAAAGAATCAGGAAGTCCCGTGTTTCTAATCCTGGTTCATTCAATAACTATTTGTTGTTGTTGTTATTGTTTACTGTTTGTCATAACCATTCATTTTGCAATAGCACCCAGAAGCCCTTGCTTACACCACCTACCTTTGCAAGGCTTCCCTTTTTCCTGTCTGACAAATAAAATTATAATACACTGATGTCAGCAGTATTCTGAGAGAATGAATTGATGATGTTTATGTTGCATGTTGTAGAGGCAAAGCAGTAAATTAGTGCTGAGAGTTGTTATTGTTTTTGAAACAACTGAATCATTATTTTTCAAAAAGATAACAAAGAGCAGCTTGGCAAAGAGATAAAGGAATAAAGAAATGGAGAGCAGAAGGCTAAAGACAGTATTCTCGTTTTCTTCACACTAAATAGTAAACTCTTTAAGGAACACTATATTCTTTCTTTCCCATTGTTCAATCAACTAACCTCTTACACTCAAGAGCAGTCATTTCATATCTGTATTTACACTTCTCAAGCCATACTTTACACTCATGCTTTTCAGCACTTTACACATTTATTTAAGGCTCAACTCTGAGCACTTATTCCTCGTATTAGGAAAACATCGCACTCACACATCACAGGCTATAACCACAAAGCTGTTATAAATCATAGGATATCACTGACATCCTCTTCCCTTTCATCTTCACATACATGCAATGCTCTTTCCAAGGTTGTTGCTTTCACTTAGGCTGGTGTGGTACTTTCTTCTCTGATTGAAAATAAAAAGACTTTCATTTCTTTCTCAGCAAATAGAATATTTATTTTCCTGATACCATACAACAGCATAGCTGTTAATGCATTCAGGTCAGCCCATACATATTTGTCAATCAAAGGTTTATACTGCAAAGATTCCTTTTGTACTGAAAGGCAAACAACCATATCAAACCCATTAATCTAATTTTAATGCACTGAGGATATTACATTACATCTGGTGTTAAAGTATTTACTGTACAGTTCTTTGTCTAAATACTGGCTTTTGAGTTGAAGAAAGGGAAGCACAATCCAAATTCTGCTACTTATGTGGTTATAATAGTTGCCTAGAATTGGCTCGCAGACCATTTTTTACTTTGAATCCTTGTGATTACACTGGTGTAAATTAGAAATAACTCTGCTGAAATCCAGAAGTAATTCATAAAAACTAAAAGAGCATGTGGAGAAGCAAAGGAAAGACACAGTGGAGAATGGAAGGTGGATAGAGGAGAAGGAGGTTTAGAGGAGACATCTGTTTGGGAACACTGAAGGCAGTGGGAGGAATGTAGGGGTTGGAGGATGTGACCCTAAGGTTGTAAGTAGTTCCTTTTTTCAAAGAAAAGATACTTTGCATGTTGAACTCAGTTTGCAAATATCTAGCAAGCTTGAACTTCATCCACAGGCTGGTACATGTCTGCTTATTAAGTCAATCCATTTGTTTTTTAATTGTGTATCTTACTTACAATCCATACAAAGGTTTGTGGCAATATCGTCCGCCTCCTACATAATCTCATTTGAAATTTTGATCTAATTGGTGAACTAAAACAGGAATATAACAATTCTACAGGGTTTTTTTTTAATTCTTGTTCGCTTTACTAGATAAAATAAATGTAATTTGAAGAGATGCAGACTCCCAGGAATTTAAAACACCTCCCCATAAAAGAAAAACAATTTGGCTAGGCAGTGTAGAGAAATTGAGCTGGCATGAATCAGCAGCTAATCATAGGGTGGGACAAACAAACAAAATTCTGATAGGGCAGATAAACTTCTTTGCATTGTTTTATCGGAAAAACTTTAAAATTCCCTGCTAGTTTTTAGTTACTTGATTTAAATTAACGCATTAAATTTAAAGAAAGCTGGTAGAATCTGTGAGGCAGGTTCTAAGATGCTGACCTGATTGTGTATTAGCAACATCCCTGAGGATAATCTGATTGTTTTCCTCCCCTCTTAATAAAGAAAGCCCAATCCTGATAGCACAAGCGAACACACCTTTGATCCTGTATCAACTAGAAAAATAGCTGGTGGTTGAAAAACTATTTTCAAACATGACCTATGCGCCTCTAGCCTAAACCAGGCCAATGTGGTCTTTTTCAGGTACAGAACATTATACACTGCTGTGCTGGCAGGATCACACTCTATGTTGTATCATATTCACATAGTGTTGTGTAATGGTAAAGGTATTTAGTTGGAACAGCACAGCTTTATGATTGACTGATGATATGAAGAAGATCTAAGTGAAGATAATATTTTTCAAAGAAAGATATTGCTGGCACTTGGCTACCTGTTCTGTACAGGATTTATTTGCACTTGTCAGCCAACCAAAATGAAGCCTTTAATACTGCCAATTTGTGGCTGCCTTTGCTGTAAAATATTCTGTTACTAAATCAGCAGTTTTCTTCAGTCTGTGTTTGTCTTAAACCTTTCTGTGAAACAGTATATAACTCCTTAGAGCCATTTACTGCCCTTGCTATGCATGCAATGAGAGTTCTGTGCAAAGATCAAGGGGAGATTAAGTGTAGTTACATCTAGGTGATAGTGATGTAGGGTTTACTTTAGGGTTGCTCATTTATTAGGATATATTTTGTGTTTTCTTACTGAGGGGCAATTCAGATGTATTCAAGCCTGGACTCATTGTTCTCACTATTTAAATATTTCAGAGTAACTGCAGTGAGTTGAAGAAGTGTTTCTGCCTCCGTAATGAGTTAAAGATGCACAAAAACTACATGTATGGTAAATCAACACATTGATAGTAAGTTCAGACTTTCCTTTCTAAATATTTTTCCATGCACAAATTGGGCTTATATAATTTCTGCAATTGACTACTCTGAATAAAATACATATTGAAATAATATTTTTGTAAACAGTAATGTCTGATCTATCCAGATGAAGTGATATGAGATGTTAATTCCTTAGACTTGTCTGTAGTTAACTGCGCCAATGCTAAATGTAGTGATCACTGGGTTAAAAAAATACAGGCATATAATGAATGAGAACAGCAAACTCATGGAGCAATAAGCAACTTCTACAGACACTTCTGGCTCTGACTCCTTAACTGAGGGGCCAATTCCCAATTCCCAACCTCTATAGTGTAAGTAAGGAAGTGTATCCAGACTACAACCTCTAGCACCACACTAAATGCAGAACTGTAACTGGCCCACGTTTACTTGACTTTTTCAATAAGATTTCCAGAGATGGAAGTACAGTTATTTTGCCCTTTTGCAACAGCATTGCACTTGATATATTGTTCCAATGAATAATTACATATGAGTTCATTTTCAATAGATTATTCATTATGAACCCCAAACACCTTTTCAGAGGGACTTCTTCCAGGAGACAGTTCAGTTTCCTAAGTATGGTCTATCATCTTTGTTTCTAGTTTTCCATTTAACTGGATTAAAAAGTCTACGTTTGCTCAAACTCAGCTTACCAAATGATTCAAATTTCTCTAGATCACTGATTTGTCATGCCATTATTTATCACTCCCCCAATTTTGTATCATCTGCAAACTTAACAGTAGTGATTTTATATTTTCTTTATAGGTATTGACATAACTTGCATGTAGTCAGGAACTAATCTTTGTAGGACACCTTCTGCTTAATGGTACTTTCTTTATACTTGCGTTTTGAGCCCTTTTTTCTTTTATCAGTTTAATGGGTGCTATGCTGATTTTCTTTTTGTATTATTCTAGTTTATTAATCAACACATAATGTACATTGTTGTCTGAAATATTTTACACATAGACAAACATAGTTGGTTCTATTCAGTATTTGTACAGGAAATCTCCAAGGAAAACACAGATGTCACATGAAATAATGTTGATGGCTGAAAAGATGACACACACTTTCCTCTGAGAAAATGCTGTAAAAATATTTCAATAAAGTATCAGAGAACATTATGCTCCTGGTAGTGCTAATTTTTGAAGAAACCTAAAACAGAGGGATTTTTTTTACTAAGGATGGGAGGGAATACATCAAAAATCAAAATCTTTAAAATTGTCTATATTTCCACAAAAAAAAGCCTTGTTTGGTGGTGGCTGTTTCTCCTGTTAAGTACAAGCTTGTGAGCCTGGTGATCTTTTTTGGCTAAAAGTACTATATTTTAATTGAAATCAGTTGAAGAAATTATAAAGAAAATAATTTTAGATATTTCTTTTTCTTGGGATCAGCAGTACTACCTTCAAACATAAAGATATAATTTAACAGATTGCTTTGTTGTTTGAAGTGTTAAAAAAATACTGGGGGAAAACCTCTTGTTTCATATGCTGAGTAATTCAGTAACTATATTTTACGCAGAATGATGATCCAATGCCAATTTTGGTTTGTTGATTATGCTTTTCTGTAGATGCAACTTTATGTATTGTTTCACTAATAGTCATGTTTTCTTATTTATTATCTCTATATGTTAATATTGCTGTCATTAATCTGCCTATGTTAGATTAGCCAGTATTAAAAACAATTTTTCTAAGTTTTATACACTAGTTTTGATCAGTGGTGATTACAGAAACAGTAAATGTGAGAAAGAAGAATTTTATTTCAAGCAATAAATCTCCTGTAAAAATAAAACAAGTATGATTCTCTCTAGGACCTCTCCATGGGTTAATTCAGATAAAAAGTCTTCTATATAACATATACAATAATATATACTGGAAGAGATTAAGACCTATTTTTAAAGTACTAAATTGCATCTAGGTTAAACATAACCATGCAGGGCAGGTCTACAAGAAAAAGATAATCTTTGTTGTCTTACTCCCTTGCAGATCCATGTAAAGCTTGTAAGTAGTATCCTTGTGCCTAATGGAACACCAGGTTTGAACTCCAGCAGATCCTCTCCCTAAATCAACTGAACTGGAAATGGGAAAAGAATGAGTAAAGCCATGGCTTAACTGCTGCAGACCAGCTTAGATAATTGGTACATCTGAGAAAGGCATATTCCTACTTCCGATCATGCTCCAGGAGAAATTGTGCCCATCAAGTCCCTTCTCAGACACAGCTAGTCCATGAGGTTCTAAAGAGCTTAGAAAGACACAAGTGAAAAAGTTGCATATATTAAAGTATCAGGAAGAGAATCAAATTCCATGTAGGGAGTGTTCATACATAAAAAAAGAAAGGCAGTTCACTATTCAGGCTTTATTACTTCTTCCACACGTGCAGTTCTTTGTGATCAAGCACTTCCTCTAAGGATTTGTCTATACTTCATTTGAGAGATACGAAAGCAGCAACCTGGATAATGGCAGCAATGAAGCTATGGTGGCACAGACTTCTGTCCAGGCCAATCACCTGAGTGTTACAGTCTCCTGTGGGCTAGTCGCAGTCTGTTGTATTGTCACCCAAACTAGGTTGGTGTGACTACCTGTGCTGTCATCATACCTCTGATTGCAGTGTAGTCATGCCCCAAATTCTTAGACATGGCTGATACAATATTTTATCCTACAAGTACTGTAGTGCTATAGTGCCCCCTATTGGAATACTGTTTTCTTAACATCCTTTTGCCACATTTGAGATAGCAAAATTAAATACTGCAACTGGATTACATGCTTGACATTCTATTACACTCCCTTCTATTACAGTAATTATCATCACTTATAAATTAACACCCATGAAAAGACTTATTTTTGTATGGGCTTGAGGGAGTTTTCTTCCACACCTTAGTATGCTGTGAAGTGTTGCGTATGCCTTTGAGGCACCTGAGGACTGTAAGTCTTCCTTGCAAGAACAGGAGACTGCCTTGCATTTGATTCTTTGGTTTCTTGAAGTGAAAGCTTACAACAACATCTACCTTATATGCATTATTTGCTCGTTGGACTGTGCTCCTTTCATGTCCTGCTGACAAGCCGTGATGAAATATGTATTTCATCATGCTCCACACCCATATTTATGTCTTCCTGTAGTGGGCCCTGATATGTTTGTATTCTCAGCAAAATAAATATCCCCATTCATTTTTGTGTTAGATGAGCAAGAATGTATCTGTTCAACTTTCTTCCAAGTTCCTGATTTGTCCTGAGGAAATCATCTAATCCTGATAGGAGCTCCTCTTCATAGATGTGGGAGTTCTTTAGCATCTCAAAAGGGGTAAGATTTTACCTTGCATGCAACTCATCCTTTTTCTTCTTTTATTTCTTTCACCTCTGCCAATATTATTATTGCTGCAACTAGAGGCACCCAGGCTACTATTAATGCTTCTCAAACAAGGGTTTTTTAATGTTTTATTACATTCAAGAATGCCTTGCAATGTATTGAATTTGCTTTTTGCAATTCCTTTGGTAGAATATGAGCAATTTTAACTACTAGGTCAGCCTGCTGGGTCCCTGCTATGAGTTACATGCTTCCCTTACCCAGTAGCACTTGCCAATATTCATATTTGGCAACGAATGCTGAAAATATTTTTGGTTTTGCACAGGTAGGCTATATTTCTTCAGTTGCAGATATTTGACAGAGAGCATGTTCAGTGCTTTGCATAGATCTTTGCATATATCTATGCACTTGCATACCTTGCTTGGCTTCTTAATGGCTACCATGTTGCTTATCTAGCCTGTAGCTTTAGCAATGGTGCCTTTTCCCCACTTGATTTATTGCTTCTATTATTTGTTCTTTTGATCCAGTGGGTACCCTGTGAGACAGGTTCTGAACTATAATGGCATTATCTGCTTACCAGCTGTAATGTGCTTGAAATATATTTCAGTCTTGGTAATCTTTCAATCTTTTAAACAGGTTTAGTGCAGATACCACAGTGTATCATTTGTTGTAGCCATCGTTTTTGTTAAGCTTATGAGTGTATTTATAAATAATTTGTCCTCAATTTAGTGTTACTATGCTCATCTTCAGGGATCTGGGTTTTCCATTCACCATGGAAAAACACAGAAAAACATGGATTTTCTCGATATGCACACATGCATGTGGCAGCCAGGCAGCATGGAGAGCAGCTCCTGCAGCTCCCCTCAGGTAAGTCTAGGACGGGAGGGATTGAGGCCCCCATAGTGAGGGAGGGAGGGAGTTGGGCAGCACTGGGACTGGGGGTGCTGCCCAGCCAGGACAGTATATGGGGCCTGGGGCTTGGGTAGGAATTTGCAGCTGAAGGATGGAGCTGTGGGTGGCTCATCTGGAAGGTGGAGGGGAGGGGGCTCCCTGCCACCGTGTGCACTCCCAGGAGGGGCATGGGGGGCATGTTCCCCCCAGATTTGTGCATGGGGTGGGGGCAGATGAAGGCTGGCAGCTATGGCCTTGGGGCTCCTCCCCCTGTTGCCCTCCCCCTGGGGGCCTCCACAGCCCAGTGGGTGGGACCCTGAACAGGAGGGCAGAGCAGGGTGGGGAGCCTTGGTGCCACCACTGGGAGCCCCATGCCACTGCCTGCCCAGCAGCAATGGGAGCGGTGGCACAGAGTTGTGCTGCCTGGTGGGCAAGAGGCACCTTGCCCTGGTGATGCAGTGCTCCTGGCAGCTGTGGGTCCTGAATGAGGGGCACTGTCAAGGGCCAGGTGTTGGCCTTGAAGATTGTCCCTATTGTTTAAATAATTAGTTTTATGCCTGTAGTTATAATTGGTTTGAGGCATAAAGAAGTTTGTCTGTTACTTGTGCACTGTACTGTATGGTGGGATAATTCTAGAATGAGTGACCTTTTTACCTCTCAATCCCATATAGAGGGACGTGTGAAAAATCATAGCGTCTCATGTGAACATTTTAGTAATGTGTGCACAATATATTGATCAGCAGGTACTATTTTTTTGGCAGGACTTTGTGTGCTGTGTGTACAATTTAGTGCAGTGTGAAGAGCTGAGAGGGCTGTGTGCACCCCAGGTATGTAAGAGTTGCTGTGGGGAAGAACTGCATGCTTGTTCTATGCTCTGCTCCGGTCTGTTCTTCTCTGGATTGCTGTTGATGGTGCCAAAACTGTTCATGGGTTTCCTCAGCTTCACTCTGATATACTAGAATTGGTAATGCGTAGTAGTATATGTCTTTAGTTCCCCTCATGTTCCTTGTGTTAGTTTGTTATATATAATTATTGTAAATAATTATTGTCTCATAAAAAACCATTTAATTTGTTTCATTTTAATTTTGGGATCCTTGCATGTTAATTCCTATAACCAGGCCAGGCCGCCTAACTCAATAATAGCTGAGTCAGATTGGGCTGCTCATTCCCCTTCCGCCCACTATAGTCTATTTAACTGAAGCCGCCTTTCAGTTCTTGTGTAATTTTCCCTGGCTTCACAGGGGGAAGTGGGTGCAGAGTGAGGGGCACAAGCAGGGCGTCGGGGCTGTGGATGGGGAGTGAGAGGCAATGGCATGGGCAGGGCACTGGCATATCAGGACTACTCAGCACCACAAAGTAGTGGGGGGAGGGGAACAGCTGCAACTGGACCCATGTCTTGGTGAGCAAAGTGGGCAGGGAGAGCTCTGATTTTCCATAATAAAAAACCCCCAAATCAAATGCCAAAATGCATAGGTATTTATCATTTATTTTATTATAGTGACGGAGGCACTACTAGGCTTCAAATTGCTTTAAAACTGTAAATATATCAATAACACTTTGTATTCAACTGATACCTATATACAGTAAAAGCTCTATTATCCGGCATCCCCCATTCGTGGGGGATGCCAGACAACAAAATATGCTGGTTAATTTGAGTGTCCCCAGCTGCTTCTTCTCCCGCCACATCTCGGGCATCCCTCCTCCCTTCCTGCAGCATCTCCGTCCCTCCCACGGCATCATCACCCCTCCCATGGGGCCTGCAGGCCCTGCGGGACAGGGAGGCGGGCCCTGCACAACCTGCTATGTCCCTGGCCTGTGGGGGCTTGGCAGAACAGGCTGCTTTGCCCCCAGCCATGGGGACTTGGAGAAACCAGAAGTGCCACAGTGGGCACTTCCAGTTTCACTTTATCTTACCCCACACACACACACACAAGCGGGCATGCTGGTTAGTAGAGCATGCCAACTTGTAAGATGCTGAATAGCGCAGCTTTTACTGTATAATGGCATTTCATTTTAATCACAGAAAAACATGGATTTGGAGGTTTTTGATCAAAGAATATGCAATTTTTAAAGAGAGAAAACCAGGATTTCTGTCATTATGCATTAGATTGCTGTAGCTGAAAGCAGTGGCTCCAGTATTGTCTGTACTTCTTGAAATTTCAGCTTCTATGTTTTTCCTTGAAATTCTGCTTGTAATTGATATGGTTGTAGCGATAACATAACTATGCCATTATACATACTTATTTGTTCTGCTTTATTATAACTGCATTTTCTTCTCTTGAACAATGCTGATGAAGTTTTCATAGCTAGGCCCCACTGTCTAGCTGGCATTAGTTTTCCTGTTAGTTTGTATACTGCTGCCTTGTCCTTGCATGTGGTGCCAGTATGGCTAAGTACAGACAGTCAAAAAGCCCAACACTGAATTGATTCAATCTTCACAGGTTAGTCTAAGCTGCATAGATTGACCTGATAAAGTAAACAGACATTCACTTTTGATTCTGGAAATGGAGCTACATTCCTGTAGTGGCTAAGGCCAGAAGGCAGGGGTTAGGTGCTAAAGCATGCCTCCCTGCTCAGCTGGAGCAGAAAGCTTGAGCCAAGGCTAGCCTACCTACCCAGCAAGGTGGGGCTTGCAGGGGAGGTGAAAAGCATCCAGGGATGCTGGGACACTGTGAGATAACTTGAATCTGGAGGGACTCTGAGGCAGAAGTTCAATAAACCAATTTAACCTAAATCAAGTTAAGTCTGATGCTACATCCATCCAGGTATATCGTATAACCAGTCTTGGCCATTTTGAAAGCAGTTTATGTGCACTGAACTTCTTTTGTGTTACAGATTTGAACCAGTTTCTGATCACTTTGAACAGTTTATGTGTTATTTCTGTCTCTAGCCGATGAACTTTTCAGTCTTACAGTTTTACACCAGTCAGCAATGGGGGGGATGCCCCCATGGCTGATCTCACTGACCAGGGAGGTACCCCATAGGGGCCAATAGGACTGACCTGCGGGGGTCCCCCATGGCCGGTCAGCATGATCGACTGCTGAAGGAACCCCCTCCCCCGTCACCAAAAAGCAGCCACACCACTTCCTGAAGTCCCGCAGCTATTTCCGGAAGCAGCACAGCTGCTTTTGCTGGCAGCCCTGGTCCCAGCTGTATAGCTGGTATAATAAAGTAAGCTAGTTCTTCCGAGTGGGTTCTAGGTTTGGCTTTCACCTCTTCCTGGTTTCTGCCTGAAATAGAAACACTCTAATGTTAACAGTTTAAATACAAGTCTTACAGCAATACCATATTTACTTGAATCTACGGTGACCCTGAATATAAAAAGACCCTCCCCAATAATTAGATTCTATATATGGAACATTTATAAATTTGTTATAACTGTCCACATATAGAATTGAATTATTGGAGGTTTGTCTAGAATTTGTCCTCCTCGTATTGCTACTGCAGGGAAAATAGTGGTGGCAGGTGGGGGAGGAGGTCAGGTGACCCCTTTACTCTCTGCATTCCCAACTTCTTCTCCCACACTTATACTGTCAGACCCTGCTCAGGCTCAGCGTGTGGAAGTAAGGGGCAAATCTGAAACAAAAAGGACCAAAAAACACTGACATTAAAATAAACATACCAGCAGTACTTTGCATACAGGCAAATTATTATCGGTACCTATGGGCTTAGTTTATCCAAAATTGATGTGTTTTATCTTCTTTTGCAAACTGCAGCAAGTTGCAGCACAGATATTCCATAAACACACTTCTGAGTAGCACTTTTATACTTACATATAGTTTAAACTGGGTATGTCTACATGTGCTGTTAATGCAAAGCAATAAATTCTGATGCAGTTCCTTGGTAGAGTTTATTCCTCCCAGGAGCAGTGTTTACATGTGCACCTGGGACCACAGCACATGGAGCCAGGGTGATGCAACCCTGGCTATTAGGGGACTTGGGGAGTGATACACGGAGTTGGTGGCCCCCCTGCCTAACTGGTACATGGAGCTACTGGCCCCCCAACCTCTCCCCAGGGGACTTTTCCAGAGAGATGCCCTGGGTCCAGCCCCTCTGTCCCATGCTGGCTCTGCGCCTCTGCACCTCTACTGAGAGTGTCCCCGGCATGCTGCAAAGAATTGTTTGTGTGGACTGAGGTGTGCCCAACCCCCTATGCCCTGCAGCTGTTGGCTACAAATGTCCAACTTGGGATTCTTAAAATTCTGGTTTATTAGGGGGATTGAAACACTATAATGAAATCAAATAATAAACCTTGGGGCTGGTTCCCAAGCCCCACACACATACATACACACAGTAGCAAGCTACAAGAGTCAGGTATACCTATCCCACAGGTGCTGGAGTCTGCCGTCGATGGCCAGTTGAGGCTTCTTTCAGCATGGTGTTATCCTCCAGAAGGGGGTTGCCAGCTAGTCCTTCTGGCTGGACAGGTCGGGTGCTTGTCAAGTTGGAGATCAAGAGGGCGCCCCTAAAGGTCAGTTTTCACTGCTTTTTATCTGTCCTTGGCAGACTTTGGTGACTCCCCAGTTTTCAGGTTTGCCCTATCCAGGGGTCATTGACCCTTGTGGGACTTACCCCTTGGTGGCTACTGAATGGCATCTGTCAGCCCCAGGGGTCATCCGCATGAACGTGCAGGTTTGGGAGTCCATTGATGAATTTTGAATAAGGCCCTGGAAGCAGTTGATCTGGAGATATTCAGGCCAAAAGTTGGTCCCCAGCATTGATTAACTCAGACCAGGGCTTCTAGCCCTTGAACAGTGACATTTAGAGAATTCCCCCCAAAACTGATTTCTTCCATTGGTTGATCTGTTAATTGCTGCCTGCTACTGTGTTATGCATTCAATCACTGATTCACTTGCTCTTTCAGGGGTCTGCCTGATACAGGGAAGTGGCAATTTAATTCCTGCCCTCATTAACATTGTCACAATGTATAACTTACTTCTGAAACTAAATACATTTAGTTAGAAGGTGAGGAGCATAAAATATAAGCTACAAGAGTAATGCCACGGCACACAAATAGATAAAAATACCAAAATACAAGAGATACAAAATACACACACACAAACTTTAAAACACAGTTCCTTATCTTATACCAAAAGAAAGAGGAAGGAAGAAAAGGTAGAAGAAGAGAAACATATCCAAGGAGAGGAGAGCAACTGCAGGCAAGAAGAAAAAGGGGGCTTTCTGCTACATTATTCCACCTCTTGACGTCGGTCATCAGGGTGATGTCACTAAAGTATTTGGGCTAGTATTTTAGCCTCATCTATTCTAGCATGTACTGTGCGTAGGGTGTAAACAAGTCTGCAATACAGGAATATAATTAGGAATGTTAAAATTATCATTAGGATAAACAGCACTACAATGGGGTGCATCATAAGGTTCAGAATACCAGTGGCAGTTGGGGACCAGCCCAGGAGGTTTATGATTTGACTTCATTACAATGTTTCAATCCACCTAATAAACCAGAGTTTTAAGGATCCCAAGTTGGACATTTGTAGCCAACATTATTTGTTGGAGAATGTGGGCACTATTCTAGGATTATTAGCGTATTGGTAATTGGGGAGACCGTGTCTCCAGATAGAACCCATGTCCACGGAGTTGAGTGGACAATAGTCACCCAAGGGGGTGGACTAGGTTTTAGACTCACCCAAGGGGGTGGGCAGACTCAAGGAGGGTCTGGATTTAGAAGTCACTCCAGGGGGTGGACTAGTATTTAGACTCACCCAAGAGGGTGGGCAGAACCAAGAAGGGTCTGGATTTAGTTGTCACCTAAGGGGGTGGGCATATCCCAAGGAATTTATTTGGTTGTAGAACTGCAGGGGTAGGGGCAGAGTCGGTTGGGAGTGTGAGGGCTCAAGGAAACTGACAGGCTTGAGGCATGTTGAGGAAAAGGTCCTTGTTTAGGAAAAAAATCCCTAAGGTTGGAGCAGGAGGCCAAGAAGATAAGTGGGTATCGAGGAAGGAAATTTCCCCTCTCCATAGGGAGATTCTAAAGGGTGGACCCAGCCCATGAAGGGAGGATGTGTGCACCTCAGGCTTTTCCACAGGGGATACTGAAGTCCAATTTGAAAGATTTTGCCTTTGTGAAAAACCCTTGTTTTCAAAGGCAACACAGTGCCTTGGTCTGGCTACTATGGCATGCTGTAAAAACAACAGTTGAGGAAAAAGCTCAGCGAGACTCTGAAATTGAGAAAAAGGAGGAGCAAATCCAAATTCTAAAAGATAGATGTGTCCAATTGGAAACCAGCAATCAGACTCTAAAGGGGTTGTCTCGGAA
>JAGPOW010000261.1:36373802-36386940 GCA_030014935.1 Caiman crocodilus | reverse complement strand
GGCAGGGGCCGAAAATGGGGTCAGTGACCTTTCCCCTCTAGGGTGTCTGGGTCCAATCCAGTCCCTGGGTGGGGGTTTGTGCCACGAACACAAAAGCACTGGAGTGTAAACCTGGTCTTCCGAGGTCCTCCTCAGTTGCCTATTGGCACCAGAGTGAACCAAGGACAACCTGGGACCCATGAACAAGGGCTTTATGTGGCCACAGCTCTTAATTGAAGCCCCTCCAGTTGGGGAACCCAATCCTCTGGGCTCTGTAGGAGGCCTTGAGCTGGCTGGAGCAGCATGGGAGGGAGCAGCAGCTCCATGACACCAGCCCGTGCATCCTCTGGATGTTCTCCATCACAGCCTCCAGCGGGTGCAGTGACGTCAGCCAATGCTGCCTCCTTGGCACCCCCCCTACATTGCAGCCTGGCCTTGCTGAAGACCAGGACCCAGTCATCCACTGACATCCCAACTCAACACAACCCAGCTCAACCCAACCCAACAACATCATGAGTTCTCAGAGAGCTAGTAGTGTATTGCCATCTACATTTGCTTTGAGCTCTTTCTGCTATTCCTTCCCCACCTCTAGTCTAGGTCAATATTCCTGATCTTCAGGGAGCTATGAGATGTGGCTAGGGAGGCCTTGCCCCTGTTGTCAGGTGGCATTGCCCTGCAGCGCTCCCTTTCCCATCCTGCTGAATGCAATATGTCAGAGACCCAAGGCACATATGCTTGTCTAGGCAATTAGCTAGGCTGGGCCGCTTGTGTTGGTGCCTGACCAATGGCCAAGAAGCAAAGGTGTTAGACTTGAAAGCCATTGGTGACTTCTCCGTCATTGGACTCTTGTTCCCAACAGCCATCTTAATTCAAATACAATGTAACATGCTGGAGGCCTTGCTGGGACATTGTTCCTAGTTCAGTTCCCTCCTCCCTTCCCTCCAGTGACTGCTTTTGTTTACACGTGCAGTTAAACACACGCCATTATTTTACCTAGTGCCTAGCTTATGCTTTACCTGCTTGTCTCCCAAAACTAACTGAAACCTTTTCCTCCCCTCCTCCTTTGGAGAAAGACTCTGGTGCTCGTGATGTGCTACAGCCATGGTGTAAGACCTGGGCACCTTGGTGTCTGTAGTGTTGTCATTATCGCGTTCACCTCATAGATTCATAGAGTCATAGACGTCGGGTCAGAAGGGACCTTGTAGATCATCAGGTCTGACCCCCTGCCATGGGCAGGAGAGAAACTGGGCTCAAATGACCCCAGCCATGTAGACGTTAAGCCTCTTCTTAAAGATGGCCAGAGTAGGAGCCAGCACTGCATCCCTTGGAAGTTGGTTCCAGGTCCTGTAAACCTGACTGTAAAAGTAGTGCCTTCAGATGTCCAGTCTAAACCTACTCTCTAGCAACTTATGGTCGTTATTCCTTGTTACACTGGAGGTGCTCGGAGGAACAAGGTCTCTCCCAAACCCTGCTGGTCCCCCCTAGTGAGTTTATAGATGGCCACCTGGTCCCCCCTCAGCCTTCTCTTGTGGAGGCTGAACAGGTTCAGGTCCCGTAGCCTCTCCTTGTAGGGCCTGCCCTGCTGTCCCTGAATCATGTGTGTGGCCTCCTCTGGACCCTCTCCGTGCTGTCCACATTCCTCCTGAAGTGAGGAGCCCAGAACTGGACGCAGTACTCCAACTGCGGCCTGAACAGTGCCACGTAGAGGGGGAGGATCACCTCCTTGGCCCTGCTTGAGATGCACTTGTGTATGCATGACAAGGTATGATTAGCCCTATTGACTGTGTCCTTGCATTGTCAGCCCATGTTCATCTTGGAGTCAATAATGGTTCCAAGATCTCTTTCTGCCACTGTGCTTTCGAGACAGGAGTTCCCCAGGCTATAGGTATGCTGCTGGTCCCTACTGCCGAAGTGCAGTACCCTATAATTGTCAGTATTGACTCCCATCCTATTTTCATTTGCTCACCCCTGTAACCTGTCCAGATCCTGTTGTAATCTGTCCTTTCTTACTAGCGTGCCCACCTCACCCCAAATCTTGGTATCATCAGCAAATTTAAAGAGGTTGCTTTTCACCTCATCATCCAAGTCCCTAATAAAGAAATTGAACAGTGCAGACCCAAGGACTGAGCCCTGGGGGACTCCACTGGCCACTTTCCTCCAGGTCGAATATGACCCATCCATCACCCTCTGAGTACGACCCCTCAGCCAATTTGCAATCCATCTGACCATATAGGCATCGATACCACAGTCGCCTAGTTTTTTAAGGAGGATGGGGTGGGAGACAGTGTCAAAGGCCTTCCTGAGGTCCAGAAAGACTACATCCACTGAGACACCTGCGTCCAATGCTTCTGTGACCTGACGGTAAAAGGCAATCAGGTTGGTCTGACAGGACCTGCCCCTAATGAAACCGTGCTGGTTGCCCCTGAGCATCATCCCTGCTGCCAGCCTATCACACGTGCTTCTTGATGATCTTCTCAAAGACTTTCCCCAGGATTGAGGTAAGACTGATGGGCCTATAGTTGCCCGGGTCCTCCCTCCCCCTTTTTTAAAGATGGGGACCATGTTGGCTTTCTTCCAGTCAGCTGGCACCTGACTCGAGCACCATGAGTGCTCATAAAGCCTGCTGGGGTCCCATGATAACCTCTGCCAATTCCCTCAACACCCTGGGGTGGAGAGCATCTGGACCTGCTGATTTGAACACGTCCAGCCCTCCGGAAGCACTCTAACCTGATCCTCCTCGACCTTAGGCCGGGTGGCATTTCTCCCGAGTCCGTCTGGAATCTTGGTCGGGGAGTCTCGGTCGCTGCACAAGAAAATGGAGGTGAAGGATTTGCTAAAGAGGTCTGCTTTCTCCTCTGGTGCAAACACCAGATTGCCAAGCATATCCTGCAGGGACCCCATATTACCTGGGGCCTTCTTCATTCTCTCTATATATTTAAAAAAGGACTTTTTATTATCTTTGATCCTTGATGCTAGCCCTAGCTCGGTATCTGCCTTAGCTTCTCTATCAGCCCCCCTACAGACCCGAGCGGTGGAGGCATACTCCTCTTTGGTGCTAGTCCCTCCCTTCACATGCAAATGGGTCAAAACTGGGCAAAACAGATGTTATTCCAATCCCTTTCCCTCTCCTCCAAGGTATTTCCAGGCAATACTTTTCTCATCTGACCCAGCCTTTGAGGCATCAGTTCTTTCATCCTTGGGAAAACAGAAGTCCTTAGGTCCCTCCCCACCAGCGCAGCTTGGAAATCTGATGGGGTGGGCAGGCTTTCACAGGATCAGAACGAACGTTTATGGAGAAGCACCTGATCTCAGTGATTTGGGCACGCAACCGTCTGAGGTGGAGCCGGATGCACTAACATTGCACTATGGGACCACGGAGAGCTGTTATCTTATTCTCCACCTTTCTCTGAAAGCATGCATTGTGCTTCCTGCCAGAGGGACTTTTGTTCCCTCCTACCTTGCACAAGCCCTGGTTTGTCCTTAAATGGAATTGGAGGGTCTAAAGGTTTCTTTTCGATGCCTTTGTTTTCATGCAACTCTAGCCCTATTTAATGGAATGAATGAGGATCCATTCTTTACTACAATTCTCTAATTATGAGTATTGCTAACAAATGCAGAAACACACACACACGCACATACTCTTGTGTCTTTCATATACACACACACACACACACACATACACACATACACACACACACACTTCATGACATGAACGTTATGTTCCCCCAGAGGCGGGGCGGGCAATGGTGAGCTCCCACAGGCAGTAGCAGCACTGTTGGTAGTGGGAGTGTGGCGGCAGCAAGTGGGGAGCTCCTGCAGGCAGCTGCAGAGCTGGAGTGGGGCGGGGAGGAGCGGCTAGCACCAACCAGCGGTCGGCAGCCCCTCGTAGATGCTGCCAGCAGCTGTGTCGGTGGTGGCAGCCAGTGGCAATTGCAGACTGCTTGCAGGTGCTGCTGGGAATATTGATGGTGCCTTTTTGCAGGGGGTGGGTGCACTGCCACGCTCAGGGGATGCACCTGCATTGTGTGCACCTGCTATGCATCGCCAATGATCTAAGTAGAGATAAGCAGTTTCACAACTTATAATCTCTACATTTTGAAATCCAAACATTGTTTACAGGTTGCCAGCCTGTAGGGATGTGTTACTCATACTGGGAGAGAGGCAAGAACTCTTGGGGTGATATCCTATATTGGACCACATTGATAGCTGAGATACAGTTAGATAACCTTCTGAATGCAAGACTTTCTTCATCACATCAAGAATATTTTTCATTTAAAGCTTTTCCAACTCTATCCCAGCTATGCAGCAGTACCAATAAGATATATAACCCTAAGAAATTCTTGCCTCCCACATCATTTCTGGACCATCACAGCTACGTCGCTGTTAAACTATGAAATTTGAAGACTAAATGCAAACCAGCATGGGCTCTTAGATTTGCAGATGGGAACCCCACCAAAAGACACTACGGGAACAAATCTCAGAGGAACTGATCCCTATTTCATCCCATTCCTTTCATCATATTTAAACATTACCAGATAGAAACCTTGACTATTTCAGCAAGAAAGTGGGTGCTTTTTGTGTTATCCTGTTGGTTGAGCCACAGTATACTAACCTGAACACTAAATTAAGATTTGATATCCTCAGACTGGCTTGTCTTTTTGAGACAGGTCTTTCCACTGTGACTCAGTTTCCATTCTACTACTTCTCTTTATCTCACTTTTGCTAACATGGCCTAACTTAAAGATGACAGAGCTAAAAGCGTATGAGAGCACGGATAATACAGCTACTAGGACTGAAGTTAAAGAGAAAGGTCTGTGCCCTCACACACTATCCATCAGTCTTTACTTTCCCCTCCTGTGCCTTGAATGAAACCAGGCAGAGCCTTTTACCACCCCACACAATGGAGGGGCAAAACCAGCCACAGCACTGATCTCTGCCTGCATGCCCATGCCAAGGAGGCAGGTGACCACGTGTGCTTGCAGTGCCCCACCGCAGTCTTCCTCTCACATGCTGACAAAAGTCAGAAGCCTGGAGATAGCCCAATCACTCCACCTACTTGCAGAGGCAGAGGTGGTATGGTCAGGACTACAACACTGTCCATTGCCCCCAGACACCAGAGAGCCCAGCAGGCTTTGGGCATCTTCTACTGCCATGCGCCACTCCTCTGTTTTGGGCGGGGAGAGTGTGGTGCTGCCTGGCATGGGGAAGCTGCTCCTACAGAAGGAGCCTGGCTCAGGTGAGCAGCATCAGAGCCCAATGGCCAAGGTGAGGCAAGGGACAATTTGGGAAGGGAACCTCAAGGGTAGGTGGTGCAGGACTAGACAGAGGCAAAAGCAAGAGCATGGTCAGAGAGCAGAGCCCCAGCTATGCTCACCTCACACCAGCTGTGAGGAAGGCTCAGGAAACCAGTTGCTCCAGTGACAAAAGGACAAGCCAGTGACCAGAACTTACAACTGGTTTCAAATGTGCTCTCATCACACCATGACAACCCAGCATATTTCTGGCCCCTGACTCTCTTCTCCACATCTGCATGGACAGAGGGCTTTCTCTCAGCCACTGGCCCAGCGTTTCCTGGAAGAACTCGCAACAAATCCATTCCCTCCCCACCTCAAGAAAACCAGCTGGAAAGATCACAGCAGGTCCACGGGGCGGAAAACCATGCAATGGCGATCTTTGCCACCTGGCCAACTCCCTATAGGGAACCTGAATGTCCCGCCCCACCTTCCAAGGCAAATGAAAGCTGCCTGGCACATGCCAGTGCATCAAGTAACCTTCTCATCTCCCTAGGATTTTTCCCCACCACCCTTTTAGCAAAAAGACCTCCTCTTACATCTGCTTGCTTATTCACTGCCAGCAGACCACAGAAGCCACCTAGGGTGGACAGGATCTCATGGCATCCTAAAAACAGCCAACACAGGCTCAGCAGTTTCGCAGCTGCCTGTGCATGTGGGTCGGCAAACCTCAGGAGCGAGGCCTGAAAGCAGTGCAGGTTGCTCAAAAGGCAGCTGGGGAGACACCCAGCTGCTCGGAGGGAGAGGAGGGTGCCACCGGAGAGAGGTGGGCAGCAAAGCTGAGCGGTGAGAAGTGAGGTGTTGGCAGGGAGAGTCGGGATGCCAGCTCGGAGAAGTAGGATGCCAGTAAGAAGACCCAGGCGGCTGAGCTGGGTAGGAGTGGCGGACCTGGGTGCGGGGTAAGAAGCCCCAGCATCCACTAGTGCAGCCCAGTGGGGAAAACCATGGGTCTGGGCTCAGGGAGCAAAGTTGGCCGGAGGGACACAGCGTGGAGAAGGTCATCCCCAGAATCACGGGCGAAGCCCAGGCTGCGCTGGAGCAGTACGGTACCCCAGTGGGGAAGGGTGGTGAGCAGCAGCGAGACCGTGTGGGCAGCTGGGTGAGTAGGGAGGTGACTGGTCTGGAGCCTGGCAGGGAAGGGGCGACTCCTACCCGGTGGTGGGAACAGGAGTGATTAACTCCTAGCCTGCTGGTCCCTGGGAAAAGTAACCAGAGGGACTGATGAAGATTGCCCGCCAAAGGAAAAAAATCCCAGACAGGCTCCAGGAGCAGCATGAGACATGCGGGGGCAAGCCTGCTGTGCTCCTGCTCCCTCAAAGCATGCCAGCAATTCCCAACTGCTGCAGAGTGCCCCACCGACCCCCAGCAGCAGCCGGAGGTAAGCAGGGCTCCTGGTGGGAGGGAGTAGCCCCAGTCTAGCCGGGGGGAGTTGGGTAAGCTGGACGCTGGAGGGGTCTTGTTCCACCCCGACCCCTACTTGTCCCAGCCCCACAGGGAGCCACGTGACCGGAGCTGCGTGAACAGGCTTTGCAAACAGGCGTGCTTGTCTGCCTGGTGCATGAGTTAGCACAGAGTTTGCGCAGGAGGGCGAGCGGGAGGGCTTGAGGCCTGTGTGTGAGCCGCCTTGTGTAGGCGTTCCCAGCCGTAGCCGGTTTACCAGTGGCATGCCATGGATGGGCATGCACTGCAACCTGAGGGTCCCCTAGGGTCCTGCGGCCGCCCCCTTCCCCATCTGGCTCCTCAGGGGCCTCCACCCAGACACAGCTCACAGTCCCAGGCTCCATGCAGATGGAGCCCCTGGCTCTTGGCTGCGAGGTGCCTGTCACTTTTTTAGGCTCTAGTGCCCGGGAGCATGGCCACCTCCCCTTGTGGGGTCTGCTCCCTTTTGGGGTCTCTGGCACACCAGTTGGAGGAGCTCCAGGCCACAGTCCAGAGCCTGTGCGCCATCAAGGACTGCGAGCAGGAGATCGAGTCCTACTGCCAGGCCCTTCTCCTCCAGAAGGCAGAGGGTAGACCACAGTCTTCCTTCAGGACAAGGGAGGACTCAGAGACCTCCCCTTCTGTCCAGCCCAGGGCTTGGACCAAGGTGGTCAAGGGCCCCAAGGCCCACTGCACCAGGGCCCCTGCCCTGCTGGAGCTTTGCAACAGGTATGAACCTCTTGCAGACTCAGCAGAGCCTGCTAGTTGCCAGCTCCCGCAGGCAGCACAGGCTCTGCTGTAGCTACCGCCCTGCTCTCCCCGGGACAAAATGCAAAGTGTTTGTCATGGGAGACTCCATCCTGAGGGGGACAGAGGGGGCAATCTGCTGCCATGACCCCTTAACCCGGGAAGTCCATTGCTTCCTGGTAGTCCAAATCCAAGACATTGCGGAGAAGATCCCTAAACTCCTCCAGCTCACAGACCACTATTCCATGCTCCTCATCCATGTGGGCACCAATGACATGGCTCGGAGCACTTTCAGCCGGGTCATGTGGCGCTATAGGGATTTGGGTGTGAAGCTAAAAGGTCTGGGGGCACGAGTGGTGTTTTCTTCGATCCTCCCAGTCTCGGGCTATGGGCTGAGGAGGGAGAGGAGGATCCAGGTAGTGAACCAAAGACTGCAGCGCTGGTGTCATCGGGAAGGCTTTGGCTTCCACGACCACAGCCCGCTCTTTGGAGAGAGAGGCAGCGAGCTGCTGGGAAGAGATGGCCTCCACCTCTCTCCGCTGGGGTGGAGGCTCTTCTCAGCCAGACTGGCTGACTTTCTCCACCGGGCTTTAAACTAAGCCTGCCGGGGGACGGGGGGACTACCGCCACTGCTGCCTGCTGAGCAGCCCTGCAAAGCCAGCAGGCCAAGGCACTCAAGGGAGCCCACCTGAGCCCCAGCCCTGGTACAATCTGTGGGCAAGGCAAGAGCACTCAAGGGGACTCTTGCGTGCCTGTATACAAATGCCAGGAGCTTGGAGAATAAGGAGGAGGAACGTGTCCTCCTGCTTAACACAAATAACGATGATATCATTGGGATAACAGAGACTTGGTGGGACTCCACCCATGACTGGACCATATAGATGGCTATACCCTGTACAGGAGAGATTGAGTGGACAAAAGGGGTGGAGGTGTAGGTCTGTATGTAAAGGAGAGCTACACATCCCTGCAAGCCAATATTGGCAATCAGGATGGATGACTGAGACCCTCTGGGTTAAAATCCTCACGGCACAGCAGACACAATGGTGGGAGTCTACTACAGACCTCCCACCCAAAGTCAAGAGCTTGACCAGGAGTTCTCCAGGGAATTGGCTGAGGTTGCATGTTCCTGGTCCACGATTGTCATGGAAGACTTCAACTACCCAGACATCTCGTGGGAAGAGCGTTCGGCCAAATCTGAGCACAAAGCTTCCTCTCATACATGGATGACCTCTATCTGACACAAGAAGTCTACAGGCCAACAAGAGGTAAAGTGCTGCTTCACCTGGTACTGGCAACCAGGGATGACATAATCAGTGACCTGATGAAGGAAGGGAAGCTGGGTGACGGTGACCATGAGCTGATCACCTTCGTCATCCGCTGTCAAGGTGGCAAGTCAGTCAGCAACACAGAAGTCATCAACTTCATGAAAGCTGACTTTGATAAGCTTAGGAGGCTTGTTGGTGAGGCCCTAAGGGACCACTGTGGCAGAAATGCCATCATCTTGCTGGTTTGCTCTATGTGATTCTTCTGATATTCCTCTGATATTCCTATGATACTGCTCTACCGTTTACCCTGTTTTCACCCTACCCCCTGTAATCAATAAAGTTGAGCGGTGTGGGAGACTTATTGAGGGGTGGGTCTAAATTGTGCCGAGGAGGCCTCTTAGGTCTGTGGACTAAAGGAGACTTTCCTATTAAGCACCTGACATGGGGAAGTGCCCCAAATGACTGTATTGGGTCTAGTACCCATTGGACAATCAGGCCTGTGTTTTCCAAGGTGCACAGAGCCAGAATTAAGTCCAGAGCCTTGGACGGTGGCAGCAGGAACCCCAGGCGAGCGGGGGTGCTCAAGGGAAGGGATCAGCCAAATCAGAGGCACCCCAGGGAGGGCACTCGGAGCCTGGAAGGTGTTTGGGTGCAGGGAGGTGGGTGGCTCAATGCAGAAGCACCCCCTTCTGGCCCACCACAACCATGACCCCACGGGAAGGGGAGTTCAGGAAGAGTAGTTGCTCCTCAAAGGAGCAATCCTGGATGCACAAGCTAAGGTTATTCCATCTTGAAGGAAAGGCAGCAATAGGGCACAGCAGCCCACTTAGAGCAGCAAGGAACTAGTGGACCTCCTGTGTCTAAAAAGAAAGACCTACAAAGGATGGAGAATGGGATCCACGTTTAAGGAACAATATTCCACACTGGTCCAGACCTGCAGGGAGTGAACCAGGAAAGCCAAGGCTGTGACAGAACTCCAACTGGTTCCTAGGATCAAGCATAATAAAAGTCCTTTTATAGATACGTGTGGAGCTGGAGGAAAAGCAAGGGCAACATTGGCCCCCTGCTAAACCAAAAGCGAGAACTGATGACCAACACCCATGAAAAAGCCAACCTACTAAGTGGTTACTTTGCATTGGTCTTTCACCAGTCCCATGGGATGTCTCTATCATCACGGGACAGAGAGACCTGAGTGAGGGAGATTCCTTGCCCTCCATCAATGATGACCTTGTGAAGGAACACCTTGAAAGGCTAGACACCTTCAAGTCAGCAGGCCCTGACAGTTTACACCCCAGCGTACTCAAGGAGCTGGCTAACATCATAGCTCAGCTCCTGGCACAGATCTTTGAGAAGTCCAGGCACTCTAGTGAAGTGTCTGAAGACTGGAAGAAGGCCAATGTGGTTCCTATCTTCAAGAAAGTGAGGAAAGTGGGTCCAGAAAACTACAGGCCCACCTGCCTGACCTCTATCCCGGGGAAGGTCTTAGAAAAGATTATCAAAGAGGCCATTCTCAGTGAACTGGCTGATGGCAGCACCCTGTGGGATAGCCAGCATGGGTTTGTTGCAGGTAGGTCTTTTTTGACCAATCTTACTTTTATGACCAGGTGACGTATAACCTGGACAAGTGAGAGGAGATTGTTGTTGTATATCTTGACTTTAAAAAAGCCTTCAGTCTGATATCCCATAATCACCTCTTGGCTAAACTGGCCAGATGCAGCCTCGGCTCCACAACCATCTGCTGGTGGGAAACTGGCTCTGTGGTCAAACCTAGCGGGAGGTGGTTGATGGAAGTCAACTGTCATGGTGTCCTGTGACCAGTGGGGTCCCTCAGGGCTCTGTCCTTGAACCTGTATTGTTCAACATCTTCATTAATGATGTGGACACTGGAGTAAGACATGGACTGGCCAAGTTCGACAATGATACCAAACTTTGGGGTAAAGCATTCACACTTGAGGACAGGAGGGTGATCTAGGCTGACCTGGACAGGCTCAGGAAATGGGTGGTTGAGAACCTGGTGGTGTTTAACACTGAGAAATGCAAGTTTCTCCACCTTGGGAGGAAAAACCTGCGGCATTCTTATAGGCTCGGCAGTGCTACGCTGGCTAGCACTAAGGATAAAAGGGAATTGGGGGTCATGGTTGACCACAAGATGAACATGAGCTTTCAATGTGATGCTGTGGCTAGTAAGGTGAGTAAAATGCTGGCTTGCATCCATAGCTGCTTCTCAAGCAAATCCCGGGACCTCATTGTCCCATTGTACTTGGCCTTGGTGAGGCCGTAGCTGGAGTACTGCATCCAGTTTTGGGCTCTACAATTCAAAAAGGATATGGAGAAGTTTGAGAGAGTCCAGAGAAGAGCCACTCGCATGATCAGAGGTCAGAAAACAGACCTTACAGTGACAGGCTGAGACCTATGGGACTCTTCAGCCTGGAAAAATGTAGGCTCAGGGGTGATCTGATGGCCACCTACAAGTTTACAAGGGGTGTGCATCAGGATCTGGGGTAACATTTTTTCACCAGAGTGCCCCAAGGGACAACAAGGTCAAACGGTTATAAACTCCTGTGAGACCATTTCAGGCTGAATGTAAGGAAGAATTTCTTTACTGTGAAAGCCCCCAAGGTCTGGAATAATCTGCCATTGGAGGTGGTTGAAGCACCTACTTTGAACTCCTTCAAGAGAAAATTGGATGCTTATCCTGCAGAGATCCTATGAACCCAGCTGACTTCCTACCCCTGGGCAGGAAGCTGGACTCAATGATCTTTCAAGGTCCCTTCCATCCCTAAAGTTTATGAAATCTATGAAAGCCTTCTCACATCCCAGGGAGGCAGAGGGGTTCTGAGGAGCCAGGTTCCCCTGTACTTCATCGGCAGATGCCAAACGTTTTCTCCTTGAGCGAAGAATCTTCTAAGTTTATCGTTACCCCAGGCTGGGATGTGTTTATTTATTCATGGGTTGATCCAAAGATAAAGGATCAATTCAGGAGTGATTGACCGCTGAACATACCCAATCCTGCTCGGGTGGGCCTCGTAGGTGAGTAGAGATCATCCTGGGGAAGATTACAGGTAACAGAGTCCTCCTAGGCCATAGATGTGGCAAGGGTGTGGCAAAGGCGAGGTTTGGAGCCCCATGAAGAAAGACCAGGTCCACAACCTCTCTGGGACCACTGACGGGGAACATGTTCCTATCTATGAACATTGAAGTTGTGGCAGGTGAGTAGGGCAAGTGTTTAGAACCATCTAGGTGGCCCCAGGGTGCAGGCTCACTCTGTCACTAGGGAGGAAGGCGCAACCAGAAAGGGACCAAAGCCTTACAACACCTACCAGTGACAAATTGGTGCATTGGCTGGGAATGACGAACCTACCCCAGGGCTCAGACAGATGATGGAAGCACAGGCCAGACCCATAGCAGGAATGGACACTGTGCAGCAGATCTTAAGCCTCATGGCATAGATCTTGCAACAACAACAGCAGCAAGTGAACCATTGAATGGCCTTGGATGAACAATTGCTGAAGCAACAAGAGCTGATAAGTTGGAACATGGTGGATTTGAGAATCCTGAAAATGTCGGCTAAGGATGACCCCGAAGGATTCTTGGAAAGTTTTGAATGTGCTGTAATGGCTGTGGGTCTGGACAAATCTAGATGGGCAGCAAAGCTTGGAGTGTTGTTGGTAGGCCCTGCCCAGGCTGCCTACAGAGTGATGTCTCAACTCACAGCTCAAGACTACGACCAGGTAAAGGAAAAAATCCTTCAAGAACAGTGGATCCAACTGGCTT
This sequence comes from Caiman crocodilus, assembly GCA_030014935.1. Taxonomy (NCBI): domain Eukaryota; kingdom Metazoa; phylum Chordata; order Crocodylia; family Alligatoridae; genus Caiman; species Caiman crocodilus. The sequence continues at coordinate 36,374,465 of JAGPOW010000261.1, read as the reverse complement.
GGTCATCCTGAGAGGAAATCATGGACACCTTCTTGTTGGAACAGTTCCTAGTGGATCTGGAAGAGGATACACAGAGGTGGGTGTGGTGGCATTGTCCCAAGACATCACAGGAAATGCTCCAGCTGGTGGAGAATTTTGGCTGTGCCCAAAGTGAGATAACTTGAGAGAAGAGGGACAAGGGCAGGACATTAGTGAGCACTAGGCCTTGCGAGAATAATGGGGACTAGGAGAGTTGGGTGCCCACTTGAGCTCCATTCGCAGGACCTACATGTTTCTATTGCAGAAAAAGGGGACATTTCACATGGGAATGCCCATTAAAACCATGATTCTCAGTTGCCTAGCCAGATGGATGAAGGGATAGCTGAAGCAGCCACCCCATGCCACGAGCGCGCAAACAGGCGCACTCTGTAAGGGCACGCTGGCATTTGCGCCTGCGTTCGCGCAGGTGGAGAGCAGGAGGAAGGGAAGAGTAAGACAGCAGGAAGACCACTTTTTCCACTTGTCTGGGAACATGGTGAGTACTTGCAGTGCTACTGCCAGGGGCCTGGCCCCTCCCTCTCCCTATTCCCTGGTGCTGCCCCCCTGGCACACCTCTGAGGCTGCCACCCAGACCGAGCCCCTGTGGGGCCCCTTGTCCGCCTCCCCCATCCTGGCTGGGGATGC
>JAGPOW010000261.1:36321815-36359602 GCA_030014935.1 Caiman crocodilus | reverse complement strand
TGATAATTTTTTCAAAGACTTTGCCAAGGATGGAGGTGAGACTGACTGGCCTATAGTTGCCCGGGTCCTCCTTCCTCCCCTTCTTGAAAATGGGGACCATTGGCCCTTTTCCAGTCCTTTGGGACTTGGCCCATGCACCATGAGTGTTCAAATTTTCCTGCCAGTGGCTGCGCAATGACGTTGGCCAGCGCCTTCAGTACCCTCAGATGGAGCTCATCCAGTTCCTCCAAGTGACTCTGCACCTTCTTAGGGTCTATGCATGGTAGTCTGGCGCCTTGCTGCTGCCTCTCTACAACCCCAGTGAGAGACTTGTCTTGCCCCTTTCTTAGGAACACTGAGGCAAAGGACTCGTTGAATCCCCACTCAGGAGCCCCAAATCTAATTCTTTCCCTTGGTGTGGGCATCTGTAGCAGACTCCTACCACCAAGTCCCTTTCTCCTTGCCCCCCATGTAACTTAACCCAAAATCCTTCTACTTCCTCATCCTTCGATTCCGTCTTGATGAGGGTCGATGTATATTGCTCATTGACATAGAGCGCAGCCCCTTCCCCTTTCTTCCCCACCCTGTCCTTTCTGTACAGCCTATAACCTTCAATATGTACTGCCCAGTCGTGGGACGAATCCCACCAGGTTTCCGTTAGCCCTACTAAGTCATAGGTGTTTCCTGCAAGCAGGAGCGCTAGTTCATCCTGCTTGTTCTCCATGCTCCTAGCACTTGAGCCCTGTGACTGGTGCCTTTGCTGCCCCCCAGCTCTGAATCCCAAGGGGCCCCTTATTTCTTACCTGCTTATTGCTAATGTGTGACCCAGATCTGTGTGCAGGGTGAGGGCCACTGTGAGCTGGAGACAGGGTGTTGCCAGGTCCTTTCCAGTGGGGGTGAGCCAGCTCTGCTTGGGATGGGCAGTGGCAGCCCTGGGGGGGACTACAGGAAGGCTGCAGCCACCCAAAAATTTGCCATATCCCTCCCAACTCCACTCCCAGTGCCACAACCACCTGCCCTGTGCACAGTGCAGCCCAACCCCCCTGCTGGGAAGACCCCAGCACAGCTCCCCAGCCACAGCCTACGGCAGCAGCCCACCCTTGCCCCATGCGCAGATCTGGAGCACAAGCCCCACCATGCCCTCTCAGAGTGTGTGCAGCATTGGGACCTGCCACCTCCTCCTCATGCCGGGTGCCCCCCAGGGAGCAGGACACAGACTGGAGCAGGGGCTGAGGTGAGTGGGCTCCTGGCTGGGCTGGGTGGTAGAACAAGCAGAGGCCTGGGGGGCATGTGCACCCCAATCTGTGCACAGGGTGGAGGTGGTTGCTGCTGAGCATTGTACATTGCTCCCTACTGCAGCTATCCCAGGAGTGGCTGATGCCACATGCCTGTTGTCCTGGGCTGTGCTGTGCCCAGTCCAGGACACACATGGCCTCGTATGCCCCTTGGGGCACCAGGGCTCAAAGCACAGTGGCAGCTGCCTCTGCCGCACATGCAGATCAGGGGGGCATGCATCCCCCAGGTCTCCACTTGTCCCATCACCTACCCCAGCGAAGGCCCCACTCACTGCAGCCCCTGCTTCTGCCTATGCCCTGCTCCCTCCCTCACCACTGGGGCTTCAATCTGCCCCCCTCTCCCTCCTTTTCCCTCCCCCTACAGACTTATTTACTGGGGGGGGACGTGCACACACGCTCAGCCCCCACAAATAATTTTTTCTTCCTCTGCCTATGCAAAGGTCCCAGAGGGGGCCACTGCCAAGAGGGAAAGGGGTCTAGGGAGTTTGCATGATGGAGGAGGTTAGACTGCCTGACTAGGAGGGATCCAAGTCAGGGTCCAACTTATTAGACTGGAATAAAGTGGGGCCCAGTGTGGGGCTGAAGCCATATAATGATGCCATCTGTGAGGCATAGGCCATGATATAGAGGCAGTACGGAGCTGTGTATTATGCCCTTGGCATCGGGCAGTAAAATGGGCAGCCTTCTGCCTTATAAACAATTATTTGCAAAATTATGTCAAATGCATAGCAGGTGAGGCAGGTGGGCGGACTGCCCCAGACAGATGGGCAGGCCAATGATTGAAAGATGCACTGGCCTTGAGATGGCGCCCTGTCCCAGCGATATACTGAGTTTCAAGATCCAAAAGTCTATGACTAGTGTAAGTGACTGATCTGTTCTCTCCATTAACATTTTGGGTTAGCACATTTCCCAGGGCAGTCTCAGAGGCATTGGTCCCTAATATGAACAGCTGGTTGAAATTGGGTGTATATAGTACAGGTCACACAGGGCATCCTTGATACTTTCAAATACCCCTTTGGCACAGTCCATCTATTTTATCTCTTGCCTTCAAGTACCTTTGATTAAATCATTTAGTGGGGTCACCAGCTCTGAAAAGTGGGGGATAAACCTCTAATAATAATTGGCCAGGCCAAAGGACCTAACCTACCTCTTGGTCCTACGTCTTTGTCAAGTTTCCACTTTATCCAGCACCAGTTAAATCCAACCCTGACATACCACAAAGCCCAAATACTTAGTCTCTTTCTGACCTAGTTGGCATTTCTTTGGGTTGGCTGTCAAACCCAATTCCCTAAGATCCCAGAGTACAGCTCTAAGGTCTCTTAGATGTTGGGGCCAGCTAGGTGAAAAGATGATATTATTGTCTAGGTAAGCCACTGTGTACCCTGGATGTGGATTTAATCTCTTGTCCATCAGGGACTGGAAGGTTATGGCAGCACTGTGGAGTCCAAAAGCCATCCTCTGGAACTCAGAGACCCCCATGGTGTACCAAACTCTGTCTTCTGATCTTCACGAGCCATCGGTGTCTGCCAATACCCTTTGGTCACATCAAGGGTCATCATGTATTGGGACTGACCAATCCATTCTACCATTTCCTCTATCCATGGCATGTGGATTTAATTTGAAAAGCATTGAACTTGGCTGCTTCATTTACTTTTTGGAAGTCCATGTACAGCCTTAGGGAGATGTCCAGTTTGGATACAATAACAATACAGTGGGATACAATACAATGGGGCTTTTCCACTGGCTATTCCTTCTCCACTGGCTATGCGATTCTTTGCTGATCCCCTTAAGCTGGCATGTGATCTCTTTTCTTATTTCATCCTGTAGCCATTGGGGTAGATGCTGACAATACTCCTGGACAACCCTGCCAGGGGGTATATATAAGTGGTGGACTGCACCCTGGGACAACCTGCATTCTTGAAAGATATCACAAAACTTTTCTATCAATCAAGTCAGTTGGCATTGTTATGCCCTTGTTAAATGTTTCTCCATTCCTGGGGTCCCAATCTCTTTGCCCTGCAAATCTTCTACAGATGGAGGACCTAGTTCCCATGGATCAGGATCAGGATTCATCAAAGAACCTTCCTGTTCCTTCTATTCTTTTAAAACATGGTATACTTGTCACTCTTGCCTCTGTCCCAGTTGCACTATTTCATAGTCAATGGAACATACCCTTTGGGATATCTTGTATGGTCCTTGCCATTGGGCTAGTAGTTTGCCGTTGTTACTTGGTAATAGGAGTAATACCTTCTCCCCAGGATTTAATTCTCTCTTTGTGGCCCTTTGGTCATAAATCTTTTTCTGTCATGTTTGTGCTCCCCATAGGTTCTCCTAGGCAATTTTCTACACTGTCTGCAGATGGTCCCAAAGCTTCAGGAGATGACCTGGGAGGGTCATTGTTGTGGCTCCCTGTCTTTCCCACACTTCATGAACTACGCCTAGCAAGCTGGTACCCAAAAACCAACTCAAAGGGGGAGAACCCCAGCAATGCCTGGGGTGTTTCTCAGATCATGAACAACAAAAGTGCCAGCAGTTGCTCCCAGTCTTTGGGGTTTCTTGTATGGCAGCCCAGAGCATCCCCTTCAAGGTTTTATTAAAATGCTGCACCAGCCCATCTGTTTGTGGATGATATACTGCCATTCTCAAATGTCTAATTTGCAGGGTCTTACAGCCCTTTAAGACTCCTGACAGAAAGTTCTTCCCCTGGTCCATTATCCTTTCTTTCGGTGGTTCCACTTGATCCACCCATTTCAGTTCTGTGGCAGTCTTAGAGGCAGTAACCAATCACAGAGATATAGCATCCCGAAACTGGATGGCTTAGTCCATGGTGCTTGGAATGAACTGATACTTGGGAAATGGGTTGGCTACATCCATGGTGATGTGATCAAAAGGTTTTTCAATTATGGGTATTGTCATTAAGGGGGCTCACTTGGGGAGTACCTGAGAGACCTTCTGACACAAGGAGAAGGCCTCACAGAGCTCTCTATTTCCTTATGGAAACTCGGACAGAAGAATCTTTTTAATAGATTTGTCTTATCCTGACCTAGGTGCCCACTGGTAGGCAGGGAATGAGTTAAATGTATTAATTTCCTTTGATACCCCCACAGAACCAGCAATTGGGCATTTTCCTCATTCTCTCCCTCCCTTCTTACCAGCCTGTATAATAGATCCTGTCTCACCTCAAATCACAGGCACTGAGTCATCATCTTTGGCTTGGGGATCTCATAGTTCTGCCAGACTATGCTGCTTTTGTAGACGTTCTGGAAGACTTCTTCCTCTGTCTCATCAGTCTGGAACCTCCCTTGTCTGGTCACCAATTCCAGGTCTAATTAATTTCATTCCTCATTATTGTTGTCTGACTGTCCAACCTTTCCTTCTCCCCTGTCTTTCTACAGTGATAGGGTTTCTAGATTTTTGGTTGCTTTCTAGAAAATATGTTTGAGCCCCTGCCATTCCCGGCTCAATATCAGAGGGCAAAGAAGTTGTGGGGACCAATTCAACGAGCAACTCTCATCTTTCTGAACACTGTCAAAATTTGCTTGCGCTGTGAGTATATGTGCTTCTCCCCATGTACACAGATCAGCCTGGTCAGGGAAGTTGGTTGGTTCATTTTTTCTGGGATCACTGAGGCCTTGGAGATGGTTTGAATACACCTGGTGTCTGTTACAGCCTGTTATTTCTGGTCTCCTTGTGTCACCAGTACCATGGGGCAATGCAAGAGTCCCTCAGAACTGGAGCCAAAACTACAGTCTATAGGCCCTCATTTAACCATAATTTCCATTGCTTCAGTTGGCAAGGTTGTTTTTACCTGTGGTGGTCCTCTTTTGTCCCAGAACTTAAGGCACATCCATGCTCAGTAGCCCCATGAATAACATTGTTCATTCTTCCATAATCCACCCAGTCTGGGCTCCCATGCTCCCAATGGTGCCCATTGCATTCCTTGTCCTATGGGGGATAATCTGTTAGGCATCCCCATCTGGGGCACTCTTCTCAGCCTCCATGAAGGTGTCACAAAGCGAGATGATAGGGGGGACATGATACCCCTGGCAGCTCTGTGACTGTGTATGCTCTGCCCCAAGGGCACCCTCTTATCTCTCCTGCCACATCTTTGATGGAAAAATAACTCAGGAGTCTTCAGTCTGCCCACAAGCCTTCAGTCAGTCTTGGGTCATTGAACCTTACTCAAACTCCCTGATCTGTGGGCTCTTTGCCAGGTTTCTCTTCATTACGGTGCTCCATGAAACACCTCAGGCCTTATGGACCAAATGCATGGCACCAACCACCCCTTTACCATGCCCCATGCCTCACAGATGTTACATTGCTGTTATGCTCTGTTGAGGCCTTGTCTTACTCAGACTCTGCCCCTTTGATATAGCTAGGTCTTCTAGCCTAGACCCACTGTGTTGGGCTCGGCTTTGAGGCACTAGCCCACAAACTCCTTTTTACTGGTCCCCTAGCCCTTGTAGCTCACGCTTCTCTGGTGCTGGGTTCTCTGTTCCCTTGCAGATCATACCCCTTTGGTGCTGGGCTCTTTGAAGCCCCTGAGACTTGACCCCTTTGGTGCTGGGGCTCTACACAATCATGTGTCCACAATGAGGCCTCCTCCTCCGCTATTAGCTCTTCCTGGTCCACAGTGCTAACAATACAACAAACCTAAGCCCCTGGGCTACAACATAACATTAATAATAAAGGCAGCATTCTGTGACTTTATTTAGGCACCTGTGGTGTCAACACCTACACAGTCAGATGGGTTGCAAATTGTCTGGAGGGGTGCACCCAGAGAGTGGTGGTGGACAGATCATTTTCAACCTGGAGGGATGTGGGCAGTGGGGTTCCCCAAGGCTTGATCCTCCAGCTCGCACTGTTCAATATCTTCATCGGTGACTTGGATGAGGGAGTGAAAAGCACCTTGTTCAAGTTCACAGATGACACTAAAATATGAGGGAAAGTGAGCATGCTATAAGAGAGGGACAGGCTACAACTAGATCTGGACAGGTTACAGAGGTGCATAGATGAGAATAGCATGGGTTTCAACATGGACAAGTGCAAGGTATTGCACCTGGGGAAGAAGAACCAGCAGCATACCTACAGTATACCAATAATCCTTATTGTCAGCACAGAGGCAGAAAAAGATCTTGGAGTCACTATTGATTCCAAGATGAACATGGGCCAACAATGTGGGGACATGGTCAGGAAGGCTAACCATACCTTGTCATACATCCATAGGTGCATCACGAGCGGGCCCAGGGAGGTGATCCTCCCCCTCTACATGATATTGTTCAGGCTGCAGTTGGAGTACTGCATCCTGTTCTGGGTGCTGTACTTCAGGAGGGATGTGGATAGCATTGAGAGGGTCCAGAGGAGGGCCACTCACATGATCAAGGGGCAGCAGAGTAGGCCCTATAAGGAGAGGCTACAGGACCTGAACCTGTTCAGCCTCCACAAGAGAAGGCTGAGAGGGGATCTGATAGCTGCCTATAAACTTGCCAAGGGGGACCAGCAGAGAATGGGAGAGTCCCTGTTCCTCCTAGCACTACTGGGAGTAACAAGAAATAACAGCCATAAGTTGACTGAGAGTAGATTCAGGCTAGATATCAGGAGACATGACTTCATAGTCAGGGCGGCTAGGAGCTGGAACCAACTTCCAAGGGAAGTGGTACTTGCCTCTACCCTGGGGGTCTTGAAAAGGAGGCTAGACAGTCACCTAGCCAGGGTCGTTTGACCCCAGCATCCTTTCTTGCCCATGACAGAAGGTCAGACTTGATCTACTTAGGTCCCTTCCGACCCTAACAACTATGAAACTATGAAACTATGCCCCTTTAAGAAGTCCAACTCTCCCTGCTTAGAATACCAGCCCCTTTTATCTCTGGGCACCTTGTGAGCTCCTAGAGTCTTACTGCATTTGAAGGTAGCAAAGCAGGCAGCCAGATGCATGGGGCTACTCTCTGGTGCAGGAGTACCTTCTCCTGGCAGTTGCCAAAGAGAGAGTGACCCCCAGCCAGCCTCAGCCCTGAGCTTATATGTGTCCTGGGCTCTGACTCCTTGTCAGCTGACCACCTGTAAGTGCCAGCTAATCATCTTGTTAACCTTTTACTCAGGCAACTTGCAGCTGTGGGGCTCTGTGTAGCCTGCCAGGGTCCTTTGCTAAGCTGTTTCTGCTCTTAAAGGCACAGGCACCCCTAGGTGCCCTGTGACAGAAGGCTTTGGCCAATTTTTGGACTTCCTTGGAGGACTATGGTTGGTGCCTTTGGATCTTTGCTGAGCACCCCCTGCCAGGTCCCCAGTGAATTGTTCCAATAATATCATATCTATTACCTCAGCTAGGGGGCATGTTTCTTGCTTGAGCCATTTTTGGACTAGATTTTTTAAAGTCTGTAGTAGGACACATGGTCATTTTTTCTTCTTTTTCTTTCTTCGCTCAGAATCAGATGTGGCAACTTTCAAAGGAGATTTCCATCCTATACAAAATAGCCCCCTTCAATTTTTTTATAAGTCATCTGCCTCTTCCTGGGATAAGGCTCCTATAAACAGTGTATGCTTGGCTTGTCAACAATGGTCCCAGCTGATAGGTCCAGTGTTCTGGGGGTCACCCTGCAGCCAGGGCTAGTCTCTCAACTGACTCTAAATATGCTTCAGGGTCGTCTTCTTTGTCCGTTTTAGGCAACCAAAACCCTTTCACTAACCCTATTCCAATTTCTTATTCAAATAGAATAAGCTGCTGTCAAAACAGGTACCAAAAGGTACTGTTGGTAGCTTGTTCCTCAGCCCTTGTCTGGAGCAGCTTGTCCATTTGTGTTTGTTGGCCTTAAAGACAACAAAGACAAATTTGTCTGAATCAACAGAACCTGTACTTGCATCCCTGCTTCACCCAGCAGGAGTTCCTGGGATTGCCTTTCCATAGGATGTGTGCTTTTTTGTTGGCCTTGGGTTCTATAAATTCCTAGCCAATGCACCACTTCTGGCAGTGCCAGCTCTGGGGCCTAAGCCTCCCTCTGCTTGCTATCCCTGGAGAACATCTTATTCTCCCAAGGCACACACCCACCACAGCTTGATGGAAAACTATGTTGAATTCTGCCTAGAGGAACCAATACTCATCCATTTGGCCAGCCCCTTGGCAAAACTGCTGTTGTCCTAAGATGCCATACAGTATGACTCTTATGGACTCTGAATTAGGAGCTGCTCCACCCCTAAATTCCTCCCTAGTTCCATGATCTGCCTTAACGCTGGCTCCAGTACTTAAATCTTCACAGCTGGAGCTCCTTAAAAGTACCTCTTGGGCTTACTGCCAGGTACCTTCTGCAGTCCATTCGATACTAGAATAAAAAAATCGGGGCAGCTTAGCTTCTTCTCACCCCCTCAGGCACACTTTTCCAATATCCAATCAGGCTTCTCACTACATCTGGTGTCACTTTTATGTCATTCCTGGGTTTGTCCAGCTAGTCAGTGTTGGAGTTCATCCTTCAGCTGCAGCTCGGGTCACCCGCAGTAAATTGGGGCCAAGGATGCCCTCATCTGGAGTCCTAGGCTCCTCAGAGGTTGATGTTCTGGCAGGAGCAGTCTCGAACAGGGTCTCTCTCCACAGCACTCTCTGTTTCTTAGACTTCCAGGCTGTGGCACTGGGGTCGCATTGCTCATTGTGCTGCACTCCATGTCACCCTGGCATGCCTTGGTGCCACCAGGACTTTTTGAATTCCTGCAGGTAAGGGGAAAGGGATGAGCAGGGCATTCTTCTTCCCTACTCCCATTATCCTGCTGCAACTGGGCAATTACCCAGCTGGAATTGCATAATGTAATGACTGTCTACATTTGTGGGGAAATAATAGATTGTATAGAGCTACTAGGCAACTTCACATTGAGAAATTGTTATTGAACCTATCAAAGATAGGTTCAAAATACAAGCATGTGCCTGACTCTGACAGACTGAAGACTCCTGAATTATTTTTCCATCAAAGACGTGGCAGGAGAGATAAGACGGTGCCCTTAGGGCAGAGCAAATGCAGTCACAGAGCCACCAGGGGTATCATGGCCATCAATTCCCCAAAAGGTATTAGTATCACTCTCCTGTAAAACAGGTTACTTTGTTCAGGAGACCAGGAGTCCAATTATAGTTTCATAGTAGTAGGAAGAGCCTGAAGGAGTGAGACCTGCAGGCAGCAGTTGGACCCTCAGCAGCACATCATGTGGCCGGCAGGAGAGGCTCCCCGCTGGGCTCCAGGATCCCCTACAAGAGGCTGCAGCCAGCAGCAGAGCCTCCACAGCTCCAGCAAGGATTTGAGCAGCGACCCGAGAAGTTCTCAGCTCGGCTTCCTGCTCCTCCAATAAGAGGCCAGGAAATTTGATGTGAGGCTGGTGCTCCTGGAAGGTCAAGACCCCTAGGAGCTTGGTACAGTACCAACACGGGTGGCTGTGTGGTGGAGTTTCTACCTACTGCATAGAAGAGCTGAGTTCAAGTTTCAACTGGGGCGAGTGAAGTAGGGAGAAATTGTTGTTGCAGTAGAAAGGGGTCATTGTGTTTCCCTAGGCCCTATATTCCTTGTTATTTGACATTTTGCAATTTGTGCCTTTTATATTTCCCCAACCAGTATTGTTTGTTCTGCTGTTTGTGTTTTATATTTTGGTTATCTCTGTCTTTTGTCAACTGGATGAATATGTCTATGATTGCAAGTGTCTAACCTTTGTTGAATCCTGCTCCTTCGGGGCATTGTAGTGTTCCCTATACCCCCCTGGTTTATACTGGTTATGTTCCCAGTACTGTTCTCTCATTAAAAGGTATATGTTTAAGTCCCCATTAGTGACCTGGTTCTGTTCTATATGGGGAGGAGGGTCCCTACACCTCCCACAGTGCTTGTGCACCTGCTCTGATCCCTTCAATTGGAGAGGGGGACTCCAATCCTCTTGGAGTACAGCCGGATTACATATAAATTGCTCTCAGAGGGATTATCCATCATCTATTGGCACTTACCTAGATCCCTCCAAGGAGCAAGTTCACTCTTAATCAATTAACTTCCTGTTCACAGAATTGTAAGGACTGGACTTTTCTTTCAATCAACCAGTCTGGGTTACAATCAATCTGACATGCAGGTGCCTCTTTATTCAATTGCATTTGATTCTTTAGAAAGTAATCAGATCCTCACTCTGGTCAACTTACCCTCCAGCAGGGTTTCAGATCAGACTACTACTTTCCCAAGCCCACCCTTGGCTCCTAATCCAGTTATCCATAGAGGGCCCACAGCTGGAACTCACCACACCAACTTTCCTCCCACCTTCCCTGGTGTTCAGTCCCATTCTGGGTTCCCTGTTCTCCTGGCTCTGCTCCGTGCCTCCACATGGACTGTGCTGCAGCCTGCAACTGCCTGCATGCTCCACCTCTCTGGGGAAAGTGAACTGGCAGGTTTTTCTTTCTGCCTTCTGGGTTTCTGGGCCAATCAGTGCCAGCTCCTAAAGTGTGCTTCAGTGTGTGCTGGGAAACTTACCTCCTTTCACTGGCAGAGCCCCCACCACCACTCTGTGGGGGCAGCTGACTGGGTCTGCACCTGGGTAACCTGGTTGCCCCAATGCCAATGTCTTCCTTTTGGAACAGGGGCTGGGTACAGTTCCCATATGAAATGACAGGAAAATGGTGTAGCTTTACTGTATATTTGCAGCTCTTTGGCACAATCAAACAAGGGTGACCATCTGGTTTTCAGTGGAACAGTTCCCTTTTAAACATTGTCCAGGATGTCCCATCAGTTTGGTCAACTTAACACTTTTGTCCCATTTTCAATGGGATGCCTGGGAAAGATGTTTAAAACAGGGCTGTCCTGGCAAAAATGACTGTTAAGTCCTCCCACCCCCCGATCCCATTCTTCTGTACAGTTAGCTGAGACTGGATCTCTGAGACAGCTGAGGATCCCAGAGGCCCAGGGGGCAGTGGAGTGTTCCTTTTTTAGATCAGAAACTATGGTCACTCTAGCCAATGTGCACACTTTTATGGAAGTTAAATTTCTGTGGCTTCTCCCTAAGTAAAAGAGGGGTAATTTACCATAGGCTAATTTCCACTGCATATAGGCAGTAGGGCTGTGCAAAACTTCAGTCGCTGATTTGATTTGGTGGAGATTCAGCCCAATTCAGTGGCCAACAAATCAAATCAGGAAACCCTTTAATCTCTCTGATTTGAACCAGAACCCTCCAAATTGATTCAGAAGGATTCGATGATTCGGACATAGACACAGCTTTAAATGTTTTTTCTATATACCTCAAGATACCAGGTGGCTTGTGAATGCTGAGATGGTGGGGTGAATGGAGCGTCCCACAGGAGTGCAGGGCAGGGGCAGGGGCAGGGCAGTCCCAAGTGCACTCAGTAGCAGACCTGGAAGTGGACCAGAAGCACTTCTGGTTCACTTCCAAGTCTGCCAGGGAGTGTGCGGGGGGATCCCCTGCATTCCCTGGCTCCACGACTGGTACCTCTTGGGTCTGGGGGGGCACCCGTCATCCCCCCATGGCTGATTGCTGAGCCAGTGGGGTGCATGTGGGGGGACCTGGCACACTCAGCGGCAGCCCCATAAGTGGACTGGAAGTACTTCCAGTCCATTTCTGGGTTCACTACCAAAAACACACGCTCCTGTGGAACACTTGTTCTACCCCAGCATCACAGCATTCACGAGCCATGCCTCGTACCTTGAGGTATGTAGAAAAAACATTTAAAGCTGTATCTTTGGCTGAATTGCTGATTCTTTGAATCAGCATTAAATATTCAAGTTTGGATTTGGCTGAATTGAATCAGGATAGCGATTCAAATCAACAAATCAAATTACTGTCCCCGATTCAGGCTGAATTTGAATCTGAATCAAATATGGCCTATTTTGCATGCCCCAAATAGGCAGCTATTGTGGAACTACTAGCCTGTGGTAAGCATCCTCCTTTTTACTCTATGATGAATTGTTTGTATGTCCATCACTTCAGAGTCCCGTCTCATTTCCTCTTTCCTCTTGCTCTGGAGGAGTAAGAAATCTACAAAGCATCTTAGGCACCTAACTGCCATGCTAAAGAAGAAAAAAACATATCTAAACAAGTTCCATTCCCTTCATGGAACTAAATAGTTGTGGCTCTCATTCGGCTGCCCAGAGGGAGTAAAGCCTGTTTTATTTCATTGTGCATACTGTGATTGAATAGAGAATATCTTGTCTTTATTTTTACTTATACTTCAAGACCTCACAGCCAAAGCTCTTTTATCTCTTTTCCTTTCAGTAGAGGGAAAACAATTTCATTTATGCTGTGAGTAAAGAGGTAGGGAACTTGGAATTACTGTAGTGCTAGCTAACTACATAATGATACTAGCCCCGTTGCCTCCAGGATTCCTACCAACCTCTCAGAACAGACCGAGACAGCTGTTTAGAGGTGGAATACAGAATTTTCTGAGTGTTGAGTGCTAAGGGTTTAAAGCAGAACTATAGGTAGCAAAGTTACTATGTTAAAACACATTCTTTACTCAACAGATATGCTCCCTGTATATTCTAGAATTATTGCTGCTTACTTTACTGCCCAGAAACCTGTTTTTATTACTGTTAGTGCTGCAGAAGCATTGAGCTTTCGGAGGATGAGCTGTCTACTATTCTGTCTTAGACATCATCAACAAAATTGCCAGCTAAGTTTCTATTGTACAATCCTGATGACTAGTGATGATATAAAAGGCAGAAAGAACATTGTTTATTTTTAAATCTCACCTGGAATTTATAGGCCAGCAGTTGGAAGGGAAAATCATTTTTACTTGTAAACTGAGCAAATTTGAGATGGAAGTCACTAAGAATGAAAAAATATAGGTCTTAATTTTGTCAATTTTAAAGAACAATTTTGGAGCATAAACATGTTAATGTTAATTTTTCTGCTTTGTTTAGTCAAGTGCTCTTCTCTGATGCCTTTTTTTCCACAACAGCATTGAAACATACAGTACTATCAATTCCAACCATTAAAAACAATCATAAATCAGGCCTCAAAAAATCATGATATCCTGAAAAATCCTACATTTTAAAAAAAAAAGGTTAATTTTTTAAAATTTCCTTTTGCTTTGTGAGTCTTTGTCATGCATTTTTGTTTTCAGAATTGAAAACCTGAGGGCTAGCAGGTTCCTTAAGAAGATGAAATTAAGAACTCCTTTAAAAATCAATTAAGGTTGTAAATCACCAAAAAGAGTTTGGCGCAAATATACAAGGATATTAAAAACAAACAAACTAAATATTTTCCTGAAAGCCAGAATATATAAAGCTCTTTTAGCAACTTGGAAAAAGGCCAAAGAGGATAAGATTTCATAATGGAAAGTTAAGAAACCTTTCTCATATCTCAACTACAGGAAAGTAATTCTGCCCCCCAATTTCTGTCTATTAGGTAATAGGTGTCTATTAATGTATCTTAAGTTACATTATCGTCTTGTGGTCCATTGATGTCAAAATGTGAAAGGAGTATAGGACTAATCTTGGGTAATTGGCTATTAAAGCAAGATCTTTTAACACGTGGGCATCTTCAATGGCACTTGCATCTAGGAAGTCCACAAAACATTTTGTGGACTATCAAGAAATTCAAAACTCCATAACAAAATAAAGCCAAATAAAGCAAGAATTATTCCAAAATTACTGAAAAACATTACGTCTTGTGGACAGATTATTTAAACAAATATGGAGTTTATAGCCAGGAAATGTTTTGAGCAGCATCTTTTAAAAACAAATCAGTAGATTCCTGTTAAGAGCATACTCTAACTTTATAACCTTCTTCTGTTTACCTCAAATAAAACTCTCTTAAGACTAAGGTGCACAAGTAAGAATTTTAGTACAATCTGAATTGTCTGAGAAATTGAATTTGGGGTTGAACTGGATTTCTGACAGAAAGTTTGATAATCATGATTTTATAGTGATGACAGTCTCTCCATATAAGGAAGAGGCTGAAAAGGAAGTCTTCACATGACCTCAGAAGAACAAGAAAAGTGGTAATGCTGGGAATGAACAGGAGCAGACTAAAGCACTGAAAAAACATAAATAGTTGAAAATAGATGAAGGGTTACATTAAGAAACATACTGAAAAATCACTCTATGCAATATTTTAAGACCAAAGCAAAGTTCTTGTACAAACATTCTTTGTTTTATGTTTTAAGTAGTTTCTCACCATTCCATTGTTTGAAAAGCCAACTGTTTTCACTGAAGCTGAAGGCTATATTGTAGAATTTTAGAAAGGCTTGGCTGAATCCAAAGAAAGTATGGTGTCAGAGCTTCTGTATTTTTATCAGTTTTATCTGTAACACCCTAAAAAATAAAAGGTTAGTCAAGGCAGAATACTAAGCTGGCACAATGAATATTTTATGGTTCTTTAAAGTAAAAACCCCATCAAAATAATCTCAAAATAATTTATATAGGAGGCATGGATAGAACTAATTTGTGTAGAAAAATAGTTTTTGAAGCTGCTCTAAACAGAAACAAGGTTTTTTGAGACTTGGAAAATATATTAAAGTTCTAAAAATTGCTTTATTTATTTTCAAACCCATTCATACTTCCTGGTTCTGGATGGGGCTGTTGAAGAAAGCCCCTGTAACATATTATCATTTTCTAAAGTAAGATTAATATTTAGAATAGAATAGAATTCAGCGTTTGCTTCTATGAATCCTTTACTAAGCAACAAAAGGGGAGAATCATTGAGTTAAACAGATGCTGTATAGTTGCTGGCATTTGTGATTTGTATGTAGCATTCTCTATGCAGTAAATCTAGCATAAGTCTAGTATAATTGTATCAGATGATTATTAGAAGGTAACAAATAATTAATACAATCTTAGTTGTAAGCAAACACACCACCATCCTTAGGTTCTTGCCATTCAAGCTGACTAAACAAACCAAAATAGACTTTAGCTGCCACTACAAAATTCTGTTTCACGTGAACAGCTCCTGTCTCCTAAAAATCTGATCATAGAAGCAATAATAGCTGGTAGGCAATCCATTATTTGCTACTCATACTGAACACAAGCCATGTGCAATAATGCATTAGATGATATTTCTACCTGGTATTTAGATGTAAAATTTATAGCTAGGCTTCCTGGCAGCAAGCTGTGCAGGTTGGGAGCAGAATCTGATTGAGGTGAGTGAATTAATGTGGTGGCTGTTTGGAATGTCGTCCAGCTGCCCATTAGAATGATGTTTGTTTGCCTTTGGCACAAGTGTGAAATGAACTGCCATAGATTTTCAGAAGTGTGAGCATACAGTTTTATATCTCACACTAATGAATACATTTTTTTGTATCCTACAAGTTTGAGGAAATTGTAGAATTTATTTGTAGATATGTATTTACCACTTGTGTGGCAAAGAGAGGAAATGTTGCCTTAAAGACTGAACTTTGGAAAAGAGAGAGAAAAAAACCCTAAGTTAATTGAAAGCTGGATAGGTAAATAACCCTAATTTCACTGTTTACAATTAAAGGTAAAGGGAGATCAAAGGATTTTGCAGCAACCAAGTTTGGAAGCTTGTAAGGAAGTGTTATCTTTGGTTAAAATGTTACTGAAAGACATCGTTTTGTATTTGTGTGAAGAATTTTATTTCCTTCAAGTTTGGACGCTTCTTCTGGAAGACACCAACTAACTCTACATGCAATCCCTACCACTCCTGTACACAGCCTATTTTATCAATAGGCTGATGATAATGGAGTTTGTAATATGTTCTGACATGAGAAGTGCTATATAAGATTGACTTGTTGTTATTGCTGATATAGCCAGAAGTTTCCCCAACCAAATCTGTCAATAACTGACACTAAAACAACAAGGTACAAAGTGCATTTGAAGAGTGTCAGACACCATTGCTTTTTCTGTTTTCTCCAGGCAAACTGTTCTTTAGATAGGTGACTTAACCTAGCTTTGTTTAGTTAGACTAAGAACTCAGGGGCTTGAGAAGGAAAAAAAAAAAGATTAAAATCAGTGTAATAATAGTTGCTGTGCATTTAGGAAAACCTAATTCTCTTTAGTCCCATTATAATTTATAACAAAAAATATCACTTGTTTTTGTGTGACTTGGACTCAGTTTAGTCCAGTTATAATTTGTAACTAAAATATTACTTGCTCCTGTTAGCCTTCTGTGTGGATGTAGCATATAATTTATGTTCAGTATATATTACTCCAAAGAGTTTATCCAAGAAATTAACATCTTTCCGTAAATGGAACATAAAAAATGCATACGTGTATCTATACCTGATTACTTAATTTACACCTGCAGTTCTATGATGATAATCCTGTATACACTGTATACACTGAAGATTGCTTTGTGTAACAAATTTGATATTTTATTTTATATCAATTAAGAAAATAAGGGAAAGAAAATGAGAACATTAAACATTAACCAGGAACTTCTTTGGTTAAGTAATATCACCAAACAGCTTATGCTTGGTTGTATTTTCTCACCATCTACTTTGCTGAAAGCTTGTGACCCTCAGAAGCAACTATTACCTCCCTGTTAATGGAGGACTAGATTTGGTCACAGAAAGATGCACTTAGAAGTGTAACCAGTAAAAGAAAAGTGTGTGGGAGCTTTGCAGGATAAAATTTATTTTTCAGGAGGAAGCTATGAGAGACAGATTTGAAGGAGGGAGGGATTAATAGTGAAGGATCAGGGAAAAGATAGGAAAGGAAAAACTTGAGGAAAAAGCATGAAAATGGCAGTATAGGGAAAAGCGAAAAATGAAAAAGAACATGGGTGGATATAAAGAGAGAAGTATGAGATGAACAATGAAAAGAGGGAAATTAGATTCAGGAATGTGTGGGGAAGAAAGAGGAAGGAAGAACTGTAGGAAGCAGAGATGAAAAAAGATGGTAGGGAAACACTGACACCAAGAAAGAGGCAATGAGAGAAAACTGAGGCGATAAAAGACAAACCTGAAAAAAATGGAACTGGAGGTAACTGAGAACAGAGGATGAGATGCATTTAATTGAACTGTTTTCTGTTACATCCATGGAGTTACATTGAAAACAAAGAATTGTATCACATACCCTTAGCTATCATGACCGTAGCACCAACACAGCTGTCAGGAGCTGCCCACTGTTCCAGGGAAGCAGAGACATGGCAAAAAATAGTCTGGTGCTATGGCACAGCCTTAGCTCTCCTGGAACTCAGGAGTCAGCTGTTGTCAGCTCTGGCCTTGACCATCACAATCACCTTTTGCTTGTTTTAAGAGCATGGGCTCTATCCTGAGAACAGCAAAGGAGTTTCAATCCTAAATATTTCTATTGTTCTGGTGCCTGAAGGTGGCTGAAGGTGGAAAGAGGCCTGGGGAAAAGGACAATGGGAAAAGCAGGGAAAGGAAAACAACTTATAAAACACTGTCATGGGGGTGAAGGATAGGGGAGGGGAAAAGATGCCTGGATGAGGGCCATGCAGAAAGAGGAACCTGAAAAAAACAGGCAGAAGTGGAGTCAGGGAGGAGGACCAAAGATGTGAGACAGCTCAACCAACCTGTACATCTAAGCTAGAGGTCATGCCTTGGGGAACTGTAAAGATAAGAGAGGAAAAATGGAGGCTAGCCCAACAATTTCCACCCCTCTCAACACTGCCATCCTTCCCCGCAGCAATTAGTCCTGCCTTCAGAAAAGATAGATTAGGTAACAGAAGTGGCAGAGCCATGCTGGTAGGCCAAAGTCAAGGCAAAGAAGGTCGTATAATACTAGGGAGGGATCTCTAGTTTTCTTCCTGAGATCCCACACTCTTGTTTTTGAGCTAGTTACCCAAAAGAGTGCTTGCTGTCCCAGGATGGCTTAGAAAGCAGGCTGAGAGCCACAATTATTCAGTAAGAAACCAGTCAAACTGCTCAAACTGTCCTAGTGAGATACAAAGAGTTTGGAATCTGTTGCTGTGATGTGCTTGTGATTAGGACATACAAGCCAAGCCTCATGAACAGCACCAAAATCCCAGATTCACATACACTCACACTTGGAAACATTTTCATTAGGGGATGTCATAGGCATCTCCTTTGTTCATCTTGCCAATGTGACTCTAATGGTCAGCAGCATAAGCAATTATATCAGTACAACTCTGGGAACATGATTTACAGTTGTCTTGTGCTCCCTCTTCTGGTTGGTATTTGCCTTTGCACTCAAAGCAAAAATCAACAGGAACTAATTTGACTTTTTTGTTCCTTGAAAAGAATGGCTTTAAAACAAATTTATTTATTCCGTATTTTGGATATATTTACTACTCATTAAATGTGCTGGTTGGACATAACTTATATTATGTATTCAAAGCATTATTTTTTTTCCTTAGGGATAATGGTATCCCTTTGTTGATTCTGTGGAACTTTAAATGTAAAAGGTAAAATATATTATCTATAACTCTTTTCATTTTGAAAAGAGCATTGGAAGAATAAACTGACTTAAGCCAGTGTAAATTATTCACCTGGGGTTTTTTTTCTGTTTCTTCTTTCTTTTCCCTAAATGATAGATTGTGAATACAATCTAATGGCACTGTAGCAGATGGCCTTGCTGGTTCTGTTTATTCAAATGGCTAGTAGGGGGTGGGGAAAGCAATGGTGAATTTCACTAGTGCAGTTGGTTTCCTACTAGAAACATTCTGTTTGAAAATTTCTAAAATTGAAATTAATTAATGAATATACAAGCTGTTAACCATGTCAGCAAATATTGCAGAGTTCTAAACCATTATAGATCAATTCACAATATTGGAAAATAAATGAACTGCCATATTAGTACTATCAAGGGCTACCACAAGTTGGCTTTCAACCAGCTGATTGTGACCATCTCACACTGCTAAAAAGCAAATGTGACAGCCACAAATTTGTTTAATATCATGTGAATTAACCTAGTGAGGTAAGCACAAAGCTGAATGAAAGGGCTCATACAATGGAGTCCTGTTTTGATGTAAGTCATAGGGTCTTGGTCTAAATCAAGCTATTTATCCTACTTTTTTCATCTACAAAATATGGATAACCCTTACACATAGTACTTACCAGATACATAGGAGCAGATCCTCAGCATTTACAATTTATGGAAACTGTGGATCTCCCCCATTGTGATTTATGAATGAATGTTGCTAAAGTGCTACTGTTTAAGTTCCAAAATTTACCATAATATGCTGATTGAGTGGGTGGCGGTGAGCAAACTCAAAATCTCTGCCTTATTTGGAGAATCATTTTTTGGAATTCCTTTTCCATCAAAAGAGAATGGAAAAGGTTGGTTGGTCAATTCTTACATTAAAATGTCTATGGCCAATTTTTGGATGAAAGCTGTTGCAAATCAGACTGAAATTATAGCATTGGCTTTGCAAGCAAAGATGTACAAGAAAATTATCTTAGGTCAAATTAATATCGAGAGATCAAAAAAGTGCAAATTTTGGTTTTACATACTCTGTGGCTTTTTTAGAAATTCAGACTAAATTTAGATTAATCATACTCAAAGAAATGTTGGGTTTTGTTTCTGTTCGCTTATTTTTCAATTAATGAAATTAAAATTGAGCAGTATTAGTAAATCCATATTTGTTCCTTTGGAAAATTGGCTTTATTGATTGTAACTGCCTCCTGTTGTTATCAAAGGTCAGTGTTTGCAGAAAGTAACACAGCCCAAACACACTGAAATTTTCCAATTAGTTTTCCGCACCAAATAAAGCAGTTTTATAGCTATCTGAAGGACTACAAGTTATTTCAGTTTGTTTTCTGCATGAAATATTTAAATTAGTAGTCACTTACATTAAACTATCAGTTTCTGTATGTTAGGGATTATACTAAGCCTGAAACAGTCATTTTTACAATGAATTGCAAGTGATAATTTAATATGTAAAAATCCTTCTTTACTTTTACCTCTGTTTATTTTGAGATATGGGTGTTGACCCATAGTTTCCTCTACCCAAGTCTACTATATTTTCAAATGAGAAAATGACCACACAAAAGTGTCCTGGTTTTACAGTCACAAAATACTCATACAAAAAATGCTAATGTTTCATAGGTTTCATAGACATTAGTGCTGGAAGGGACCTCGGAAGATCATTAAGTTCAGCCCCCTGCCCTGGGGGCAGGAAGTCATCTGGGGTCACAGGATCCTAGCAAGATAAATGTCCAATTGACTCTTAAAGAAGTCCACAGTAGGTGCTTGCACTACCTCTGGCAACAATCAGTTCCAGGCCTTGGGGGCTCGAACAGTAAACCTTATGTCCAGCCTGAAACGGTCATAGAGTGACCGTTTGACCTTGTCATCCCTTGGGGCACTCTGGTGAACAGGTGTTCCTCCAGATACTGATGTACACCACTTATAAACTTATAGGTAACTACCAGGACCCCCCTGATCCCGCATGTTTCTAGGCTGAAGGGTCCCGTAGCTCTCAGGCTCTCATCATAAGGCCTATTTTCCTAACCTCTGACCATGCGCGTGGCTCTCCTCTGCACCCTCTCAAGCTTCTCCACATCCTTTTAAAACTGTGAAGCCCAGAATTGGATACAGTACTCCAGCTGCGGCCTCACCAAGGCTGAGTACAGGGGGGAGGATAACATAATATTACTCTTGTCAGCATCTGACCCAACAGTGGTATATGCATAATACAGGATTTTGTTCAGTACTTTAGTATTATGAATAAATTCATAATGAAATCTCAAATAAGTATGGTTAATTTTCACTTGGAGGAGGAAAAGATTTTGATAGGATATCACACTCTTCCACCTTTCCTCTTCACTCATTTGTTAAATGGAACACTTGTTCCACTGAACAGTTTGTTCTTTGTAAACACAGAGCAAATCCTCTGTGTTCCAGCAATAAATCTTAAACAAATATGTTGTAGTTCTAAAACACAAATATTCCAGGTGTTTTGAAAGAAGATCCTGAGACACAATAGCAAAAAATGAGAAGTCTGGTTATTTTTCCTGTCAATACTGTTGCTATATGATTCTATTGAACAGACCTGGTTAGAATGCTTTCAACTAAGTATTTCTTCATCTGAAGACTTTCTTATCTCCAAGATGGATTTTTTTTTTCCAAAATGGAAGAGAAAGAGTAAGATTGAAAATGTACCTCTCCGTACCCCCAGACTACCAATGACTTGATGAATAGAGTGCTCAGCTTCATAATGGGAGACTCAGGTCCAAATTCCCAATGTGACTGATTTGGAATAGGGACTTAAACATAGATTTCCCACATCCTACATGCTCTTACCCAATGGGCTCCTGGCTTGTTTTGACCTTTTCTTGTCCTTTTTTCCTTCCTAAATTTTGGAAAGCCTTGGTTTAATTTAGTATGAACATTATACAACTGCAAAAACCTCACAATTTTCCATAAAACATAATAAATAGTAAGCCACCCTTACTATTGAATCTCAGTATAATACAACCTATCTCCATATTTACATGAATGGTCCACAGCCCTTACACAAATGTAAATTCTCTTAAGTCATGTTTAAAGGATCAGGCTGTGAGATTGCTCTAGAGAAGTTTGATATACTTGAAGATATTACATTAAGAAGGAATATGGATAAGTGCATGTTGGATAAATGATTTTTGGAAAGTATTTAATAAATTTCCACATCAGAAGGTCACATCTAAGGTACTATAGTCTTGGAAGAAATTCAAATCTGTCATACAAGATAAAAATGGTTCAAAGGACACATAATTTTGCCTAAATTGCGGAAAACAACTGAATGTGAGACAGAAATGACTGAAGGCCTCATTACAAATTATACATGTACTGTGATGCTACTGAAATCTAGTTTTCCAAGAAAGCAAATAGCACTGAAGTTGATTTCAAGAAAAAAAAAATAGTTTTTACATATTTGGGTATCTGAGAAAATAATAAATGGCAAATGTAGCTATTATAACAATGGGTAATCTCTGAGAAATAAATAAAAAGAGCTAAACGGATAGTCTTAATTTTGAAACTAAACATTTTGATATTTATGTGTGTGTGTGTTTGTGTGTGTGTGTGTATAAAACTGTCTATAATACTTTCTAATTGAATAACACAACTGTTACTTTTATTTTCCACCTGAAACTACCAGCTTTATTTTATAGGCAAGAAATGTATACATAGATCATTGTATCACTAAAATGTACCAGAATCAACTTAAGTGGAGAACAAGAGCAAGGCTAGGGACAGAAATTACACATAAACTGGTTTAAGTGATTGGAAACCAGTTTAAACCTGTAACAGAACAGAAGTTCAGTGCACATCACATAAACCACTTTCAAAATGGCCTCGTTGGATGTAGTATCAGATTTAACTGATCTAGGTCAGATCAGTTTATGGAACTTCTGTCCCAGATCTCTTCCTGGTTCAAGTTAATTCATAGTCCCCTAGTATCCCAGAATGCATTGCAGCTTTGAGCTGTGCTGTCTGCTCCAGAGGAGCAGGGACTACCTCACCCCTCTGCTCCCTAGCCTGCTTCCTGCCTGTGTCCATCAGCAAATAGGGACGGGGCGGGAGGGGAAGGCAGGGGAGCAGACCCCCATATCCCCCTAGCTAGGGAATTCTCCTGCTCCTCCACAGCCAGTTTTTCCTCAGTGCTGTGAGTCCAAGGCAAAACTAATTGCAGTTGAGCAAAAGAATTTCCTTCTGCTCCCTGAGGCTGCCCTGGGCTATCCATGAGATTCATAGCAGCTAAGGCAAGCAGCTCTGGGGTTTGGGAGGGGGAAAATTCCCTTCAGCTCCCTGGAGCTGCCCTGGGCTGGCAGACCCTGGCTGGGGTGGTAGGAAGCCCCACAAGATGGGGGCTTCCCTATACCCCCAGGCTGGGCTGCATGGGAAGGCACGCAACTCAGAGGACTTCTCCCTCTCTCCTGTGGCAGTGTCTGAAGCAATCAGGAGCTGATGTGATGGGCTAATTGGTAGTGACCTAGCCCAGGGGTTTTGAAAGAGTAAAAGATGATTGGAGGACTTGGGATTCCCTTTCCTCACCAATCAGGTCTCAGAGACTCACTCTCCGTATCCCCTGATTGGCCCCTTAGGTCACCTGGAGGGGGATAAAAGGGGCAGTACAGCTGCCTCAGAGGAAACCAGTGAGGGACCACAAGAAAGAAGTTTCAAAGAGCTGGGCCAGCGGGCAGGAGCAGTTGCCCTAGAAGAGCCTGAAGGAGTGGGACCTGCAGGCAGCAGTTGGATCCTCAGCAGCAGTGTGGCCAGTAGGAGAGGCTCGCTGCTGGGCTCCAGGATCCCCTATGAGAGGGTGAGGCCAGCAGGAGAGGTTTCCCAGATCCAGCAAGGATCTGAGCAGTGACCTGAGAAGTTCCTAGCTCAGCTTCCAGCTCCTTCAAAAAAAGGCTTGGCAGCTCAACATGAAGCTGGGGCTCCTGGAATGTCAAGATCCCTAGCAATTTAGCACAGTGCTAACGCTAGTGGCTGTGTGGTAGTGTTTTGGTATCTCCCATGAGGGTGATCTCAGTTCAAGTCCCATCTGGGGTGAGTGAAGTAAGGAGAAATTCTTGTTGCAGTGGAAAGGGGTCATTGTGTTTTTCTCCCCCCTCCATGTACCTAGGCCCTATATTCCTTGTTATTTGACATTTTGTATTTTGAATCTTATATTTCACCAACCAGTATTCTGCTGTCTGTGTTTTATATTTTGGTTATCCCTGTCTTTTGTCAACTGGATGAATATGTCTATGATTGTAAGTGTCTAACCTTTGTTGAATCCTGCCCTCTTGGGGCATTGCAGTGTTCCCTATACCCCCCTGGTTTATACTGGTTATGTTCCCAGTACTGTTCTCTCATTAAAAGGTATATGGTTAAGTCCCCATTAGTGGTTTGACTCGGCTCTCTCGGGGGAGGAGAGTCCCTACACCTCCCACAGCGCTTGTGCACGTGTTTTGATCCCTTCAATTGGACCGGGGGTACCTCTTGGAGTAGTGCCTGGGTTACACAAGGAAGGGGGAGGGTGGAAATTCCCCCTGCTTTTCCCAATTGAAAACTGAATGTCAGTTCAGTTAGTTATTGGTTCAATCTACGCAGTTTAGAGGAAGCTGCCTAGATTGAATTGATTCTGTTCCATGCTTTTTAACTGTATGTTCTTAGCCCAAATGATAGAACTGTAGAAGCACTAAATTAATCAGGAAATTCAAATAAACTCTTATATCATGATCTAATGCAACACAGTCAAGAAGTCTGTGTCAAATTGCTTTTTGAAATATTAGAAAACCCATGCTTTCAGAAAGGGTCTGAACCCTGAAGAACAGGAAGGGGAAGGAGCATGATGCACAATAATACATAGAGAAAGTCCTGTGTTAAACACTTTGTGGAGGAAACCTTTCGTGTTACATTGCATGTCAGAAATTAATGTCTTGCAATATTGTAGTGTCACCTTCATTTCATCTCTCTGAAGGACATTTTTTTGTAAATGAGAGTATACATTTAACAATTATCTGAGCTATATGCTATACTTTAACCATTTATTTTCATAGTTGAACAAGCACAACTTTGGGGACAATGCTGTGGTATTTGTTTCTGATTGTAGTCATAACAAATGCTCTATATGAATGGTTCCTCAATCCTACATGACTGTTTTATGTAGGGCTTGATCCTGCTCTCATTGCTCCATTTCTGCCAGTAGAGATGAAACGAGGATAGTCATGAGAAATACATATACTGTCTTTCGTGTTTTATTTATTCATTTATATTTCCACTTGTTGATTTATTACCTAAAATGGACCTTTGTAACTAAAGTGTCTCTCACAAGAAATCTATAGAAATTACCAGAATCAGTTCAAGTATGGTTGGGAATTTTTGGTTGGGGTCGGGATGCTGCAGTTTTAATTTAAGAGTTAAATGCAGAAAGACAAGCAGCTTGGTGTGCAGCTCCCCACTATAACTCATGGAGCTTCACAGAAAGCACCATGAGTCACAGCAAACCCTCTGACCTCATGGACATTTGCTGTTTGGGGGGCTGGGGAGGATCAAGCTCCATTTTGGAGCTGATCCAGTAGAGAGAGGTTGTATGTCTTCAGCCTCTCTCCCTTAGCTTACTCCTTCCCACCCCACCTCAGCTTCAGTGCTCTCTTCAGCATGGGAGGGGGAAGAAGGCAGGGGAGGGATCTCCAGTCTGGGGTCTGTCCAGCCTGCCCTTGAGGCAGGGGGTGGGTGGGTTAGAGCCCCCCCCCAAAATGGGGTGCTCCAATCTATGTGCTCCCCCTGAAGCACAAACTGGACAAATCCCAGACTGGAGCTCCTTGTCCTGCCTTCTCCCCCTTCCCATCATAAACACAGCACTGGGGGCACGGCTAGGCTTATACAGTTCACTCCTGTTCACAGGCAGAGACAAACAGAAGTTAATTAGGGTGCTCCACTTCGGAGGGCCTTCATTTGAAACCCCATTAAATGAGAATAAATTTGCTGCGCAATCGAGCACTTGTAAAGCACTCTGCAGCCATGCACTTCTGTCAGAGCATGGCTGTAGGGTGTTTTCAGGGGGCTGATTGTACAACATATATTACTTCTGTCACCATCCGTATTGTTCCCCTACACCAGGCACAATGACTTCAGACACAGCAGAACTGGTGCCGCTTCATTTCACAAAAGGTAAATGGGTAGAATTTTTGTCTTAAGTGATTAGGAACTAAATGATAGGAAAATACTTAAAAGCCAGTCCACCGAGGGTTCAAAATAATCAAACTCCAGGAGGTACAGGGGATACATGGAAACCTTTATATCACAGACTTAAATCATAGCCAAGAAAAAAGGTTACATTATATAACTACAGAGAGGCAACAAAATAATTTATGCTACTCAGTTTAAAAGCATCACATTTTTTATACAATAAGAAAAAAGCAGAGTCTGAGTCATTAGAAAAATACTTGCACAGCTGGTAAATTGTATTTTCTATGGACCTTATACATGTGATTCTATGTGCTAAGTATACACATTATTAGGGTAAATCCAAATCCAGGCTGTTGAAAAATTCAAAGTGTTGGAGGATTTAGGATCTTCCTGTGGATTTTGTTGTAGCCTCCACAATCTATGCTTTCATTAAAATAATATATGTTCTAACTTTCTGAAAAAAGCCTCCACAATATAAATCTATACACTGTCTTGTTGATGGCACAGCCAAACCATATGTATTAGATCATGAAAATGCTTTGTTTTGTGTTTTTTTTACCTTCTAATAACAGATTAATCCATTCAGAAATGAAGAGCTTCTGGGATATGACCTCTGTCCCTCACTCTTACACAGGTAGCTTTGTTGAAGTGTTAGTATGTTATTCTTCTGTGAATGACTGGTGCCTCCTGTGACTGAGGGGAGCAACAGTGGCAGCTAGTGGTGAGCAGGGGCCACCACTTGTGGTGTTGGTGGCAGTAAGGGGCGAGTGGGGACCGCTCACAGCCACTGCTGGTGATGTCATGGGGAGGGGGAGGGAAGGAGGATGGCAAGCGGTGACCATCCACAGAAGCCAACAGTGGCTCCAGTGGCAGTCAATCTCAGGGGAGGCACATACCCGCCATGCCTTCTCTACACATTGCCTATGTATTCTATGAAAGAGGTGAGCAGCATCATGTTCCTCAGCAGGGAAGAAAACCATTCTTTGTGTGGCTATTATTCATAGTTTCATAATTCATAATTTCATAGTTGGTAGGGTTGGAAGGGACCTGAGCAGATCATCAAGTCCGACCCCCTGCCATAGCAGGAAAAAGCACTGGGGTCAAACGACCCTGGTGAGGTGTTCATCCAGCCTCCTCTTAAAGATGCCCAGGGTAGAAGCCAGCAACTTCTCTTGGAAGTTGGTTCTAGGTCCTAGCTGCCCTGACTGTGTTGTAGCACCTCCTGACGTCTAGCCTGAATCTACCTCTGCTAGCTTGTGACTGTTATTTCTAGTCACTCCTGGTATTGCTCAGGGGAACAGAGACTCCCCCAATGCCTGCTGGTTCCTCCTGACTAGATTGTAAACAGCCACTAGATCCCCCCTCAACCTTCTCTTGTGGAGGCTGAACAGGTTCAGGTCCCTTAACCTCTCACCGTAGGGCCTGCCCTGCTGCCCCCTGATCATGCAAGTGCAGGGTGCTTTTTATACCCCTGTCCAAGTCACTGATGAAGATGTTGAACAGCGCAGGCCCAAGGACCAAGCCCTGTGAAACCCTATTGCCCACATCCCTCCAGGTCGAACATGACCCATCCACCACCACTCTCTGGGTGCGACCAGCCAGTTAGTGAGCCATTTGACTGTGTAGGTGTCGATGTCACAGTCTCCTAGTTTTTTAATGAGAATGGGGTGAGAGACAGTGTTGAAGGCCTTCCTAAAGTCCAGAAAGAATACGTCCACTGCTACAACCGCATCTAAGGATTTTGTGAACTTGTCATAGAAGGCCACCAGGTTGTATGCCTCTAATGAACCCATGTTGGTTGCCCCTAAGCATAACCTCCCCTGCTGGCCCCTCGCGGACATATGCCAGGATAACTCTCTCAAAAAGCTTACCCAGGACCAAGGTAAGACTGACTGGCTTATAGTTTCCTGGGTCCTCCTTCCTCCCTTTTTGGAAAATTATGACTCAGTTAAGAGTACTCTGTCTCATTCTTTCCTGATTTTCTGGATTTTCTGACTAAAAGGGAGTGGAGGGGAAAGAGCCCATCAGGTTACTTGTCTGTTGAAAAAACGGCACATCTGTTCTCCATTCTTTTTTTTCCCTAGGGTCTAAAAGTGAGTGTCCAGTTTCTTGTTGCAGCTGGACATAAGGAAGGCAATTTGAGGTGACTGTGAACTTCTTAAGATCATTTCTAGGATGTTTTGGTTTAAACTCCCACTCTCCCAAGTAAAGTGTTTGCCTACTCGTTCAGGTTTGTTTACTCATTTAATTTCCTTTGGCGGTATTTAGTTGAGATCCTTGTGTACTCCATTCTTTTTTAGTGCAGAATTCTGAGGACTGCAGAGTACAAATAGGACTTTGGCCCCCTTACCAGTTCATATAGACAATAACTAGGTAGTGCTTCCTGTGGAAGAGAATCCTATTTGAGTAGATGAGACATGACTCTTACATTAATGCCTGTTGCTTTTAACTTAGTATTGTTTCATATTTCTGCTTTCTGCTCCAGAATGATTGCATTTGTGCTCCTGGGAGACAACTCTTTATAAGTGGATGCAGGATATTTTCAGTAGAGGTTATTTTCAATCTCTATGATTCTGGAACAGGTAAAGGGAACTGTTTATTCTCGTTGATGACATACAGTTTGAGACATGGCTCATATCCTTGGCACTATGGTACACAAAGTGCGTGAGAAAAAAACAGTTATCTGAGTAGTGCAAATTAGATATTTTTATGATGAGGCACAATCAAATTTGTTATTTATTATTTATACGGCAGGATAACTCAGCCCCAGACATGAAGCAGGGGCTATGCATGCAAAAAAGGTCCCTGTCCCAAATTATGTGAGACAAGAGGCAACAGGTGGATACAGCAGGTAATGAGAGCAAAAGGAAATAATAAGACAGTATTGATCAGCCTGACTGGAAGTTGCCTCAGCATACCAGATGCCTACCTGTTGTGAATTACTCTATAGACCATATGGTAAAAGAGTTTTAAGGGAGGATTTGAAGGACAACAACGAAGAAGCATTTTAGATGCTTAGAGAGTTATTGTGCATTATTCCTGTCCTCTATTTGCAAGACTGAGATCATTAGCTTTTTCTAGATTGTCTGCATCAAGTAATCACTTCTCCAGAATCTAATTTCTCTACTTGAAAGAAGAGAAAAAATGAAAGAATGAAATTTTCCCTCCTCTGAAATTCTGTTCTGAGTTGATTTATTCTTTCTCTTCCCATCTGCTTCATTTTTGTTTTTTCTCTAATCAGAAATGAACCTAAAGGAAGATAAAGGTCCACTTAGAATCACTGCTGGTAGAAATAGGAACTGAGTAGTACTGTAGGTGGCAGGTATTTGTCTAAAAGTAAATGATAGATGGCTTGTTGAGGAGATGTAAATAATGAGCAATGATGATATCAGGTAAACATTCTCATCCATCAGTCCAAAGGTGAAGAACTACAAGGCTTTATCCTCAGTAATACCAGGAAATAGTTTTGCTAAGTGTTGGTGCTAGCCGTCAAATCCCCACTTTCCCACCCTCAGGTTTTCACTTCTCCAGATCTTTCATCCTTTCCATACAAATCATGTTTCCTAGATTGCTAATAGCTTTTGTTGCTCTCTACTTGACTCTTGCTAATCTTTCAACATCTTTCTCAAAGCGTGGGAGTGCAAACCGAATACTGTACTTTTAGCACTTTTTAGGTGAGACCTCATCAGAGCTGAATAGAGTGGAAGGATCACCAGTTCATAGTGCAAGTGACTTGCCTGTTAATACAGCCCAGTATACAGTTGGTATTTTTTGCAGCAAGACACCTTGCTGGCTAATATTCAGTTTATGTTCCAATGTAATCCTCAGGTCCTTGTCTGAACTACTGCAGCCTAGCTAGTCATTCCCCGGTCTGTATTTGTACATGCAATTATTCAACCCAACTGCAGGACTTTGCACTTGTCCTTACTGAATTTTGATTGATGTTTTGGACCATTTCTCCAGTTTATTGATGTCATTCAGAAATCTAGCCTTACCCTCCAGAGTATCATGCATAGCAATAAAAATGCATTTGCTACCGGTGCCTGTAATCATTAATGCCAATGTCAAACTTTCTGTTGATTTTAGTGGCACAGAATTAAACCCTTCGGGCCAGATTCTATTCCACCAAGAAAGTATCTACATGGATTTAGGAGCCTAACTGTGATTCTGTTCCATCATGTTAAAAACCTTGAAAATCTGAAAATGTGCCTGCTTTTATAATAAATCTCCTATCCCTAAAACTAAGTCAGAAAGCAGGAAGGGGAGGAGGAAGGGAACATATTCACCCACACATTAGGAACTAGAGCAGGGTGCAATAGCATCACAGTTAAGTACTTAAGTTCAGTTTATACGCCTAACAAATGGAAATGAATCTGGCCCTTGATGTCTACAGTCATTATGGATCACTTCTGTTCAGTCAAAATGTTTGGATTTTCAACGGGTCTTTGTCTAACTTCAGTAAATTAGAAGCATATACAATGCTAGGCTATAGCTCCATTTTGGGACATTAGCAAACACATAAAGCTGTCAAGTTTCGCTTCAATGGTTATTGAGTCACTATAGCCCCTTAATGGAATTATATAGCCTCATAACATATTTTCCTGTTTATTTTCCTTATAGGATACTATATGAGACACATGGGACTGCAATGGAGGGGAGCTGGAGAGAAAGATCAGCCAAGTTGAGTGATAACTGGATTCCAAATGTCATACAACATAACTGAAGTGTAGGGAGTTTAATTTCACATACATTTTTGCCAACTATGAAATGAAATTTAAGAGCACAGTCAGTCTGATAGAGGCTTCATGTTCCTGCAATTGATAGAAATAGGGCAATGATAAACAGCCTCTCATTACCTTTTTTGGTACAAATGTCTAGTGTTATTGGTAAAATGGATTAGACTGATAAAATGGACTGGATTTTAGAATGATGAGCATGAATGTTGGATTGAAAGACAATTTACCATATTTACTTGAATATAAGATGTTGACCCCAATAAATAGATTCCAGATATGGAAAATGTATCATTTTGTTATAATTTTTCACACACAGAATCTAAGTAATCTGCATAGGGGAAGAGAGGGCAAGGCAGGAGGCTGCTCTGGATCTGCTTCTGACCCTGACCCTGACCTGGGCTCAGGGCCAGAGTCAGAGACAAGCATCTACCTACTGCCCTTCCACTTCATACACAATTATAAGATGAGCCACTTTTTTCCCACGCTGATTGAGAGGGGAGAGAAAGGGAACCCCGTCTTATATTCAAGTGAATATGGTAGTAATGCCATTAACCTTTTAAATCAGGGGTAGGCAAAATGTAGCCCAGGGACTGGATTCAGACTGCTAGGTCATACTATCTGGTCTGCAAAGCCCTTAAAAATTTTAGAAAATTAATATTTATCTGCTCTGGGCTGTCTGTCATGTGGCCCATGATGGCTTGCCAAAACTCAGTAGGAGGCCCTTTGCCCAAAATAATTGCCCGCTCCTGTTTTAAATGGTTGTCCTTCAGCCAGTGTGGTCCAGGGGACCATAAAATGCTGCATGAGGCAGTGTGCCTAATTCGGCAATCCAGATTTAGTATATGGGAGAGGAATCAGATTAATTTTAGAATAAGTCAATTAGCTCCTAATAGGATAAACAGAGAGAATGGAGGGTGTCATAACCAAATTAGTTGAGTGCCCCTGTCACAATAGAACCGCCCTAAGCAACTGCAGTTACTTTTAAATTTGGTATGGTCTGCCTCACTAGCTATTCCCACCTGGCGGTCTGTCATTGGCTACTCTAAAAGTATAAAGGTCCGTGCAGCTTCCGCCCAAGTCAGAGAGCTGTGAGCATGTGGTCAAGTACAGAGAACTTTGCCACGTGGCAGAAAAAAGCTGGCGGACTGGCCATCCTCCAACATCTCCCTGTCACCATCTGTTCCTGACGTATCCTTCATCCTGCATGCTTGTTTCTGTCTACAAACTTGCCAGCTCGTTTTGTTGCCAGTTACCTGTAACTATGCAAGCAACTCATTACCTGTAACTACGTAAGCAACCTTACCACCTATGTCGCGGCCACCAGCGGAGTAAGTAAAGTTAAAGTTATTTTTGCAACCAATACTCTGTGTCCGGCTTCTCCATTCACCAGCCCACCTGATGACCAATTAAATCAGTGATCCTCAAGTCGGCTGTAGCTGTCTGAGACAGAGGGAAGCAGAATTAGTACTTCCAAAATCATTTTGGGAATTTTAGCATGATGGATTGCAAAAGCAAAGTCTTAGGACTGGATTTCCTATTAAATCAATGCAGGAGGTGCAAAGGAGCTGGAGATTAATTACCATCAAACTATAGCAAAGCTATTTCCAGATATTACTGAGCATGGGCAACTGGTGCCTCCTGAGCCTGGGGGAGCACCAAATCACTGACCGGAGGTGGGGTGTGGCAATCACTGCTGGGGGGGGCACTCTGCAGCCAATCACTGAGCCCAAAATCACCAGCAGCAAAACTGGTAGTGCACTTCTGCCAGCACTTAGCGGCTGGCATTTCCAGGGGGTGTATGGCCAATCTCAGGGGGTGCACATGCACCTGCGTGCAACCCCTAAGTGTCACCAATGTTACTGAAGATATAGTCTTGTAGTTCTTCACTTTTGGACTGATGGATGAGAATATTCACTTTAATATCAGCTTTGCTAACCATTTCCCTGTTAATCAACATCTAAGCATTTTCAAAAGCTTTTCTTGTGCACTGTGGCTGGATACAGAAGTGACGTGACATTTAATTTGTTTGAATACTATATAAAGAACTGGTACCAGTTACTGGTCAAGGGGTTAAGTGAAAGAATGGGCTATGTAGGTCTAGATCAGAATCATTTAAAAAAAAAAGAAAATGTCAACAAAAACTAGTCAGACACAAAGTGGTGAAACAGCATTGTGACAGGCTCATGATTACTCTACTAGTTGATGGGTGTGTCCTACCTCTTGAGCCACATTGCACCTGGGTCTATTCACTCACCATAACTTGCTGGTTACACTGGGTTTTTACCTCTGGAGGTGGTGATCAGTAGTTCCCATAGGGCAGGAACGGTTAATTATTTTGGGCGGAAGGCCACTTACCCAGTTTGGCAGGCTGTTGAGGGCTGCCTGGGTAGCTCCACCCCTTGACAGGTGCCCCACCCTCTGGTCACCATCTTGGGAACAATGTCCCAATCTCTTGGGACCAATGTCCCAGGGCCAGCACTAGTGGGGCCCAAAGTTGGGTACAGGCTGGCAGGGGTCTGTGGAGCCAGGCTGGGCTGCACCAGCAGGGAGAGGAGGGAGCTGGCCCAGCTACGTAGAGCCCCTGCCGGTTGCGACCCTGTGCTCCTGCCACCCTGCTCTGGGCCCTGCCAGCACTGGCCCTGGGACACCAGTATGGGCTCCCTGCTCCTGCTGGCTCCCCAGTAACTCACTCCCAGTGCTCCCCAGCCCTGCAGTCCAGGTGGGGACAGTACACAGCCCTGACCTCCTGCTCACTGGCAGGGAAGAAGCTGGTGCTGAGATGGGGAAAAGCACCCCCTCCCCCACCCCGTGGCCAGCGCTCCCTGATGCAGGCACTCGCAACCCATGTGGGGCTGTCTGGAGCAGGCACAGGCAGCCCCACATGGGCTGCAAGTGGCTGCAGTGTGGGGTTTGAGCCACAAGGCAAGTGAGGGGCCACTTTTCCTCGTGCCTGGTGTGGCAAGCGAGGGGCTGCAGCTGCTGCCACCATGCTCTGCCCCGATGGGCAAGCCCAGAACCAGCACAGGGCCCAGGCTGGCAGTGGGGCCAGGTTACAATGTGATGTGGGGGGAAGTGGCCACGCCCTGTGCCAGGCACCCCATGGTGCAGTTGCTCACAGCCTGCTTGGGGATGCCTGTGCTTACTCTGGACAGCCCCATGTGGGCTGTAAGTGGCTGCATCAGGAAGTGCGGGCCATGGGGGAGCAAGGGGCTGCTTTTCCCTGCACTGGGAAGGAGCAGGGAAGGAGCCCGGGGAAAAGCTGAGAGCGGGGAGGGGAAAAGCAGCCCTTCCCCAGCCCCATGGCTGGTACTCCCTGCTGCAGTCACTCACAGCCCGCATGGAGTTGTCTGGAGCAGGCACAGGCAGCCCCACACGGGCAGTGAGCAGCTGCAGTGTGGGGTGGTAGCCACGAGGTGGGGGAAGGGCCACTTCCCCCCGCCCCATGCTCAGCTTTTCCCCAGGCCATTTTTCACCAGGCTCTTTCTCTGCCTGGGGTCCCCCCCCAGCTCTTCCCCACCCTTACCTGAGGTTCTGGTGGGGGCAGCCACATGGTCCCAGGCCAGAAGGCCCTGCTGGGGCTTCCTGCTGGGGAGGCAGGGCCGGGTAGGCCCTGTTGTAGTGGGAACCCACCAGACTTCCCCTGGGTTTTACTGCCCTTGGTTCCTGTTGTTTCTAAGTTTTTTAGGGGCCTCGTGGACCAGATAGAATGGCCTCACAGGCTGGATCTGGCCCCTGGGCTGTATTTTGCCCACCTGTGCTGTAGGGCCCAGGATGATTCTGTTGGCAAGTCTTCTGTGGGGCTCTTCCTCCTCTATACCCACCCCTTTCCACTCAGGTGCTTATGATTAGCTTGGGTGATGCTGAGACGTAGTGACAGGGCCTTCTCCTCCTGCGCTGGGGTCCAGTGAGGATCATGACTGCACCGAGTCTTGCAGCTGTCTTGTGTGCTCTGAAAATTCTAATATAATAAAAGCCTCAGTGCGTGTGTGTGTCTATCTGTCCTTAACTCTTTATTTGCACTCTGATTCATTGTCTCAGCAGCCAATCACAATGCTGTTTGACACAATGAATCAGAGTGCTCTGCACAGACAGACACACATGAGGGAGTGCTGCGGTAAAGGTGGGGACTGAGGGGCTGGAATGAGGGCAAATCTAGTGGCACTGGCCTCTCCCCCCAGCCCTGCTCCTTGGAGGCAGACACTGGGGCCAGAGTGGGACTGAGGGGCCAGAGTGGGGGACAAAGCAGCAGCGCTGGCCTTGCCCATGCCTCTCCTTCCCCTGCCCCCCCTGGCCCCGCACAGCCCTCCTCCTTGGAGGTGGCAGTGGCACAGGGTGCTGGCAGCACAGCGCTGGCCTGGCCCCCTGGCCTACATTGGCCTCATCACTGTATCTAAGGAGTGGCCACCTCACCCCTGCTTCATCACTGTGGGCAGACAGGAGTGGGGGATGGAAGAATGTGGGGGAATAAGGGGGGGCCCACAGGGCAGAGGCAGAGCAGTGGCACCATGGGGTGCTGGGTGGTGGCACTCCAGGTCTGCTTGCCCCTACCCCATCATTCATGATGTGCACTTCGCTAGTTACAATATAACTGAAAATCCAACTTAAATAGCTTGGATGGTGCAGTGGGCAGGGCAAAAATGTCCCTGCACTGAGTGCTTTTCTTATGCATATGGATGCCTCACTGCTTGACACACCCTTTGCTCACCCACCTTTAAGTCTGCAATACTTCCTGGTGGGCCAGCTTTCTGGTCCATGTTCTGCCTGTCCTGCCACCTGGCCAGGTTCGGTGGTAACACTGTGATGCACGCTCTGCCATGTCTACATGAAACTCATGGTACAGCCAATCCCCAGGTGGCATGCTCTGGGTTCACGGACACTCTACCAGGAAGTGTGGTGCCCGGAGGATTCCATGCTGGGCTTTCCCCTCAGAGGATGCCTGTGGTACCCAGTGGACTGCCCTCTTCCAGTCCCACCTGACCTGAGCATGGGTCCCCATGAGTGCCAGAGAGCAGTGACAGGTCCAGGCTGCATGACCCGCCAGCTACATCAATTACACTAGCCCTTGGTTGGGCCCTAGTACCTCAGGGCAGCCAGGGCTTCCTGTTTTTTTCCAGGGAACATAGCCCCAGGGACAGCAACTAGCTTTTAGCTGGTAACAAAGAGTGCATTGGGGTCCGCCCTGAATGCTTTGCCAACAGGATGCATGTGCATCACTTCTCTGGGTGTGCTGGCTCTGGGAGGGAGTGTTGGATCCTGTCCAGCTGCAGGGAGAGTGTCCAGCCTTGCTGCTGGTGCTCGCATGTGGTCTCCCCCTGCTTGTGTCCGGGCTTCCTTTAACCCTAGGGCCTCTGGGCCCTGGACCAACTGACAGAGTTCCTTCTGGCCATGTGGTACCCACTGGCTCATCCGTAGGCTAGCCACAATGGATGCTGGCACCATAGGGAGTAGGGCAGGAGCCTGTCACAGGCATCTGCTCAGCGAACTCAGATTTAAAAGGAAATGCTGTATTGCATTTTTCCAATGTTTGTCATACTCTGTTTAAAGTGCAGTTAGTAACATTACGCCCATTTGCTTGAAGAGGCTTTTGGCATTCAGTTCCTGTTCTACCTGAGGTGTGATTCTGGTAAGCCTCATGGATTTATTTGTTACTTTGGTGGAGAAGGGCTTCCTGTCCTGCATGCCCTCATAAGACCAGAGTGTTCAGATAATGTTCAGTGTGCAAATTCTTCAGAGGAAAAAAAATTCTTCCTTATGTATGTTTATAATGCCCAATATAATAGCATTGTGAATGGGCTCGTTCACACTGTGGATGATGGCGAGTCATCTGAACCATTCCCGGTCACAAATGGAGTCAAGAAGAGCTGTATGTTGGCCCCAGTCCTCTTCAGTGTGATGTTCTCTGCCATGTTTACAGATGCCTTTTATGACTGTGACACTGGGATTGACATCAGATACTAGACTGATGGCAAGCTCTTTGATTTGAGGAGACTACAGGGGAAGACAAAGTTACAGGAAGTGATTGTTCATGATCTTCTGTTTGCTGATGACTGTTTCCTAAATGACAAATCTGAGTTTGACGTGCATGGAGTATAGACCATTTTTCTTCGGTTCGTGACAACTTTGGTCTCACAACCAACACTAAGTAGACATAAGTGATGCACCAGCCTGCACCAGGAATAGCTTACATATAGCCTACCATCACAGTGGATGGCTAAGCCTCCAGGCAGTGGACAAGTTTGACTATCTTGGCAGTAAACTGTCATGTGCAGTTTCATTGATGATTAAACCAATCTCAAAATTCCCAAAGCAAGTGTGGCCTTTGGCAGACTACGTGCAAATGTGTGGGAGCACAGCGGCATCAGTCAACAGACTAAACTGATGGTCTACAAAGCCATTGCATTTGCCAATCCTGATGTATGCATGCCACACCTGGACGGTTACAGACACCACCCAGTGAAACTAAACCACTTTTGCATGGGATGTCTGAGGAAACAGATGAGGATAAGATGGCAAGACAAAGCCCCAGACACTGAGGTTCTCACATGGGCAAGTATTCCAAGCATCCACGCTCTGTTGATGAAATCATAGAGGAGATGGGAAGGCCACGTCACCAGGATGTCAGAGGAGCGATTGCCAATGAAAATATTCTTCAGTGAACTAAAGGAGGTAAAGTGCTCTCAGGGAGGCCAGAAGAAATGTTTCAAGGACTCCTTCAAGTCATTCTTGCAATGTTTCATGTTTCAATGTAACATTGTATAAGATCTCACTTATGATCGTTCTGCCTAGCAAAGCCTCATCCATACTGGAGCTATTGTCTACGAGTGGGAGTGCGAACAGCATAAATCTTGCAGCAGCAACAGGTCCGCTGTTGATCAAGCAACTTAAAGTGGCATCTCTTGCTCAGTGTGCCACAGAGATCAAAGTACAAATTGGCCTGATCAGCCACTCACAGAAATCAAAACAAGTAGTGATGTCATAGATTCATAGATGTTAGGGTCAGAAGGGACCTCAATAGATCATCGAGTCTGACCCCCTGCATAGGCAGGAAGAGTACTGGGTCTAGATGACCCCAGCTAGATGCATGTCTAACCTCCTCTTGAAGACCCCCAGGGTAGAGGAGAACACCACCTCCCTCGGGAGCCCGTTCCAGACCTTGGCCACTCTAACGGTGAAGTAGTTCTTCCTAATGTCCAGTCTAAATCTGCTCTCTGCTAGCTTGTGGCCATTATTTCTTGTAACCCCCAGGGGTGCCTTGGTGAATAAAACCTCACCAA
>JAGPOW010000261.1:36284382-36295757 GCA_030014935.1 Caiman crocodilus | reverse complement strand
GGCCCAGCAGGGAGGCTGCTGTTCTGGTCCCTACTTAGGAAGACAGAGGCAAAGAAATCATTAAATATGTTAGATTTGTCGTCTGGCGCGACGACTAAGAATTGGGGATTGAAGCTTCACAAAGCCCTAGTTTGTTTCCCTGTGCTTTCTATACCCTAATGATGTTATTTTGACTTCTTGTTTTGGTTTTGAATCCCTACTTTGTATAAGTTGACGCACCAATGCTTACCAGGGAGGAGAGTCAGAATTACTTACTTATTTTTTATTACTTCAGTGCCTGGGAATTATGGCTGTGGATTAGGACCCCATTATACTAGATGCTGTACAGGTATAGCAAAAAACCCCAAACCCTATCCTAAGAAGCTTAGGTTCTAAAACAATAGATAGCAAGTGGAGAGAGGAAACAGTGAGACTATTGGTCAGCACATTAGTCTCATCAGGATGCATTAGCCTGTGCAGAGCTCTCTGGTAATGTGTCTGTTGTTTCTAGTACCCATTGTAACCTGTTTAGACCTAGCTCAGCTATGTGAATGTAGCAGTGTTTTGTGTTGTTGCAATCCAGCCTGTCGATTTATCTACATTCATCTTGGAAGGGGGGTAGCTTTTAAGTTAGCTAATCAGCAGCAACTACCTCAAGTATTTGAGAATGGTGATTGGGCCCTAAACAGTTACTACATTTTTTTAGTGAAATGTTTGTCTTTTGGTGTCTTACCCTTTCACATGTTCTTGGTTTAGGTTTTCAAGTCTTTTCTTTGCAGTCAGGAAGGCTGGAAGCATTTTTTTTTTTTTTTTAAAGCAGAGTGAGCAGAAATCGCATGTTGGCCATGCTTTATAAGAAATGAGGACTGCTGAGTACTTTTAAGCATGCTGGAATTGATCTAAAAATGATTGAGAGAGTGTTCACTTCAGAACAGTGCATAAATCTCCACTACTCTTGTCTTGTGGAAAAGCTGCAGTATTAAGCAAAGTAGTGTGAAAAGTAACTTAAAAAAGTGAAAAGAGATGAAGGGATTTGAAATCTGAGTATTAACTGTAACTTTTTAATGATTCAGCTGCCTGCTTTCACACTTTTGTTTGTTCTGGTAGAAAGTGTGCATGTATTGTTTTGGGTTTTTTTAAAGCACTTATCCTACTTTAATACTCAGATTTTTTTTAGTTTAGTAAATTTGTCTATAATACCAATCTTTGTGTATGAATGCAGAATTGAAAGAGTGAGACCTGTCCTTTAGTCACTAATCCAAGCAATCTGGGTTGGCAGCCAGTGTTCCTTGAACTCGGAATCTCAGGTTAACTCCAAATATGATGTTTCATGCCAATCCCCACTGCTTTTATTTTTGTTTAAAACCTAAATATAACCAGTATTGCAGCAAAAGGCCATGTCATCTAATCATGTGTCCAAATATAGTTTTTAGTATTATTTTCCTTTTTTGAGATTCATATTCCCTTGCTTTAGCTCTGTTACAGAACCATCAGATTTAGAAGTACTGCTTAGATGAAGGAAATAGAGTAATAGGTAGTTAATACTATTAGACTTGCTTTAAAATTGGGGCTACAGGTTTTTTTGGGGGGAGGCATGTCTGCTTCAATGCTCTTGCCTGTAGATCATCTCAAACTTCCGCTTATACTCTTTTATCTTTTCTTTTCTTTTTTAAATTCCACTTTAGCCTGTATACTTGCAACATCTGGAAAAAGTTAATAAGGTGGGCATTATCTGTATAGTTTAAGACTTAGTAGATTGATCATTTCATTGAGATCTTTGCAATACCAGCTACGTTGAGGTGAGATAAGAACAAAGAAGCAGCTTAATTGGGCACTTTTTGGCTTGTATTAATATAATTCTGACATCTGCTGTAAGCTGAATTGTCAGTTTTGCTCCTTGTTCCTAGTCCTTTTACTGAGATCCTTTTGGAGGATGTTGGGCAGGCTCACTTTTGACTTGAATGGGAACTTCCTCTTAATCCACTATTCACTGTGTTTTGAAAATGGGGGTGAGGGAGGAGGGGAGGATAC
This sequence comes from Caiman crocodilus, assembly GCA_030014935.1. Lineage (NCBI taxonomy): Eukaryota > Metazoa > Chordata > Crocodylia > Alligatoridae > Caiman > Caiman crocodilus. The sequence continues at coordinate 36,293,747 of JAGPOW010000261.1, read as the reverse complement.
ATTCTAGAAACGATAAAACATGAGTGGATATTTTCTTTCATCTTTGTTCCATTCAGTTTCATTACCCTTAGTTTTTAACATGAGAGAGCTTTTTTTTTCCTGACGATTTTTCTTTGCAATCATCTTAGTTTGGTAAGTTGCTAAATTTGAAAGCATCTTTTCAGCAAAGAGAATCTAGATGTAGGCCCTTTAGGAAGGAGGACCTCATAGACTTAGCCCCCAAGTTGTTTTTTATCATTTTTTGCCAAAATGATATCTTGTGTGAAAAGCCATTAGAATGACATATATATATTTTTTAAATAACTTAAATCGCCAAAGATGGTCCTGATCCATAAAACAATTTAGGAGCTATTATATGTGAATGGAGGGGTGAACTCTTTTGAATTGTAAATGTGGGCATTCATGTACTTTTGATTGATGGTCATCTTTCTTGGACCCATTAGACATAGACTGCAGACCCTCTGGGATCTGTGGACCACAGGTTGGAAACCACTACTCTAAACAATTTGTTGCAAAACTGATCTACTTTTGGTGTCCATCTTGTCTTTTTACCGGCATGTGGGTACCACAGGATTTATATAGTTTATTTCAGGGTCAATAAAAACTTTTGGAGGCTAAAGTCATTGTAAGCCTGAAATGAAATAGACAGTGTTGGGGTGTGTATGTGGAGGGGTTCCCCATGGCATATAGCTCCTGTTGTTGGTAGCAGCAGCAGGCAGCAGGCCCTGTTTATGATCCACAGCAGATAGTCCTCTGGCTAAAGTCCTGGGAGCTGGGAGGAGCCATGCACCATCAGGCAGGCTGGTTCCCTGCCTCCACATGGGGCTCCTGACACTTCAGCTGGAAGCAGCATGTAAAGGCACAGAGACCACCTGGCTCAGCCCGATCATGTGCAACTCCCAGCTGCAGTGCAGTTCCCTCAGCCTCTCCTCAGAAGTCATGTGCTCCAGCCCCCTCACCATTTTTGTTGCCCTTCCCTGGACTCTCTCCAATTTGTCTACATTTTTTCTGTAGTGGGGGGTCCAAAACTGGACACAGTACTTCAGAGTGGTCTAACCAGTGCAGAATAGAGAGGAATAGTTACTTCCCTTGATCTGCTGGCAGTGCTACTAATGCACACCAGTATGCTGTTAGCTGTCTTGGCAGGAAAAGCACACTCTAGACTCATATCCAGTTTATTGTCCATTGTAGCCCGCAGGGCCTTTTCTGTATAGCTGCTGCCTAACCCAGTCAGCCCCCCAGCTTGTATTGGTGCATGAGATTCTTCCGTCCTAAGTGCAGCTTGTGCAATTCCTTGTAATATAAAGAAGGGGTGCCTAGAGGTGTGGTTTCTGTCTTTTTGGCCTGCTAGCAGGCTGCCTTCAAGCCCTTGGTCCTGGGATGCCAGCAGCTCTGTACTGTTGGTGGCCTCAGCCATTTCTCTGGTAGTGGGTTTTTTTTTTCCTTTTTCTTTTTGAACCTCTTGCTGCTTGTGCCTGTTACTGAGGACTTCCTGGAGGGTAAGAAAGTCTAGGACCTCAGCAGAGCTCCAGTAACAAGTTTAATAAGTAGGCATGACGGTGAAGGGGTAATGGGTACAAACTGCAGGTGTGCTACCAAGAGACTCCTGGAGTATTTGAGTGTGAACAGGAAGAGCCCAGCAACAAGGCACTTTTAAAAGGGAAGATGTTATCTGTTCTCATGAACTCCAGGCAGTAGAGGGTGCTGTTCAGCACATCTCCAAGAAGGGTCTGTTCACCAGATACCAGCGTAGCAGTTAGTGATTTCAGTCTTAGTTCAAATGAAGTTGTTTTGGCCTGTTAGTGAGAGGATCTGAGACGTCTGAAATTAGTCCCATGACTAATTTTTACATGCAGTTTTTCCAGTGCTGTAGGCTGTTAAGAGTATTTTCTGGGGCTGTAGGTCTATTCAGCTTCAATCTCCTTTCTGCCAAAGGTGACGACAGAATTAGTTTGATGGTTGTGGGACATGAACCTCTCCTAAGTAATCCTTTTAGAGACTTTGCTGTGGCTTGCCATTTTGCCCTGAGCACCTTTGGAAGAATAAATTCAGTTTATACTAAACTTATTGTTGTTGCAGCATCAGTCTACTGCATGTGTAGTTTTGTTAGGGCTGTTAGGATATTAGTTACATATTCATCTGCTTCTATGCTATTTGCATGTGAAGTCAAACTTGGGGAAAAAAATATTAGTCTCCTGGTTATACACCATGTTTAGTATCCTTCACTAAAGTTCAGCTTGAATAATGATTTGTTAAGGGTTGTTTTGTTTCTTGTCTGTATGGAAATTTTTAAGTTTTAAACCATGTATTGTTACCCTTATGATTCAAAAGGAAACATTGAAAACGTAGCTATTTTGGCATAGATGTGTAACCTATGATAGTAATTATAGTTATGTGGTGATGCATCTTTTTAATGAAAGAATGCAGGGTTATTGAGTGGAACATAAAACATTATGACCAGGAAAATGTATGTAATGGGCAGTTGAATTTAATGACCATCACTTTTCTGGGGACCTGCATTAGACAAGTTGTGCCACAAAATAGATTGATGGAAAGTTGTTCTTATTAATAGATGTTGACTTTTATATTTAGGAATTGTGTTCCTGAATATCTCATTCACCCTGTTTGGATGAATGAGATGATAGCTTTCTCTAAACCTAAATCTTCATCAAAAAAGAACTGTTTAAGGAAGAAAATAATTTGCATACGTCTATCTTTTTAAAGTGTGGTGTTCAAACTTTTTGGCCCTGAGGACTACATAAGTGGCACAGGGCCCCACAGGCTGGGTAAAGCCCCACATGCCAGGATTGGGTCCTCAGCCTGGCACTACCACTTCCCTGCCCTGACCCCTGGGAGTGGGACTTGGATCCTAGCACTGCCCCTCTGGACCCTGTGCTCTGGGATTGGCCCCCAGAGGCCTGGCACTACCCCCTTCCATGCCAGCACACTGGGGTTGGTCCCCAGGAGCCTGGCACTCCTATGCCTGTGTGCTGGGATTGGGTCCTAGTGCTGCCCCCTCCAAGCCCCCCTGGGCCTTGTGTTGCCCCTTGCTGGCCCTTTGCACTGGGATTGCTGACTGATCCAATGCATAGGGCCCAGGGCTCTCTGCAGGTCCAGAACTTGGTAAGTGGAACAGTGGTACTGCCAGTCTCCCACTGCCAAATTTCCAGGCCTGTGGGCAGCTCTGCGAGCCAGGGGTTGAGCACCCCTGTTCTAAAGTATCAAGAAAATGTGAATGAAGTTTAGGGATGGTGAATTTGGGAGAAATGAGGTAAAGGGTAGAGAAACAGAGCACAGGTACAAAGGAAAGAACATGGATAAATGGTTTCTCTTTCTAACTTCAGCCATAAATAAAAAGGCAATTTAAAACAAATGGTTTAATCAGATTTGGATTGCATGTTTCCATGAAGATTATCAGTGGCATCTTCTAAAACACATGGCTAACAGCAAAACCTTTCATTTCTTTTAATGGAACCATGTCAGGATGCTACTCTTTTGAAAGAGCTATTTTTTTAATCTTGTAAATGTGGGAGTAGTTTTCTTAAACGTATCAGGTCTTACAGGAAATCCTGGATGGTATCGTTTGGCATCGTTTTGTTTCTTGAGTTGCTGGTAATCTTTAAACCTTAATAACTTACTGTGATATGGTTTTGTGTTCCTCCACCCTGAAGAATCCTTTACTTATTTAAAAAATGATTATGACAAACTACTTTTATATCCCATTTCATAAGTTTGTTTTAAAGTCTGTGATTTTTTTTTCTGTTCTGTGGACTGAGTCACGTTCCTGCAAAACGGACTTTGTTTTATGCCACATGTGTTTCTGATTTGTACATTTTGTTTGTAAAACCTTGGCTTTTTGTCAGAGACCTTTAAATGATACTATACTCCATTTTCCCCAATTGTATTCATTCCCTATTGCTGCCTGTACTCTATTTTTGAATCTTCTTATGCTGCTTTTTAAGCATTGTGTGAAGTCTTGAACGCTATTTTATTTAATTACCTGCTGAAATAGTTCCTTCCTTCTCATATAGAAATCTAGTTTAGAGGTCATCGTTCTTTTCTGCGAACCACTGAAACCAAACTCCTTTCTTTGTGCAACCTCTTCACCCTTCTAAGTTCAATCTGGTCTTACTCCTGATCAGTGATTCCATGTTTTATTGAGAAATAAGATTTTAACAAAAGTTCTAAATGTAGTATTTCAGTAGCATCCATCTGCCATGAGATTTTGAATGCTGTTCATTTTTAAGCAGAAAGAGTATTCTGGAAATTAGAGAATCAGCAAAATATCCAACATGCATTATAAAATTAAGTGACAAAATCCCATTAATTTTAAATTTTGGGGACGCTATGCTATTTCCATCAAAGGACTGGTGTGATAGTCAAGGAAGAGTGATTTGAATAAAAGAAAATGTAAGTTGTGATATAAATTGTATTTTTTTTAATTAATTGATTTGTTTAAATTGTAGCATTTAACAACTAATTAAAATTTGTTAATTTGCAGTTGGCCAAAGTTCTTTGGGTAAATCTGATATCTTTCATTAGACCAACTAAATAGTTGGAAAAAAATTTTCTTAGCAAGCTTTCAGGTTTAAAAACCCTTTGTCAGGCTGAGGAAGCATCTGCAGTTGGTGTGTGCTCTTCCTGCATGGAGCGAATAGTAAAAAAGCCAAAAGCTGGTGTGAGTTCAAGAGAGGCAGTCAGCAAAGATGTAAATTGAGAAGTCAGTGGGTGAGGAACAAGTGGTCTCTCCAACAACAACTGTGTACCAGAATGAATGCACACCGGAAATCTATTAAAGACAAGAATACCTAATTGCTGGTGGAGGCAAATTTCTCACAAGAAAACCACTTTCTCTCCAATCTTTCAGTTCTAATCCTCTAAGGGAATTTACAGAACACTTTTCACAGACGAGCCTTTGAACCTTACTTCATCAACCTCTTGGATACAAAAAATCATGGACTACATATAGATATTGAATTTATGCTACATTTATAACCTGCCTGACATCTGACTTCCCCAAGATACCTTAAACTGTTTACCTGCTACATTCACTTGCCTCCCCCCACACACACACCTGTCTCTCACAGAATCCTCAATTGACATCTTCACTGACTGCCTTTCTTGCATACATACCAGCCTCTGGCTTCTTTACCATTCATTTCATCCAGAAGAGCACACACCAACTGCAGATGCTTCCTCAGCCTGACAGTCATTCCAGTGTGAAAATTCAGTAATTTACAAGTAAATCTTTTCTAAACAGACAGTGCAGAGAGTTTTTTGTCCTTAATGTTCTTGATAACAAAATAACAGGCTCTTCTTCAAACATTTTATATGCTTAAAAACATTGAACTCTTGTATATAGGTTATATTTGAGGGTAATGAGTTTTAATTAATACTGTTAATGATGGTAGTATTAAATTATGATGATAGTACCAAGTCAATTTATTAAATCCTGTTATCGCTATTGTGACTTAAGGTGTGAAATTAGTATTGCTTATCCTCAGGCATGCAGAAGTTATGATTAAAGATTTAACAAAGCATATGTGTAGCTTAAAGTTCATAAGGAAAAATGTAACTTTATTTGTCTAGCTTTTGAGCTTTTAGAATGAATTTCATTCTGTTTTCAAGCTTCTCTCCACAGCTGTGAAATCACTGGATGGTTTTTAATATGAAATGTAAAATTCTCTTATGTTTTGAGGACTTGGCTGTCAGGGACAAAAAACTATAGAATACTGTGAGACTCATGATAAAATTACAACAGTTGGGAATGTTGGATAACTCATTTAGCACCTTCATCTCTACAGCTACTTTTCAAGCTAAATTCTATTATTTGTAATGTGTCGGTGGTATAAGGGACTGGATTTGTGTATTAAAAAAAATCTCATTTGGTAGATGAAATAACTATTGAGACCAAGTATTTAATGCTATGTCTTCACTGGGAAAAAGTGTGTTCTTAAGTTAGCTCTGTGTGTGTCTGTAAGTAAACATTATAAATGATTTGGGTATTTAACTGTAATTTGCCACTGGCAAATTCTTTTCTATTTTAAAAAATCAATTGTACCCACAAACTAAGAAAAAAAATAAAGTGAAGTATGGTTATATTCTAAGAAGTGCAAGCTAAAATTAGATATTGGCATGTTAATGATTTTCAGGTCATTATTCAGGTCAAATATGCTGGGTTTATACATTTGTGTGTGCATCAGTGTAACTGCTGGGCTGCATACTGAACTTGGAATCTGAACACCGAGCTGGCTTCTCCGAGTCATAAAATACCAATTAAATATTTTCCTGTCAGTACTTAGTTAACAGTTCTGTTCTATACCGGCTGGCTTTGGAATCCAGAGTTACTATGGAGGGCTAGTAAGACTAACAAGGAACAAAAATGTATCTTAGTAGTATAGCTGTCATCTATTATCATTTTAGTAAGATGATAGATGGAATACTAAATTAAATACACAAGCAAAGTTCTGTTGGAAAGATCTAAGAAAAGAAGAAAGAACTAGGGTTATTTACTCTGGAGAAGAGAAGACTCGACCCCCTGAAGGGTCTTTGAACCCTTGAAAGTTGATTACAGGGAAGATGGAGATGGACTTTAATCATAGGAGACAGAAGTATGAGCGTGACTTCAAGTTGCAAGGGAGGAAATATTAGGTTAGAGAGTAGGAGGCAGTTCCTGGGTATGTGTGTGGTCACATTTTGGAACAGGCTACCTAGAGTAATTGTGGAATCTCCATTCTTGGAAAGGTGGGTTGGGATGTGTTAGTTGGGGACAATCCAGCTTGTACAAAAGGCTGAACTAGATGAACTTGCGAGGTCCCTTCCAGCCCTGCTTTCCTATGATCCTGTGGTTTAAAGCAGCCGTGCTCAACCTTTTGGTCCTGTGGGTCAGATGAGTGGTCTGGAGCTTGTCTCTAGGTAGAGTTTAGAGTTGGGTTATCTGCAGGCCAGATTAGCTCTACTGTATGCACCACAATTGGGTTGTGAGGAATCAGTGGTACCCTCCCTTCCCTGCATGTGCTGGGATTGAGTCCTGGGAGCTGACACCACCACCTCCTGCCCTCTTTGTGCTAGAATTGGGCCTGGGGTATCCAGCCCTGCCCTTACCCAGCCTTGCATGCTGGGATTGGGCTCTGATCCAGTGCACAGGGTCTGGGGCCTCCCATGCTCTCCTGCTGCCAAATTGCTGGAACTGTGGGGAGCCCTACGGGCCAGATGACACAGTGCTGTGGGCCACATCTGGCCTGTGGGCCAGAGGTTGAGCACCCTGGTGATGTACTTTTCAGAGTAGAACTTGGAAAATGTCTTATGGAATGGGTTGCGGGGGAGGAAATTGCCATGATTGTTAAAGAGAATATGGGTAGATTTTTAGGTGATTTTTAAAATCTAAATGTTGTTATATTTTATAAAAATTGGCTAGTGTTAATGTTTTTTTCATCTTGTGTGTGGCTTCCATTAATAATTGGTAGTTATGAGCCCATATTTGAGATTAGGTCAACCCAGTTTAGGTGAAACTTACTAGTGTGTAAATCAGTTCACCCAAGCTTTACTACTCTGTTCATGGTAAATACATATTTTACTTGTTTGGTACAATTCGATTTAGGAAGGCTAGCTTGTACTGTATTATAGTATTTATTGGAGGTGTTTTTATGAGACCAATAGACCCAGCACCTGCTTCCTGATACATTTCATCTTCATAACAAGGTCTATAGTGGACTTTATTATGGAATCTTTTGCTCTCCTCCCAAGCCTGTATGCAGTGCTGTTTGTAACCCTTTCTGCTTATTCTGGGAAAACATTTGCAAAAAGGGAAGGGTAGTCCAATGGCCCTACAGATGACTGAACTCTGGGTTAGGCAGTTCCTCTGGGAGGTCATTCCATAACCAAATCTCATTGGATAATTAAAGCTTTAATTCTGTCTCCCATGCATTTTGGAAATTACATAGTCCCAGAAGATCATGGCTGTCTTAAAAGGTCATGGATATGATCTCATATATAAACAAGTAATTTGTATATTTTGGATAAAAGCTATGAATATGATTTTTGTTGTTTAGAAATTTTATTGCAAACATTTAAAAAAAAAATTTCCAAAATATTTGCTTACATCAGACAAGCCACAAGTGCAGTCATGTTTTAGACATAAAATGAAGAAAAAAGGTGGATTCTTGGATAGGTAGAACATTTTCCTTTTTACTTTCCTACCTTTTCAATAGAGTGATGTTGCCTCCATGCTTTAGATATTTCTCTTTAGGTAAAGTTCAAAATTTTGGATAAGTTACAAGTATAAATGTCACTATATATTTAATAGATTTCCATTTAGAGGTTTGTTTTTTTTGCATTGTGACCTTTTTGAATTAACTGATATGTGGTTTTGATTTACATTTGTTCATGGGCAACTGCCATTTTTGAGCTCTACAGTATTTATACATTGTATATAAAGTACCCACAAGTTACTGTCAGATTATATCAGTGTCAAATATCACTGGGGGGAAATGGGTGACATGTCAGAAATTAATATATAGAAAAGTATTAAAAGTTTAGTTTGTGTGTGTAAATTTAGTAACTTATGTAATTACTTAAAGTTTTAATATTGTTTTTGAGAATATAGTTTTGCATACTAAGAGAATCAAGAGCATGATGCAAATATTCATCTGTTTGTCCTTTAATTTTTAGGTATTTCATTTTTTTAGGTTAATTTTTCATCTCTCCAGTCACAGAGATGGCAAGATGAGAGTGTTACCTTCTTAAATCAGTACATATGTTCCCTTATTCAGAATCTCATGCTTACTTTTTTTGGCAAAAAAATAATTTTTAATACTTCCTCATGCTGTGGAAACTAAAGAGTTCTGGGTCTTGGAAGCTGGATTCTATTCTGTTTTTGTAAGTGGTGGTGAAATATTAGCTAAAACTAAGGCGATTCAGCTTTTTTCCCTCTGGTTAATTTGCAGAGCAGGTAGTTGGTGGTGATGGGGTGCATCTCTTTGAAATTGTTTATAGGGCATATTTGACATAGAAATCAAGATGGAAACACTGAACCCCATGATACAGTTACTACAGAATTGCTGTTCAGAGTAGAACTGCAGTTTAGGCTTTATATGTGAGAATTTAATATTTTATTCTGTTTGTTTTGTGGAGTTTCTAGTTCTAGTATTTGAGTTAAAGATTTTTTTTTGGCAGTTTCTTATGTGGGCAAGGCAGTTCTTAGTGTTTTATCCTATATGATATATCAGCAAGTTTAAATTGTAATATATATGTGTTCTATAACTAGTCATGTTGCAGGGGTTTAGGTTGTAGCCATGTTGGTCTAAGGACATAGGCAGACAAGGTTCCTTGGGTGAATTTGATATCTTTTATTAGACCAACCCAAA
>JAGPOW010000261.1:36269889-36284282 GCA_030014935.1 Caiman crocodilus | reverse complement strand
CTTACACAACACTTCCCAGAGACAAGCCTATGAGCTCCATTTCATCAACCTCCTGGATACTAGAGATCATGGACTAAACACAGACATTGGATTTTTGATGCATTATAATCTGCCTGGCAACTGACTCCCCAGCCCAGCCTCTGGCTTCTTTACTTTTCATTCCATCCAGGAAGAGCGCACACCAACTGCTGAAACTTCCTTAGCCTGTCGAAGGGTTTTTGAACCCGAAAGCTTGCTTAATAACTTTTCTCCAACTATTTGGGTTGGTCTAATAAAAGATATCAAATTCACACAAGGAACTTTGTCTGCCTGTAACTAGTCATGCTTTCTCAAACATTTGCCTTAGTACTGCTTGCTATTTTCCAGAAAATAACATAATCTGTTTTAAAATTATTTCATCTAAACTCCAAAACTTGCTGAATTAACCTTAGTTTTCAGTTAAGAGAACCTACAGTAGTGGTAGTTCTGGGGTAAATTTCACCCAGTAAAATACACAGAAATTATTCCCTTGGTAAGTGCCGGAAAGGCAATTGGTTAGTATTATAAAAACACAGTATGCTTAGAATGATCCTCGTAGGTTCACAAGAGGATAGTGAGAATTTTTTCTTTATATATTGAAACAAGGATATAATATATCTTAACCAATGCCTTTGTTTCCAGGCAGAATGGGAACAATTTATTTTTTCGTAGCATATTTCCTAATGTTCTGGGGCTAGATTCTGATCCCAGTTAAGCTGCTGTAGACCTGGAGTTATTCCAGATTTACACCAGTCCAACTGAGAGGGCTCCCATAACCAGTTTTGTTTTATGGTGTTGGGAGGGGTCTGGATTGGTACTATATGACAGGAGCAAGATGAACTAATGCATTTCAAAATGGTTCCTTAGAGAAGTAGTTTTTCCTTATTTGTTGATAGATGAAAGAACGGTTGAATTTGTTAGAATTTTTATTTCATTATACCAAAAAGTTACTAATTCAGAATGGATATGATCATGGATTTTGTAGTAGAAAAATTATGTAATATGTCCTTTCTCTGGTAAAAGCTTTTTAAAATTCTTCAGTGAAAATGCTGTTCATTCTCTCCAATAGAACATGTGCAACTCAACCTGTCCCTGCCACCCCTGCCATTTTTTTTTTGAAAAAGGGACTTTTTTGATTGGAGGATGTGATTCAGTTAGGATATTTTCATTAGGTATCATGTTGATCTGTATTTCAGGAAAAAATATTTTCTTTGACTTATAAAATATCTTACTTGGAGCAACTCTTTTAAAATAATTTTAAGACATATGATTCATACCATTTAGCTTTTTAAACATGGTCTTACCTATAAAAACCACTCGCCAAGTCCTCAATTATGAACATTTACATGAACCTGCAAAACAAAAACTATCAATAAAAACTATCACCTCTCTTAAAACAAAAATATTCTACCATTTAATCCTTAAGTAGAACTAGTACACTTTACCAAAGTGTGCACTTTCTCTTTCAATCAGAAATCATAAAATTCTGTTCTGTTATAGATACATAGGAACCCCAGACTCACTTACATTAGTTGTGTAAATGTTCTCTTGCAGAGAACAATTCTGAAGAAAAGAATACATTTCTGATCAGTCTGTCAATAAATTTGAAAATCTGGTTCTCATTTCTTTTGGAATATTGTAACTATTTTAAGTCAGCAATTATATACAAATATGGATAACTTTTTTTCCAAAAGGCAAGATAACTTTTGAAAATATTTGTGATGTGCATGCTCTCATGATCATTGTTCACTGAGATAGCATGTACTAGATGAATTTGTCTATAGTTATCATGAACATTAGGGCTTAAGGTGTTTACAGCAAGGGATTTCTAGATGAATGTTTATTTTGCATCAAAGGTATTGGTAGTAGCTAGGAATGAGACTTCTAATTCTCTTTACTGCTTAAAAGGAGCATCTGGTGGACAGAACAGCTCAGAGTCCCAATAGTGCATGCTAGAAATGTGCTTTTATTGTCATCAGTAGAGATGTTAAACTCTTGCTGAGATTTATTTTATAAAAAAATGAGATGTTTCCTGCTCCATTAGTGATTCCTACTTTATTGAAATTGTTCAGACAACTTAGAATGATAGATTTATTGTTTTTTGTTTTTAATCGATAGGAACATAGTTACTATAATTAAAAAAAAAAAAATTTAGGTAAATGCATGCAACAAACCTTCCTAAATGTTTGTTATGGTATAGTTTATCCTATAACAACTTTCCCTCTTCAGAACCACAAGTTAGAAACACTGGTACAATGACACTTCTTTATTACATAACTATGAATAACTCCTCATAAACATAGCCAATAAACTAGTTTGATAGGTACATACTAATTACTGTAACCACTACAACCTTATCCTTATTAAAACTAAAGCAAGATAACTCCATGTAGTAGTAAAATTTAACAGATTCATTTCATTTTGAGTAGCATTCTATATAGTAAAATAGTTATGCCATACTATAATTATAGGTTACAATGTTAGAATCAAAACTAACCTGAGAAAATAACCATATACATTATGTCATAGGTTAGTTAGGATTTTTCCTTGAATTTCTTTTGATAGGAAATGTTCCTGCAAATGCAATTTTTTCCTGCAAGAAAGATTTTTTTGTTTGTTTTTTTTCTTGTTCATTTTTATTCTTGTATTACTAATTCCCGAGTTATGGTGTTCCAGTGAAACATCTAGGGTTAAGTATTCTCAAATGGAATTGGAGACAGGCCGGGTGCTGTTTTGAACATTTTTTTTTCATCCTCCTTGCTTTCTGTTCATTGAAATAGTGGTGTTGAACTTGCTCATATAAAACATTGTTCTCTTCTTCCCATTTCCACTGAGTTTTGTGTAGTTCCCTACCTCCAGTTTGGACTTTTCAAACAAGACCTTTTCATCTATTACAACAGATTTTATATGATGAATATTATGTCAGCAATTGGCAACTTTTCTGGGCTGAGAGCTAAAGTAATTTAGTTCAGGTCAGAGAAGGATGGGTGCTAGGATCCAGCTGCTGCTGGTGTGTAAGCCTGTGGCAGCATGGGGAGATCACCCACAGCCAGCGCTTGTCCCCACCATGAAATGGTGCTGAAACCTGATGTCTGCAGGCCAGATCTAGCCCACAGGCCATGTTCTGTAGTCATAATTCTTGAAGTCTTAGAGATAAGGTGACCACCTTTTCATTATGGAAAGGTGGGACACATGCCTGCCTGCCTTCTCCCCACCCCAAGCAGAGCAGAGCAGGGGAGGATGTGAGCTGCAGGCTTAGGGCTCCACACTGAGCTGCTGCCTTTCCCCAGGGAGCCCTGCACCAGCCATGCACCCCCTGCCCACTTGACAGCAACAGGGGGCACAACTCCATGCTGCTGCTGGCCCTGCTGCTGCCAGGCAGGCAATGGGTGCCTTGCCATGGTGGTGCAGTCAGCATGGGGCTCTTGGGGGAAGGGCAGCAGGGCAGGAAGAGCACAGGGCTACTGGGGGAAGGGCAGCAGGGCAGGAAGCCCTGATGCCACAGAGTGCAGCCCACATCTGTCACTACTCCATGCAGAAATCTGGGAGGCATGTGCCCTCCCCTAGAATGCACACAGTGGCAGAGAACAGCCCCTCTTCCCCCCCTGCTGACAAGGTGCCTGTGGCTACATCCCACTTCACACCCCCACCCCAGGCCCTATACACCACCCTGGCTGGACACTGGACAGTGTCCCCAGCCCTTGCCACACTCCCTTCCTCACTGTGGGCATCTGTACCTGTCCCCTTGCCCTCACCCCCCCCATGCCCTTGGCTCCCCATAGACTAATGTTACTAACCTGCAAGGGGAAACCCACAGTTTCCTGCAGTTTTTCAGGGTGAATGGAAAACCTGGATCCCTGAACGATACTGTGAATCTGGAACAAATATTGTTCTGGAGTCATGTAACCTGGGACTGGGACTTGATTTTCCCCTTCCAGGACTTTTCTGCCCAGTTAGGGATAGGTAGTCACCCTACTTAGGGCCAGCTGCACCTTTAACGCTTAGTACCAGTTGGAGTTTCATGTTGCTACTCTACTATCATTTATTTGAAGATGATTTCTCAGTTCTGTTCAAAAGCTGTGTGTGTTATATACCTTTGTTTTTCACTTGTATAATCTTCTCTTTCCATTCCTTATCACTGTCTCTAGGCAGATGTACAGTGCTGACTTAACCCATTTCTTAGAATAACCTTATTTGTATGTGCAACACAATAGCTTGTAAAGATTTCCATTGTACATGATAACACTTTTTTTTGACATTGAGCATTATTATAACAAGCTTGATTTAAATATAGTGTGATGCTGTCAGCTACACTGGCTTAGGATATTCCTTGATGCTGGTTTTTGTACAAATTTAAATTTTTTTGCTATTTCTTTTCCTTTTTTTTCCTGCCTTTTTTTTCCTTCCCCAATCAATAATGTTTTCGTTTGTGGCTGGGTTAGTCATGCTACTGTTGTTTGTGCAGGTGACAGCCTTTTCCTTTCACAGTGTGAGACTTAAACAAAGGTGGATTTCTGCATAGGTGCTCTGCTTTTCTTGTAAGTTTTACTCATGGCTTATTTCCAAGCAAGCTTGAATGCAAGATCTCTGTCCTTTTTCGCTTGTGTACATGTCATAGGTGTGTATGTGTAGGTATCTGCTCAGCAGTCCTTTCTTGATTTAAGTTTACATTGGATTAACCAGGAGTGTAATATGTGAAGAAAACTGCAATTTGACACCAAGGTTTTCCAAAGTATTCATACCAGTACTGCTGTTTTCCTGGAAATCCGTGAAGGTGGAAAAGTTTGGTCATAGTGGCATAGCCATGTTAAGTGTGTTGTGCATATGTAAGTGTTCTGTAGACCTGATTTGGCTTTCTACACCAGAGAGATTTTCATGTTACGAATTTGTATTTATGATTTACTAGGATGTGTCTTAACCTGAGTCCCTTTCCACCTGTCAGCATCTTCTGTAGTCTTCCCACCTTTCCTATTCTGCAAACAGTCTATCTTATGCTGTGTGGTCTGCCACTCCCTCTAATCCTCCCACCCTCTCCCTCTTCTCTGTGCCACGACTATCTCTTCCACTCCTCTGGACTAGCAGGTTATCCTTCATTTTATAAAATAAGATTGTAAGCTAGTGGATACAACTGCATGATCTGTTTTGTCGATTTTTTTTTTTTTTTTTTTTTTTAAATTAAATGAGAATAAGACTGAGAGAGAAAGTCTGTGTTCTGAATAAAGTACACGCCTTACTGCTAACTAGTAAAACAGAGTTGAGAGCTCTGCCTTATTCTGTATCAAATTCTGTATATTTTTGCTTCATTTGCAACATTGATTTAAACAGACATGGGTATTATAATTAGAAGAATGAATTAGGGGACAGGGAGCTTATACTAACTAAATATCTGGAAAAATGTTTCCATTTAAAGGTTTGTAAAGTTTGGAGCTTATTTGAGTGGTAGTGTAAGTGTGAGGTTGTAGTTGTGATGGTCCAGGAATTATATGAGAGGCAAGGATTTTTTTAGGCTGGTCTCTTTTATTGGATGAACTGCATTATTGAGATTACAATTAGACAAGCTTTTGAATGCAAGACATTCTTCAGCAGGTCATCTGATCTCAGCAAGTGACCTGATTTAAGAGTGTCTTGCATTTGAAAAACTGTCTAACTCTATCCCAACTATACAGTTGGTCCAATAAAAGATATCCTTGCCTCTTGCAGTCTTATTGGAGCAACTAACTGTACTTATACTTGAAGTTATTGGAAATTAAAAAATATAGATAAGCTAACTTTTTTTATTTTTACCAAAATAGGGTCTGAATAGAAACGTTGAGAAAATGCAAAGTGCTCTACCTGGGGATGAACAACCTCCTACACACCTACAGGCTTGGCAGCGCCATACTGACCAGTACCATGAACAAAAGGGATTTGAGGGTAGTAATATACCACTGTATGAATATGAGCCAGCAGTGCAACACTGTTGCCAGCATTGCAAATAATATTCTGGCATGCATCAATTGATGCATCTCCAGCAAAACCAAGGAAGTGATTCTTCTGCTCTATTAAGCTTTGGTGAATCCCAGACTGGACTACTGCTTCCAGTTCTGGGAGCTGCGCTTTAACAAGAACGTGGCCTCAATCTTGAGCGAGTCCAGAGGAGGGCCATCCATATGATCAGAGACTTGCATGGAAAGGCTGAGGGGCCTGGGACCCTTCAGTCTAAAAAAGAGAAGGCTGAGAGGGGACTTGGTAGCAGCTTGCCACTACATCAGGAGAATACATCAAGGGCTCAGTGAACAGCTGTTCAGTAGAGGCACCGTTGGGGAAAACAAGGAGTAATGGCCACAAACTCCTGGATAACAGTTTCAGGTTCAGCATTAGGAAAAACTTTTTCTTCACAGGTAAAGTGTCCAGACTGTGGAATAAGCTCCCTTCAGAAGTGGTGCAGTTGCCTACCCTGGAAATCTTCAAAACGAGGCTGGACTATCACCTTGCTGGGGGTCACCTGACCCCAGTTGTCTTTCCTGCTTGCTGCCGGGGGCTGAACCTGATGATCTTCCAAAGTCCCTTCTAGCTCCTTACAATCTATGAATCTATAAGATGCATTCATTTAACTAGGAACCACAAGCAAAATTTCCTAGTAGAGCTTTAAACTAGATTCACCTGATGATTATCATATGAATGTGTTTGATAGACCGAGTACCAAATATTTTTTATGTAAACTTTGTCGTCTTTCAATAATATTTTGTTTCTGCCAGTAAAAAAGCAACATATCTTTGTTACTGCATCAATTTCATATTTGTAGTAGTTGTAGATCTGAATACAAATTTTTCATTGGCATGTTTTGATGAAAAGCAGTTTCTGAATATCAATATGGTCTGTGGGAAAAATTTTTTTTTTTCCTGATAATTTGACCATTTCCTTACAGTGAAACATTGCCTTATGGGGCTTCCAACTTTTGAGACTGTGTATCGTTCCATGGAATGTTTAGATATTTCAACTTTTCAACTCAAATTGAGTTAAAAACAAATGCTAAAATATCAAATTCCCATGGGATGAAAACTTCTAATTTTGCTCAGATCCAGCTGTAGATACAAGTAACATTTATATATAAACTTTTTACATTTTTTTTCTACATAATCTAATGGTCTAGGAGACTACCCAACTACATTTCTAGGTGCTCTTGGCTGACTTCTGCATTCACTGACTGCTTTGGGGATTTCAGTGAAGGAGTCTTAAAGCTTTGCTCCCACTGGCCCACTGGATTATTCTTTTTGTCTGAGTGAAGACTAGAGCTCAGAATATTCTTCAGCCCTCACTCCTGACAATGCCTGTATTATGATCTCCTTCTGCATGGAATAGACATATCTGCCGATTTAATTTGACATTCTGTTGCTTGGATGTGTCAGAGCTGAGTGTTTAAGAGGTTCCTCGGCACAGCTGTGTTAGGCACATTGCGAGTCCCTGGGTACAGGGATTTTCCCTGTAAGGTGGGAAAAGTCCTTGGTGCAAGATCAGAGCCCATCAAAAGTTTGCAGCTGCACCATCGAGTGCATGCTCACGATTGGCTTAGTGTAAATTATGCATACATGGCGGTCAGCAATTGGCTCGCTGGCCGTATAAAAGGCTTGGGTGATCTCCTCCAACTTGGGCGGATTGCTCGAACACGTGTAGGGAGAGATCCCCACTTTGGAGCCACAGAGGAGGCCTGATCACCCACTGACTCCCCATCGCGGTCGCCACAACGTATCCCATCCCCGCATGAGTGTGAGCATTGGTGTGCCTGTCTAAAGTTTTGTTCTGTCTGTCTACGGGTTGTGCCTACACTGTCTACCTTGTGTATACAGCTTGTAAATAAAGTTTTTTTGTTTCAACCACTGCTGCCTCTTGTCCAACCAATTCTGCTCTATCAGTGGCCCCATTCCGCTGGTGTTTCTCTGCCCCCACAGGATGTTCTCTACATTTGTGCACACTAGAGAAAAGACCTGCTGTTTAAGGCTCAGATTTTGTACAAGTCCCAGCTAGAAAGAGAAAAGAGAAGATATTTTGTATCTTCCTGTAAATTAGTTCTCATAACTAGAATACCAGCAGTAGCTCCTTCTCTCAACTCTTTTCTTCCTTGTCCACTTTGTGTTAATTAGCATCTTAATGTATTTTGTATTCATTTGTCAGCGCAGGGTATTACTGGGTTCGGATGCTTGGGGATTCAAGATTGAGACAGGTGATTGATCTAAAGGCATTTTATTGGTTATATACTTACAGACACTTGGCCAGCAAAGGGCTGGCCGAGCGGAGAAGCAGTAGTTTAAGCAAGGAGAGGTGGAAGCTCTAGCGGCGGGTTGTGACCGCACTCCTCTACAGACTGCTGTCTTGTGGAGTTGCCGGCTGAGGGAAGAAAGCAGAAGCTCAAGTGGGAGGGGCGGATTGCTTTAGCGGCGGGTCGCGGCCGCGCTGTCCCACAGTCTTCCTGTGGAGTTGCCGGCCGTGATGCGACTCAGGCAGGCAGCGGGTGACAGTTGCTTGGGTGGGCTGTCATTAGCGGGTTCACGAGTTGCGGGTTCATGGGCTGTGGGACACGCGGGGTGATCAAGCCCACGTCCGACTACCAGCAAGGTCCCGGAGTTACTCCCTGCCTTCAGGGCGGGAGCTTTCTTTTAGACTAGGGATTAATGCAAGGAGTTCTTTTGTGCTCGTGAGAAAAGCTTTCGTGGGCTTTTTCCCTGGTCAGGCATTGATTGGTGATCACAGGTCTTGGCTTCCACAGTGAAGCTTTGCTGTTTATGTTCTATTTTTAGTAAGGCCATGTTATATTGTTTTTTTTCTTTACGTGCCATAGTGGCACACCACTTTACAGTGCTCACTAATTTTGACATCATTAACTATTATTTCTTGGCAAATAGTGATGGAGTGTGAGAGAAGGTGCTTTTTGGCTTCTGCTCTTGGCAGGAGAAGCGAGGTTATAATAATTTTACCTATTTCAAAAGGATGCTGGCTTTCAGTGCTGGTTTTAAAGATAATATAGCTTTTCATTACTGGAGTGTAGTGGTGGGGTGTTATGAGCCATTATAAAATACTATTACAATTTTTAATTTAGCAGTTAATTAAGGAAGCTTGATATTTTTCCTAATACTCAGTTGCCTAAAATTTGTAAGTTGCAAAGGGCTTAAACCAGTTTACAAAAGAGGGCAAGTATAATTAACGCTCTTTTGCTGTTTGGAAAACTGTGACACAGGTGGTTCAGTAACTCTCTCTTAGACATTCAGCTTCTGCTTGCAATTTTGCAGAATGGTGTAAACTTCCTTTCTATTGTATTTCATGGCATGATGCGTTATACCATTATACCACGACAGTCAAGCATTTATTTTTCCCCTTCATATGTTAGATAACAGGCTGTTGATTTATTACTAACTCTAAATATGGTTCAAATTACTTCATATCTTCATTGAACTAACCACCTTGTAGCAGCCTTCCTGGTTAACTAATTCTCCATAGTGAAAGGTTTCCCATAATGACAGGATTCTCATTTGATTAATTTAGTGTCAGCCAATAGAATATGTATTCTGATATCAACTGTTATTTTTTTTATCCTTAATATACAATTAGTAACCTGAAGTTATATCTGTGTTGGAACTGGGAAGTTACTGAGTGTGTTTGCTTCATACTACTTTGGGTGTTCAGTAAAGCATATTACTCCGTGTCTCACAACAAGCTACTGTTATAAAGTTTTGGTATTTATAATATGTAAAATAAGCCATCTGCTTCCCTTTTAGGAAAAAAGGTTTAGGGCCTTAATTCCACATTGAGTATTTTCATCTCTATTTGAAGTTGTTCGGTAGCTGTGAGAGCTCAGCAACTTTGAAAATCAGGCTGTATGCATTTACATTTTGTTAGCCATGTGGAGTTAGTGACATGCCTCTGATTACTTATCTGAGCACTTGAGAACAATATCTTTGGCATTATCAGATCTCTATTATCTTGCATAGCCCTGTTTTACATCAGGAGCAGCTAGATGCATCTGAAGTACATGCTACTATGTTTTTTCTGACTTCTGCAATGAGGTATGCAGGTGGTTAACGAGTTACTCACTTAAATAAATGTAAGTTAATAAGGTAAAGGATGTTTCTGATGATGTAAATAATATTAAATTTAGATACTATTATAGATATGATTAATCGTATGCATAAGAGCAAAATTAATTAATTAGACATAATTTTGCTTTTTGATACTAAATTAAAATTTACTGTGAAAGCTTTTTTTTGGCAGCAAACAGTACTAAAGTAAAGATTTAATGCACTGTATATATTTCATCTTGGTATTTTGCAGTTGATTGAAGTATTGCCATGAGATGCTTGTGGGAGCTTTTTCATACTAGATGGTTTGGCTCTTGTTCAGAGAACCATTTTCACAAACTTCTTCCAAACTCTTTTGGTAAATTTACAGGACTTGAAAATAATAGCTAACTTAGTGATTTTTTTTTTTTTTTTTTTTTTTTTTGTTGCATTCAAACTTTTAGATACATGATGACACACACACTTTCATTTCACTTAAAAAATTTAGCAAAAGGGGACAGCAGACCATGAAGGAGAATATTAAGGGTCACACTGGATTTTTTAATTTTTGCTAAGTCAGGTGACCTTCAATTCCATTTTCCTCTTGATCTTTCCTAAAGTGTGGTTTGGTACACCAAACCACACAGTCGCCACTTTGGGTGCATACCAACATCTGGGGAGGTTAGGGGAGAGGCTAGATTGAGTTAAAAATGGCACCTCGTCTAAGGTAAGACGGGACTGGGGGGCTAGTGGGGAGAATTTGGGCAAGCAGGCTCGGGGGGTTCAGGAGGGCAAATAGTATCCATGGAGGTGGTCAGGGGAATTGGGGTCTGCAGAGGATTCAGGGGGGCAGGTGAGGTCTATAGGAGGGATTAGGAGGGTTGTGGGGGCAAGGAGAGTCTGCAAGGAGGATTGGGAGGGCAGGTAGGGTCTGTGGAAGGTTGTTGGGGTCCAGGAGGGTTTGGTGGTATTTGCGGGGGGGATTATGGAGGTCTGTGTGGAGACTTCTAGGGATTGAATCCACCTGCTCCCAAATGAACAATCCTCCCCACCCCTGTATCCTGCCTGTTTCTCTCCCTACCTCAACTTACTTGCTCAGCTACCAGCACTGGTGATTGCTGGTACAACTGGCACCAGAAGCAGCTTGTGGGATGGGGGCCTGGCTAGTCCACGATGGTGGTGGTGGGGGCTGGGTGGCTAAAAATAGACCAGTGTCAGGGTGCAGGGTAGGAAAAGCACAGCCCTAGGGCTGGGGCCAGTGGCTAGGCTTTCCCAGCCCTGGGGCTGTGCTGGGAATTGTACAGAAGTTCAGGTAAGTTAGATTGGTCTAAAAATGGCCAATCCAACCTAAATTAGGCGTACCTCAGAGGTAGATTAATTTAATTTAGATTGGGTTGGCCATTTTTAGGCCAATCGAACTGTCCTGAATGTCTGTACTGTTTGCCCTTTTATATCAATCTAACTAGTGGGATATGCTTTCCTGGAATGTGTTGGATATGCCTAGCAGTTAGATCCAGTTTTTATCGCTAAGGCTGAACCCTGAGCAAAAAACAGTTAGGCCAGCTAATCTCACAGCTACAGTTTTGCCTTTGGGGCCCAGTCAGTTTCCATGAAGAGTTAATTTATCGTTTTGGTTAAATTTATGACAGACAAGTTACATTTGCAGTTTACAAACCTACAAGCTTATATTAACTAATATTACCTGTTTAGGCAAAATACCAAATGCCTCCAAGAAGCACCTACTCAGATCTGTCTGGTTGGGAGCAGTAATCTAGCACTGTGGCTTTAGATTCTGCATGTATATAAACATAAAGCAATACAATATTTTGGTGTCATCTTTTTTTAGTTTTGGCTAGGAGGGTGAAGAGCTGAAGTATGATTAAGCTATGGTTTTCAGGTTTTTTTTGTTCTGGATTTTCCAACTGCCTTAAAGTTCCCTTT
Organism: Caiman crocodilus; assembly: GCA_030014935.1. Classification (NCBI taxonomy): domain Eukaryota; kingdom Metazoa; phylum Chordata; order Crocodylia; family Alligatoridae; genus Caiman; species Caiman crocodilus. The sequence continues at coordinate 36,272,295 of JAGPOW010000261.1, read as the reverse complement.
CAACTCCAGGCAGGACTGACTTCCTGATTAGCACTGTGGGAAGGCAGATTGTTTGTTTATTGGCTGTTTGACCTTCAAGTTAAGAACCCTTGGAGTACGATTCTAGGTTCACAGCTGATTCTTTTTGAGAGATGACAAACCTGTTTTCCTCAAATATTTAAACTTAGGTCTTTGAAGGAGAAAGGTTAGTGTGTTAGCTCATTGTGCTTCCTATTCCTATTTTATGGTTAGGTCAAAGTTATAATATTTCCATTGTAAATATTATATAGGGTGTTTCAATATTAAGCATAAGTCTTTGTAGCAACGTGCTTGAGGAAATAGATCATTTCCATACATTTACTACAGAAACTTGAGAATGCACAATGACTACTGTGTTCTTATATTGACCTTTATTTTTTTAATTGGTCTATTTAGAACATGAAAATGGATCCAACATTTGTTTTTAGGTCAAATTTGTGTATGTGCATTAAAGAAAAAGACCTTAAACCAGGGGTCAGCAATGTTTTTGGGCTGAGTACCAAAAAACCCGGCAAAGACTGGACTTTGACTTCAAAGATGTTAGTGTGCCAAGTTGGGCAGTGTGTAGGCTACGAGGGACTTGATCCTTGTTGTGGCAGTGCAGCTCTGGCCCCTTCTCTGTGCTCCCTGAGGTGTGCACAAAGTCACTGCCAGCAGTGAGTGGGGCTGGAGTTCCAGACCCAGGTGCAGCCACTTAGAGGCTTGGAGGTGCCTGCTATGAGTGTCCTGGGCTCTGCACCACCTGGCAGGGAGCCCAGGCTGCTCACAACAGGCAGCTATGAGCCTGAAAACAGCTACACTGGGATCTAGAGCCCTGGCTCCATTTGCTGTCAGCGGTGGCTGTAGGCACGCTTCCAGGAGTATGGCAGGGAAGGGACTAGGACATGGGGAGAGGGGTATGGTCCCTTTCCTGTTGCAGGCCAGGCACTGGATGCATGTGCAGGGGGAGCGCAGACCCTGCCAGGATCCCCCAGGCTGCAATGGGGCCCAGGGCACGGCCACAGTGTGTGCTGTCCCTCAGCAACTGCCAGCTCCTGGCTTAGCACAGCTGAAGTGAGAGTGGGGGCTGGGGCTGGCCATGTGGCTTCACCCAGCCTAGTATTTGGGTGTGGGAGGAGGATCCTCCCACAGTTCCTGTGGTACTGCCCCTGCCTTCAAGCAGGGCCTAGAGCCACCTAGACAGAGCACTTCTTGCCCTGTCCTTTGCAGTTGGGCCTAGTGGGATGGAGATGTGCCTTGCTCTGCCCCTCTTCTGCCCCCTGCAGGGATACTAAGCTTTACTGGCATGCAGCCTCTGGTGGTAGAGTGCAGCCCCAACCCCTTCTTCATGGTGCTTCCTGAGTTGCATCCAGCAACAAGCCAGGCTGGGACTCCAGAGCCCAGTGCAGCCACTTGCAGGCTTACAGCTGCCTACTATATCTGGCTTGGGCTCTAGACAGCTGCTGCCTGGCACGAAGCCCAGGCTGCTCGCAGCAGGACTTGCAGCCTCCCTGCTGCCAGCAGCCAGGGCTCCATGGCCACCAAAGCTGCCCAGAGCCTGGGTCAAATGTGGCATGCCAAGCGAACTGGCTTTGTATGCTATGCTTTGGCATGCGTTCCGGGGCTTGCCAACCCCTTCCTTAAACTCCTGTATTGTCTGGTTTAACCTAACTGCATTATTTTTTAAACAAAGGTAGGTTTCATGGTATTTTGCTGGTATTCAGTTAGTTATTACGCAAATTCTAAAATTTATAGATTTATATTTAAAATACTTGATGAAGCAAGACTATGACCAGAATGAATCTCTACCTTTCTCCAATGGAAAAATTAAACCCCTCAAGTTTGTATTGATTAACTGCTGAAAAGTTGGGAAGTTACAGGTAGTGTTATGTAGCCAACCACACTACTTTTTTGTCTTGTGTGCATATGTTATAACAAACATTATTATACCTCAAATATTATTATATGTTTCACAAATATAATATAAAAGGTTTTTGCCATGTTTGATTTATTGGTACAGATGTGTCCACACTAAGTACACCATAACACATCTTGTATAGCAAATTAAGTGTAACAACACAGATTAATAGTGAGAATTTGCTGATATGCATAGGTTCATCTATATTTTTAGTGAATTTAGTTTTATAATTATAGCAGAGTAAAATGCATCTTAAGAAAAATGTTCATAAAGATGTAGTGGATCATTGTAATGCTGTAAGTATTGTTAGGGTACAGATTTGAGAAATAACAACAGGTGACAAAGAGCTAAGGTTCTAGAAAAAAATGTACGTTACCTTTATATAGGAAGGAAGGATAGGAAGGAAAGGTGGGGGAGTGGCACTCTACATCAAGGAGGAATACACCTCCTGGTCAATTAGCAAGGGAGGGCGCTCTGAGGTGCTCTGGGTT